>OY783201.1:11674456-12239353 GCA_963678675.1 Xiphydria camelus
CCACACACTCCAGCGCTTCCGACCGTGACTCGCGAGCGACAGCGCTCTCGAGTCTGCCCCAATACCCCGCTCTCAACTCTGCCCCATTCCACCGCTCTCTACCGTACGTAGACTATCGCCTTTGCCAGGCAAGCCACACACACATGTGTCGATTTTGCGAGGCTGGAACGCCAGGCCGCCGTGCGACTATCATTCACGCGACGAGGCTCACTATTATCGCAACCTAAGTAGCGCACTAATCTAGATATCATCTGTACATCGGTCGCAATAGCGAGGTAGGCGGTAGATATGTTTTGGTGAATGGGGGTTACGAATGCGTTCGCAGTCCCACACATTTCCATTTCAAAACTACCTCTCAGTGTATCTAATTGTAAACCACGGCTACATCACGGAATTACTGTATCTCTTTGAATCCAATATAATCACCAGTAATATTGTGTGAGTGCAGTGTTAAATCATTTCAACTAACCGATACGGTTTAAATCCACTACTCTACGTTTTCGGTCACTATTCGTGTCACGCAGTAGTGCCTTCGGGATTTACGACCTCGAGGAGATCTACTCTTGATCGCACATGCTATAGCTATTAACTTGAAACTGAAGAAAAATGAGGCAAAAATCAATCGCTGTTTAGACTGTGCAGAGGGGGTCAGGTTTGTGTTGCTCGAGAGGGTTTCTTCGGGCGATGAAAGCTATTGTTCGTATTATGAGGCGGCGCTGTGTCGCACCTCCACTAAGAGGACTGTTTAGTCTCACCATAAATCTAGCGTTTAGGACCCTTTTTTGGGCGTATCCGTAAGATGACATGAGAAGCCTGACGAGAGGGCGCAGAGTTACTTGTGAGTTGTTTGTATTTCGTTTGTACATTTTCAGTTTTCCGGATTTTACCGCGTCGAATGGCCGGTTATACGGAGCTCGTGTAGTCTGCGATCGGAGTCGTGACCTTTCTCGAGTAACCACCATGCATTACTGTACATTCTTTCGTGTGTGTGTATTAATTTATAATTATTGTTGCAAAAAAAAACAACAGAACGGTCAAAAGAGTACAGTGACAGGCAACGTGTAAAATAAACTTTCAATTTCGTTAACGTCAATGAACACTGAACATTCTTTCGCGTGTGTGTTATATTAAAATTATTACGGCAAAAACAGGAAAACAACGGGCAAAAGAGTTTCGTGACAGGCGCCGTGTAAAGAAAATATTGACGAAGACACTACCTAAAACTGATGCAGAACGAAGTCGAAAATGGAGAGAGAGAATTAAATTAACACAATCAAAGATTGCTATATCTGCTAATGCAGATCAACACCAGTCCCAAACCCTGGAGAATGTAATAGATTTTCAAGTTCCTGGAGGATCCAATATCGGTTAAAATACATCCAGTGAATATGATATTCCTTACACTACATTTTGTGCCCATAAAAAAATTCATATTGAATTCAACAAAAAACACAAAACGTGTGGCCGTCACACGCGGAAGAAGTGAAACTTCCATATCAGTTTCTCTGAATTTGATTCCGGTGGTATTATTTTAAATTGGCTCTACGAAGAAGCATTGCAAAAGACTTGTATAGAGCCAATTTTGAAACTAATACCACCGGAATCAAATTCAGAGAAACTGATATCGAAGTTTCACTTCTTCCGCGTGTGGCGGCCACACGTTTTGTGTTTTTACCAGTTACATCAGATACAGTCAAATCTGCAACAGTGCAGCATTAATAATATATTATAACCGTTTTAGTTTTTGCGCGGGTGTTTGGCTCGGTGGCGCCATCTGCTTCAGTTTTGCCCAGCAAACCTAATTATAATCGCGTTATCCCATTGAAATGTAACTTTTTCCCATCCCACCGCAATACAATGCACGATTATAAACTCATGCCAATAATACCCCCCGTGCTGGAAAAGTTCTACGTGATCCATATGTAGTTTTAATCATACATATGATCAAATTATATATGATTTCTATATTAACCATATATATAAGGACTATATATGGGTTATACAATCATTAAAAACTCTATATATATGATCAAAACCACACATGGACCGTATACAGTGGAGTCTCCCTAACTTCTTGGCCACCGGGCTCTGAACTCGCCGAATTGCGATATTAGGGATCTCCCTACCACACCACACCAAAGGCGGAGTTATGAGAGAGAGGGACGCACAGTTCCCGCGCAACACTCTACAGCGCAGAGGGATGCAGAGGGATTCACCGACACAACTTACACACTCCTAAAGTCAGGAGAGTGGGGGAACCTTTTCTCCTCCGCTGCTGTGGCTTGCGAGGTTACGGGGCGCGGAAGTTGAGGAGACTGCACTGTACAAAATATACAGAATTGTTCCGCCTCGGCCGTACCGGGGACAACTGTACTCGTATTTCCTGCACTGAGCTATGGACGTCGAACAAATTACACATTCCGCAATACCGAAGACGGAACTTCGATAATATTCCTATGCATTTCAACGCATTCAGCAGGCAGGTACCCACTTTACGTTCGTCGAGCATGCGAAGCTTATCTGAAAAAGTGCGAGAAACTGCACGATCTCTGAACGTTCGTCGCGGGGGATCACGTTCGCGCGACAGCGTTTATAGCTGCGCGCGTTCCAACATGGAAGATAACTCGAGCCGCTTCTATTACAGAAATATATAAAGGGTATCGTGTTCTCTTTCAATGCGTCCTTCGCGCGCTACGCCGTGTACGTATAGGCATATACATATAAAGACGGCCGCACATCGGAAAAATTATCTCGTCCAATAAAACTGCAGTATTTCGCTACTCACGTGTTCGCTCGTGACTTTGATAATTCCAATGCGTTACATTATACATCTGTAGTAGATACAATTATTCAACGATGTCCATTTTATGCGGTCCTAAAAACTATACACTCAACTCAAACGATCCGCTTTTGCCCTCCGCTAGAGCGATCCTCGGAGGGGGAAGCGCTTCGGCCGAAGAGTGGGGGAAGTGCGCCCGGCGGGGAAAAGCGAGTCGCTTAAGGTTTCTCGAGCGGTACAGGGGCTTTTTCCCTGCTAAAAGTTAGTCCACTGAAGTACAGTAACACTCTAAAGTATGTTCTTCGTGCGATGTGGCAACAATGTTTGACGTACAGTAGGATGTGTGTATCTGTGAGTTCAAGAATGGAGCCCAAAACATCTGGTCATGCGTCTGTACGTTATGCAACGTTGCCACATTGACTTATCAAAGGTTAAATTTACAAAGAACAATTAATAAAAAAAATAACGGCTTCTTAATGAACGTGAAAATTGGTATAGATGATTTTAGTTCATTAAACTTGCTCTTCAAAAAATTTCATAATTTTTTCACCATTTTTCTCAGAAATATCGCGGTTTGTTGGTTATAACCCATAAGAACACATGTTATTTTGTTATTCAAAAATCTTTGCAACGAGCTTCTTAAAAGACTTGAAAATTTAACTGAATTTTTTTTACTTCAATCTACCGAATGCAATCATTTTCAAGCATTTCTCACTATTTTTAGTATAACGCTCGAGAAACCTTAAGTTGAGTGTACAATTTTAACGCGTCAATCCTCGTAACGCGATTTCATCGCTCGCGCTCGAGAGACATCGTTATTTACTTACCCTCCGAACCGGAGGAAAGATAATACGAGCGCCTTGCGCGCGCACACGGACGAGAAAAAAACGCGGGAGAAAAGTTTCCCACAGCCGTCGACTTCCGATCCGCCGATCCGGGGACGTACGGCGTCGACTCGTTAAGATCCGCGCTAATTGTGAAACGCGTAATGTTAATGGGACTGTATCGCAGGACGATTGGCTGTATCTTATACTCGCTATCGTTATCGTCGACGCGTTGTCGCGTAAAGTTAATTGGCAAGGAATCCTGGGTAATCTCGTATTCGCGTCGTGCTTCTCGATACTTATAGGTATACGCGTGCGATTATTTCGCGATTAGAATTCTCGACGGTTGCATTTTTCTTTTCGCGTCCGCTTAATTGCAGTAGCCAGGCACTATGCGCGTGATGTATGATTAAAAATACATATCGCGCTCCTCTCGAAGAGTGACGGAAACTGTAAAAACAGGGCGAAATATTGATAGTTGAGCTGAATTGTTATTGAAATCTGCAGTTTTAAAATTCTTCGCGTGTATTCTTTCCTCGAATTCCGTTTTATTATTAGCCATTACATCGCCTAAAGGCGTATTAAGTCGAATAAACAATGTTCAGCTACGATATCAATTATCCACGTTCGGCGGACACGCGAATACCGCTCCTTAAGGCTGACGGCTACGAGTGGAAGGAAAACAAGGGGAATAAAGGTGGGAGAGCGAAACGTAAGCACTTGTCCTAATACGTACGTCCATCGTAAACTTGTTTATTATAAAATCGCCGGCTCGTCTGACAATTCAAAGCAAGGTTATTAACTGGACGAGGAAAACGCAATGTATGAATCGATCGAGAATTCCTCCTCGATTAAAATGTTGAAGCTCCGCACACACTCTTACAATTTTCCTGGTAGATAGCGCGTGCTCTCAATTTGCTCAACGTGTAAATGCCAATTTGTCGATAATATTTAACCCGCGGTCGTGCGCGAAGTATGCGGAATGTAGCTGATATTATTTATGCAGAACGGCGGTTTGGTCGATGATGTTCTTGGTACAAGCATCACACATCTCGATATCGCGCGTAAAAAGTGGAAGCATTAATCACGAATCGTTATCGACGGCTCGCTATAATACGCACTATTTTTGCGTACCTTTCACTTGCCAGTAAATAGCGGGCAGTGTTTCCTCTATTCGTTCTTTTCTCTATTTTTAATTTCTCCTTTTCGTACTCAAACTCGCGATTTCTGTTATATAACACGATATCTTTTCTTCTTAAAATCATCTACTATTAAGCTTCGGCGGTCGAGTTTGCCTCTTTTATCATAGGTCAGTCTTAACAAAAGAGCGAAAACAAACTCTCGCTTTATAAACGCGCGCTTACGTGTCCGCGATTGAAACTTGCTTCGCGATAAGCATGAATGGATTTTAAAAGTCAGTCAAGACTCGACTAATATTATATTCCTGTTATCGATTCAAGCTCATTAGGGCTGCTATAAATGTAAATTTTATAAAAGGTAGAAATAAGTTTTCTCGTGATAATTATTCGGCACCTACATCTTAGAAAGTGTTACTTTTTTAGAACTATTAGGTGTACAAATAAGTTTTAGCACACTTGCTAAAATTCAATTTATTTTTGAAAAAAGTAGAACACATGAATTCCGCATTACTTCAGGCACTCGTTTACGCGATCGAGCCACATATCTTATCATTCAACGATACTTCTGAAGGCGCAGGTAACATGGCGTCAATGTTAATCGTCAGGGTTTATATATTGCGGCTGCGTTTAAAAAATATTCGAAGAAAACCACCGTCGAATGTATGAATCCTGTGCAGAAATTTATTAAGGGATGAACTACGTTTCATTATTAATAAAGAGATTTTGATCAAATTCCTACGCCAGTTTTTCTACTTTTTCGATCGTGGATTTTGTAGATAGTTTTTGAATCATTCCACCCTGTGCAACAATTTATTAGAAGCATTAGATACATTTCCTTATTAGGAATGTCCTTAATCACAGGCTGTAATGTGTCTAGACATGACTTTATGTTCATAAAAAAATTGTATTAAACTTAATATAAATGTATATGAAGCTTTCATTCAATACATGATTATGAAAATTAATATTGCACTCCGTTATAGAATTTATATTCAATTTAATATGATTCTATGATTAAATCATTGCACGAATCCGCGTATGAAGGAAAAAAGTTCCATCTGTGCGTTGCGGAGATATCAGTAGCTTATCAGCAAAACTGTTGATTTAAGCATCTTGTCCTGGTCGAATTCACTAAGGAAGCCGTTGTATTTTTTCTAAGATTTTAGATCCCTTCTCATTTCCAGATAAAGAATGTTTCGCTGATTAACCATGTTTTTTTTATATAAAAGAGACTTTCAAACTGTAACACGTACCTAGTCTTAGTTTTGTTAATAAATGTTCCTTTAATAAAAACATAACTTCACGAAAAGTCTCTAGAACTCCAGGATTGGACAAATCATTAATTATTGGACTACAGTAGTTTATCGTGAAAAACGAAGAGTACATGTAACAATTTGATGATCTCCTTTACCGGAAACCTCATCATTCATCAGTGAAATCATTTTTATTTGGAAATAAGAAGGGATCTAAATTCTCACCAACACCACCTGATGTTCATTATCCACATAGACTCTGCATGTAAGAGTGTACGTAAAACATGGCTGCTTCACGAATCAGGACAAGATCCTTAGAGGTATATTAAGGACGAAAGGAGAAGTCACGAAAGAGAGACGTACAAAAATGTTAGGGAGTTAATAGCTAAAACCATCGGCAATGATTGTTTATCATACTTATTGTAAAGAACCGCAAAGTCGCGTGAATAAGTCGAAATTACTATACGTATACCCGAGTAATTACTACAAATTTATCTCCGTAACAAAGCGGTCCGTTCGTTCGTCGCCGTGGTTGGCGCGATGAAAGTTCGTTGCCGCAACAACGAATCCCCCGAGATTTCCCAATAGCGATCGCGACCTCGACTCATGGAAATCGGTCAGTCGCCGGCTTATCTGGTCGATCGGAACCGGTGCAAACGCAGCTTCGTACGCGCGACACGTGCGATCCTTGAGACGCGTCTCGACTTTTTGACACACGGTATCGCGCATAATTGCCAGGGATAGTAGATAACCGAGTAATTGTGGCGTTACTTTGAGGAGAGGCGGAACCGGATCACTCGCGTAACGTGGCCCACGGTTTTTCACGTATCTGTTATCCTTTTTTGTGGTTTTTATCGTCTCGCGCCTCGGCTGTAGGGCGTTGAGAAAAATGGGGATTGCTATTGAAAGTATAATACTACCAGACTGAGAAAAATAGTTTAGTCAATCTAACCAAAGTCTTGGAGATGATGATCAAACTGTTTGGTGAAATATCAATCCTCCATCTGTGTGTTTGGTTAAACTGACTACTTTTCGGTTAGAATAACTAAAGATTTGATTCAACTGACCAGTATTTTAGTTATAATAACTGAACGCGTTTAACTAGACGCGTCTTGTCATTTTAACTAATTATTTTTCACAGTGCACTTACAGTAATAATGTATGGTCAATATAGTTTCAAGCTCGACCTGATAAATTGCGGTTAAAAACTTATTTTAACATCACTTACGCACGTATCCATTAAATATTTACACGCAGAAAAAGGATTAGTAATTTTTACAGTAAATCCCATTAACAAGACTCCTCGAGGTGAAATATTGAATTTTATAATAGTCACAGCGTACTTTTTACAGTTCGTCGCTGTATAAACCCGTAAACACCCGATACATATTAAAGGGCGATTGGTAAACTTTATCGCATAAACTAATGTTTATACTGTTACGAACTGTAAGAAGTACGCAGTGGTCTATCAAAAACTTGAATATTTCACCCTGAGGAGCCCTGTTACTGGAGTAAGTCCTTCTGTTAGTAAACAGGTTTCGTTATGGTCACCTTCCACCAAATACGGTTGTAGTCGGTAATGCTGCGACTTTGGAAGGCAACCGCGCGACCTTTCTACGAAGTATTAATCATATCATTTTATGCATGTGAAGTTATGTATAAAAATGGTATAAAAGATACATACAATAGTTTTTAACCTCGTTAAAAATCAGCCAACTTAATCGTCAAACACATAAAGATCCCATTAACTCGATTCTTTGGTTACCCAAAAATCCAGACGTCGATGATAGACGTTCCCGCGCAACGAGGCTGACGTTGCTACTCGATTCTTTCCACTCTGTCAATTCCGAAGGAAATTACGCTTCCTGGCCTACGGACGCTCCTGAGACCTATACGAGTAGACTATGCTCTACCCGCGCGCATGAGCTTTAGTACTTTGTGCGTCACCTACCAAAGTGCCGTAATTCTTAAAGCTGCCCAAATGCGGCCAGCGTCACTTTTCGTCGCACGTCGCATCGCGGAGACTCGCATTCCACGTGTACACTACGCGCGCGTCGTTAACGCTGGAAAGTAAGGCGAACGTTTATAGATCTAGATCATGAATTGAGAGACGATCGAAAGAGTCGGCGAGGCTCGTGCGTCACGTACTGAAATAATTAAATGCAAATGCCATGGAGAAAATATGTTGGTAAAAATGACTATCTTCTGTTTGTAAACTGGGATTATACTGGCGTTAAAAAAAAATGAAATTTGCACTGAAAAAAATGACCTGATCAATTTAACCAAAATCCTGGAGACCATGGCCGAACCGTTTGGTGAAATATGGATCCTCCATCTGTATGTGTTTGGTTAAACTGGCCATTTTCTGATTAGAATAACAAGACGTGTAGTTAGAATAACTAAATATTTGGTTCAAGTTAATCAGTATTTTGGATAGAGTGACTACACTCGCTTAATCAGACGTATTTTGCTATTTTAACCAGATTATCTTAGGGGTACTCAGTGTAGTTGAATACAATTTCCAATCATACTTTTATAAGGTATACGAAACGTGTCTAAATAATATTTTGAATAAGAATATCAGAAATTGCCTCTTACATAATGTCAATGTGTTCCGTATTTTTAAAAATGACATTGCAATTTTTACCACAGCGAGGATGCAATTCGTTTGCATCGTCTTTTTTGGCTGTTAATTCTAAATTTTAATACCAAGGAAACATCTGCAGTATCTTTTTATTTAATCATACACTTAACTCGAACGTATATAAATGGGTAACTGATCGGTTAAGTATTAAAAAATGGGCATCCTCGAACTAACTCCGGCTACTGCATTCGTTGCTGTGCATTCCCTTGCAGCATTGTCTCGCAATAAGCAAAAACAACAACAGCGACGATGAACCTGGAAGTGTTTACGAAACAAATCGACACGTGTCACTCTGAAAGCCCGCCGAAAGAGTTGACAACACAATACGTATGACGTTGAGGATTTCAAAATTTGTTCAGACTAAAAACTTCGTAGGGATATTTGTCAAGTTAATTTTGACAATCGCAAAAGGCAACAATTTATTTCTAGAGAATAATTAAAAGGAAATGATTTACGACGAATATATATAGGATTTTATTTGCAACCAAAATAAACGCATCTGGAGTGAGTAAAACTTCCGTGTTTTATAATTTCAATATAAACCTTCATTGTAGGCTGTGCATCCTGCCCAAAATTGTATAGCCCAGCAATATTATTCAGTATCGTAATATCGGCAATTTAAATGCACAGCTGTGCGAGTCAAACTCGATGACGTTACCGACAAAAGCGGTGCACCAATCGCGACGGTATCTCGGGATGAAAAGCGTAATAATGGCACTCACATCACGAGTGACATAAGCTCCGAAATATGTGGCCGGACCTCACCCGCGCCGCGATATGTGTCGCGCGCCGCGCGGGAAGACCGTTCCACGGGCCGCACGCCGCGCGACGTGACGTAGTGCGCGATCACCTCGTCACGTTCGTCGTGCACGGGCGAATTCTCACGTGCTGGCGGACGGCACCGCGCCGAGTCCACCTAAACGACCGCGTACGTTCGTCGAGTTGCCTAATTATAATTACTCGGATAATTATCCGAGAGAACCTGGCCAAGGACGCGAGCAGTTATAAATGGGTATAAGCAAAGAGGTGTTACGGGACGAAGGAAGTGGAAATCGAAACGTGAAACCATGCGGAAAGTCAAAGTCTTCGACTCGCTTCCCTTTCGCGGAAATTCTGTGCTCGGTATAATTACCTTATACTGTATATATGGTACTTGAAACGAATTCATGAAATTGGGTCGAATGCTTGAAATTATGTACAGGTATAAAAACATATTAAGAAGTGAATCGCTCCTAAATATGTACTGCCATTTTGCATTTCTGTTTTGTCTCATTTTCAATCCAATATGTTTATGCACAATTTGAAACTTTGTTTTTGGATCGGTCAACTCATACTTTTCATGTTAAAATCAATTAATTATTCGACCCAAGCGGAAAAGTTCTATGTATTTTATATATATATAATCCACATATGTGGATTTGGTTATATATAGATCATGTATGATTTTTATATTAACCTTATACAGACTGTGTGCGGATTATACAAACATTCAATAATCTATATATTACATATTCCTCATATGGTTAATATAGAAATCATGTATAATCCATGTATGACCAAATCCATATATCGCTGCTCCGGAAGAAGAACGACGCAAGTGCAAATTTGGAAATTTTTTAATTAAACCCTTCAATAATTTAAAAAATGATATTTAAGACTATTGTAAGGGGTTTAATTAAAAAATTTCAAATTTTGCACTTGCGTCGTTGTTCTTCCGGAGCAGCGATATAGACTATATACAAAAAATAGGTATATAGAACTTTTCCGCCTGGGGTGTTATAATTTAACATCTCGTTGTGGTCATTTTAATGCAAAAAGTGTTAAATTGTAACACGAAGAATCGGTTGATTTTAACATTCACTAATAGATGGACCGACTTGGGCGCAAAATCTCATACTATGTACTTAATACGCGAATCATATAAAATACCTTTATATATTAGGGGTTATCCACACATAATATCACACCGATGAATGAGTTGGGGGGAGGGGTTAAGCAAAGCGTGACGCTGTATATTAAGCTTAATGAAAAGATAATGGAAAGTGCGTGACGAAATGGTGGAGGAGGGAGGGATCTCTAAATCGACGTGACGTCATTTGTGAATGGTCCCTTACGCTCTCGCGAATAATAATATTTTCTAATTCGCATCTGAGTTTCATTTTATATCAATGTTTAGATCCAATGAAATAAGAAGCACTTTATTTATACGAGAGTGAGAATCTATGTATGTATTTTTAAATTGTTAGAGCGAAATGAAATGTCTGTTGCCAAATTGGAAGTTTATCTTAAAAACGTGTCACTCGACTGCTTTAATTTATAGCAAAGGTTCCCGAGATTTAGTTAATGGTTTCTATACTCTATACGAGTCGTTCAAATAATTTTAGAAACCTGTACTATAAATTCCAGTGATTGAGTGACATAAATAGATTTTGTACGGCGTATGGCATACACAGTCCTTTCGCGCGTCTGAATGAATTTTATAGATCCTAACACCGAGAAAGAAGCGTCGTAAAATGTATCACGTGACATGAAACGGTGTACTCTCGTACATTAGCGCCGTTGATCGATACCGGCTAATTCGGTTGGAATTATAATTTTAAAGTAGTTTAACCTTCATAATTATTCATCTCACAACTCGTGAAATGCAACGGGTAAACGAATTCTCACGAGAGAAATTGTTTTCGTGATAAAACGGTTTCAAAAATCTCATATAACCCCATATATGAAAAACAAAATGTTTATTACAGAAATTACAATTGTGACAGGTCCGGTGAAGCCGTAAGTGCGACCGGAGTGTAGACAGCTGCCGATCAAGGCTAAGAGATGATTAGCGAAACGAAGGCCAACGATAATAACGACAATCGTATACTGTTTAGTCAGTTGTAATCGCTGCGTATACACTGCGGCATTTTTTTGCGGTTGACGGACCGTTTCAATGAGTTATTAATTCAAGTAACCAAACCGGAGGTCACATGTGGTGGGATAAACATTTGCTCAAGTCGACTATGCTTTTTCTTTATTTGTATCATTTTCAGTAGATGGAGGCAGTAAGAAAAAAAAAATTGAAATAATCCAGACTTATTCGTATACAACTTCGTTCGAAATACTGTTCTCCACATATATAGCGACTTAAAAAAAACAGACGTGAATCATAATATCGCACCAAATGTCCCACCCACGCGAGTGACGTGACGCGATTCATGTCTGTTCTTTGGTTCGTTACGTGTCCCATGATTGTGGTTAATCGGAGGAAAAATTGTTCAGGAGAAAAAAATGTATAATTTTCTCGGTGGCTCTATGACTTCCATTCGGAAGAAGAAAATGGACTGTGGACTTCGGCTTCAAAACATTGACTATCAGCTAGGTTTGCACCTGTTACTTAATTAAGCCGCGATCTGTATACCTACTCTAAATACAACTCAAATGTAAGACAAGGTCGCCAGCTGCGCCTGACAGCAGGCAACCGCGAAATCCTTTTAAAGTGAACCGTAAAAGCATATCACTCTGTAAAAAAAACGAATATCATTTATTCACGAAATCGTTTGAAAACTTAAATCATTTCGCGTTCACGTTTTTTTCTGACGAGTTTTTCTCATTTTTGTTTCAGGTAAGCAGCTGCAGTCTCTGCAAGTATTACTGTCGATTCGTACAATGCGTAGGATTAATTAAGGCCAGTATTGCGCGGTAATGGCAGGGTCGGTGAGTTTTTATCCTTCAATTACACACGGCATAACGATCGGACATATCATTTTCAAACATGGACATGTAAATAATCACGGATACGTTCTTGTTACTCTTTAGTGACTCCGATCGCAAGTCGCACTTATGATCGATGGTCCAGAGGTATGAAAATATTACCGTTTCAGCTTTCGTTGCATAATTCGTGTCGTGAGTCATTTTTCGAAACTCGATTTTTCCTACTGAAATTATCGACGAGCTTCGATGTTAATGTACCTGTGATAGGGGGTTGCTCAAGCACAACTCGCGTAAAAAAAAGTACGGCTAAAGTATGGTGAAAGCCAGGGAAAAGTTGAACCAAAAAGTATGGCTACGGATCGTATCCCAAATTTTCAGCCAGACAATTCTTTCATATCGGCTGAAAAGTAAAATTTACTCGGCTTACCTGTACCTACCTTCTTGATTCAATTCCACTGTATGGGTTGTTCATTAAAAATGATAATGACTCGTTCGGTACTAGAGTATAGTTCATTATTAATAATTTGAGAGTTTAATAAAATAATAAATTGAAATAATATCAACTGACAAGAACAGATGTCGATTACCTCGTACAAACGACTGAATTTTAATTGAAGCGCGCATCCTTTTTTTCACGTGGGAAAGGAAAGTTAATGAAAGGATTTAATGCGTCCTACGATGCGAGAAAGAGAAAATGAGGTCACGTATGAAAAGAGCGGCCCACGAGTCGGATCGATCGATCGCGCGCCACTCATTTTTTTTCTTCATTGCTCTCTTATTCCTCGCTTTCGCGGAAAAGCCACTGTTCCCCGAATAGCGATGGCCATTCAGAAATACCGCGAGGGTCAGAATCGGACTTGTGCCGAAATGAATGGAGGTCACCTTTTCTTTTTTAT
This sequence comes from Xiphydria camelus, assembly GCA_963678675.1. Classification (NCBI taxonomy): domain Eukaryota; kingdom Metazoa; phylum Arthropoda; class Insecta; order Hymenoptera; family Xiphydriidae; genus Xiphydria; species Xiphydria camelus. The sequence goes on from OY783201.1 coordinate 11,687,688, forward strand.
ACAACCGCCCTCCCTCCTACGGTCGAATATTCCGAGATAGCCCGCTCTTATCTGCTGCTGCGGCGCTCGCGGTAAGGAACGCGCGGGCGGAGGCTGTACAGATCCTATTACGCGACGTGTGAACTTCGCTTAGTGTGAACGTGAGAGGCGAGGAGGACTGTCGCCTAAATAAAATCACCCCTGTACACACGGAAAAAAGAATGTTGTACAAAGTGATATTTCACATAGTAGAAGTTGTCCTCAGGAGCGACAATAGCATAGAGTATTTTTGTACATTGTAAGAGATACCCATCAAAATAGAAATATTCAAGATGTCAACAGCCGATACCACTAATGTATCACATACAATATAAGAGTGCTATATTGAGTTGTAGTTCTTGCAATAAAAGATGGGAGCTCTTGCAATGTACAACGGTACTCTGTGTTATGTCGCTTCCGAGGACAACTTCTGCTATGTGAAATATCACTACCTAATTATTCCATTTATTGAGTACTTTGTACAACATTCTTTTTTCCGTGAACCTACTTGGGAGAAAAATCGTTTGATTTAATTCAATTTTAAGATCACCGACGACAAACTAAATATATGGTTATTTGAATAAATATTTAGTTGAAGTAGCTAAGTATTTATTTCCTTCGACTAAATTTTAGTTACGCTAACTATGTACACATTTGTTGAGATAACTATATGTTTAGTTGGCCATCCATAAACTCTAAATTTAATTAAATTTAACGATTTTATTTCTCACAATCAACGTGTCTAGAATAGTAGGGATATTTTTCGTTGTTTATAGTTAGCAGTAGTTGTTAGGACATAGCGTGTACAATCGACCGCGAAATCGGATGGAGATCGACTTCGTGCAAGATATGTACGCGTGCCTATTTCACAGTCAGTCACGAGTTGCCCGCGCATCATAGATGGTTTTGCTCGTAAAACGAAATTCGTCGCGATCATCTGTATATCGATACCTTACTTTGAAAACCTCGTAAGTGCAATTTTTGACAAAAATGCCATTTATAGCTTACTGCGTTAAGGCTTAAAATCTGAACACAGTAAGCTATAAATGGCATTTTTGTCAAAAATTGCACTTACGAGGTTTTCAAAAAGTAAGGTATCGATATGCGGCCATGCGTTTTTTCGTGTCGTTCTACGGGGACTGCTCGAACGTTTTGTCTCGATATGTAAATAATCCTGACGACGATTGTGACGTAATCCAAGTATATCGCGATGCTCCGCTCGTCGTGCCGAACATATATTTCCTCTATCCACTCAAAGTGTGACTTGTGTGTATCTTACCGAAAACAATGATAAAGAAATAAGAAAACTACTAACTTTATTATACTTACGTCGCCAAGTTTTTGTGAGGAAGAAACGCGCGATGATGGATGAGGTGTAGGATGAAATTCCGAGTGTCGATCGCAACTCGCTTGCCGCGTAGCTGTAAGGGAGATTCGTGCGTTTAAACGGATCCTGTTCCGAAAGACACTCGCATTTAGAGGAAAAACAAGGGTAACATTAACTTTCTTACTGGGTAAAAATTGTTTAAAAATTTAATGACTTACTGAATGAAAAATACAATTATAATTTAAAAAATTAATATATTTTACCGTTACAAAATTAATTTAAGTATAAGTATTTCGGGATTCTGTTTGATCAAAAATAAACTGAGAATTCATAAATAGAGCCTTTAATCTCTAGCTAACTAAGTTATTTTTACCATTATGAACCTAGAGGTTATGTAGGAAGAATATTATTTATTATTGCTTTGCTCTTAGAGGCAAACTCGAAATAATAAATTTTACTTTTACTGAATAGTAAACTCGAAATAGTCAATTTTACTATTGCTAAATAGTACCTATCCAGATATCGTGATTCTTACCAGAAAATCATGGTTAAATAGCTTACTACATTACTAGCTTAATAAACTGTACTACTTTTTTCTCTCAGTGCGCGATATTCAATTATTGGAAGACAGAATGGAGACCCATTATGAAAATCCCATCAAACCGACTACACGCTGATTTAAAGGGATTGTACTGTAGAATTAAAGTTCTCTATAATTTAATGTATGTATGCAACATATTAAGGAGTTCCTACAGGAAGAGATGGACAATTTTTCAAAAACTGCTTTTGGATAAATGAGGCTTTTCTTTTCGGTAAAACTTTTAAACCGTAATCGATATTGCAGTGCAAAAATTATTCAAATTTAAACACTTCTTTCAGTCGTAGATGCATTTTAAATTACCTAAAAACCCTCGCTATCTGGGCATGCACGGCATTTTATCACTAAAAACCCACCTGCCATCATTTTCTCATCCTTTGGAATAACTTTCTCGTCGACCATGATAATCGCTTTCTCGTAACAACTGGATTAGTAACATAGTCCTGCTTGATACTCAACATTGACAATTGTATTTTATGACTCGAAGCTTAGCTACGCATTTTAGACCGTGAAATTTCTTGGAGACTCGTGAAGCTTTACAATGCAAAATATCAAATAAAAAATGTCATACCTAAATAAAAGCACATTAGAAGAAATGTTATTTTATTTATTTATGATGAAAAGAGATAAAAAATATATCTACGGTATGCGCAAAGGTTCTCATAATCCCCGTGGCAAATTTGCTTACTTTGACTCTGTATAAGCGACTGATTGTTATTATTATTAATGGTATCGAAGCGCATCTTTCTAAGAAATCTTCTCAGGACAGTCGAGCAAGAAGAATCGGGCCGGCAAGCAAAAAATCGCGCCACCGATGGCCGGTTCGAATAAAGAAGTCGGACCTACGTGGAGGAAAAGGGACTAGTAAAAAATCATGGGAAAACCCACGAATCTCTACAGTGTATCCCAGTTGCGGGGCTCCTCGAGGTGAAACATGACAGTTTACTTTCTGCTATGACAGTTTCTTAATAGACAGCGTACTTTTTACAGTTCGTAACAGTCTAAACATCATGTTTATACGGTAAAATTTACCAATTTGTCATTGATTACTATCGTTTATCCGAGTATTTCGGATGTTTGACAATAGGAAAAACGAAATTACGGTGCTTCACTGTAAAGTTTAGCGTGCAATGCAGTCCTTTTTGAAGCTGAGACAGTAATATTTGCAGTTCATTTTTCTCCGTATAGATATTTGAGGCATCTATATTCGAGTATAGGTTCGTTAGCGCGTTTTTCGAAACGAATAAAGAAGGCTACCGCGACCGACCACCGGCAACGGTGATTATACGTAGGTACTCCTAATTGTAAGGATGTTAATCGCAATGCCCCTTTGCTTTTAATTGCCATCAAACGGACGGCCATCACGCGGACGTTATGAAATACGAGAGATTCTTAATTGCATGCAAAACGCGCGCCTCGGACCCCTGATTTGTACACTGCGACTCCACTCCCCCCGCTCGCCCTTCAAAATGCGTGATTTGATCGAGGCGCGGTCGTAAAGAGCACAATTTATGAGACAGCCAGTTTCCTTGGCTAATTAATTAAAGCAATTAACATTAGTGCAACGCGAGTTACGATACGGGAGTAATTGTCTCGGTAATTGAGAGCAGCTATACGTGGCGGGGAGATCAAGATCGAGGTGTACCTCGAAACGTGTCCATGTACCTATAGTATGTTAGGTTTTCTTACGAAATGAAAAGCTCGTTTATTGAATTACGTGGTGAGAAATTTTTCTGAAAATGTCCCCAGCTGTTACGGATTTGGAAAACTAGGAAAAAGTCGAAGAAATTAAAAATGTGATACGTATGGTGACTTTGATATAGAATTGAGAGCAGGCAGATATGCGATGAGTAGATCATAAATTGAAGTATACTGTGTAACGCGTATATATTTATATTACATCGTCTGTCTTATAAATTGAAAATGTTTCCTTTGACAAATTATACGCCGCGGAGGAATTTTGCAGAATTTCATTTCGACGCTATTACAACTTTTCTCTCAATCGTCTCGTTACACTGAGAGAAATATATTATTTATATTTCACAACCCACGATAATATACGAGGTTCGTGTTTTAACTGTATTGGAAGGAGCCCTGTGACCTTAAACTTATTTTATAGTTTATATATAATAAATGGTGCAGTGGACTATAAATGATATTATTCGTAAGCAAGAAAATTCACTATCTACCAAAGATGCACTATCTCTTCACCAATTTAATACAAATAACTATTATTTTGAGTATATTAAGGAAAATATTTTGAATATATATTTTTTATTTTACTATAAACAAATATATTTACAAATATCACAAATTACAATTCAGATGACTATAAATCTTTCACTGTGGTTGTATAGTTCAAAAAAGCATATCTTCTCTCTCCGTGTATCATTTCCTTTTGTATAAAGATAACCAGCTAGTGATCCACGATGTTCAAATTTTAAGGGAAAAAGTCTTACTCCGACTGCGAGTGGTAAATAAGTTAGTCTAATTTGAAGTGAAAGAAAGATTTACTCTTAAGAAGTTGAATATTCACTCTTAAGTCGAACTAGCTCACTTTTCTCTCCATCAGAGTGAAATCTTACTTTCGAAATCAATGAAATATCAGGCCCAAACTCTCAAAATCATTCAGCTTCACTGAACTATGAGACAAATTCGAAGAATATACAAAAATTCAAATGAATCCAACTCTTAATATATTTAAACAAATATATAGATGTATATTAAGAAACAATAATAAATACATATATACAGAATGAGTTGCGTATAAAAAGGAGGATCGATGTGTGGCCTAAAGCGACTAATATTGAACTATTCCATTTTTTCCCTCCGTTTGATCAAGTTTCTCTTCCCATAACGAGTTTCATAGCCCTCATCATAAAGAGAAACTTAACCAAGCTGGGGGAAAATAGCGATATATCTCGATATTAATCGCTTTAAGCCACACACCAACCCTACCTCATGGACAACTAACCCTGTATATGTATATAATTAAAGTTAAATAATAAATTTTCCTCGCTGTTTCGCACGAATCTGAACTGTTCTCCCAATTTTTTTCGAAGACACCATTGCGAAGGACTTTCTCGTCCGCCCATCATCGGCATTCATCAATCGTGCGGCAAGGTAGAGCCTTAGAACGCGGCGCTCCCTCCGTGTGCAGCACGTATTGGTACGCGTCGACAGGAAATGCACGCGACCGCCGGGAGCGTTGAACTGAACAAATACCGCGAAGAGAGTAAGAAGGGGTCAACCGATGTACAAAGACGACGAAACCCGCCGAACGAGATTGCCTTGAGAGTTTGAACCGTGCGTTATCGAGCCGCTCTGACTCCGACGAGTCGTTAGATACCGAATAACTTTCCTCGGTTTCACGTTGCGCAACGGAGAACCCGCGTTCGAGGGAGAAACGCGCGTTCCACTCGCCTCCGAAAACTATGGGAAGACTTGTCCCCCGGCTGCATCGCGTCTCACAGAACTGCGAGTCTTTTAGTCGAAGCGAAATATGTGGCAGACTGTGCGAAATATCTCGGCTAGAAATTCAAAGGTGGCCCCTCATTCTCACTACTTTGCATGGCAACGAGAGGCCAACTTCCCATGTCAACTCTCTCTCTCTCTCATCCAGATTTCTCATAACACTACACTCTGAGAAAAATAACTCAATTAAAATGACAAAATGCATCTGGTTGAATGAATAATTATTCTAACCAAAATACTAGTAAGTTGAACCAAATGTTTAGTTATTCTAACTAAATGTTTAGTTCTTCAAACTAAATGTCTAGTTATTCTAACCAGAAAATGGTCGGTTTAATCAAACAGATGGAGGATTCATATATCATCAAACGGATTGGTTATGGTCTCCAGGATTTTTATTAAATTGATCAGCTTATTTTTCTCAGTGTGTATTTATATTTTCAATATAATTTCATATAATTTTTTTCCAATACATTTAATCATGAAAATCTACGTATCCCTTTGTGAAATTTGTATTAAATATTTCTCAAACTTTATCTACTATTACATTAAGTTGAACAAAAATTGCATAACACAGTATTTTAATTTTCATAATTACGTATTCAATGAAAGCTTTATATGCAATTGTATTAAAAATTTACTATAAATTTTATTTACAATGTGAGCACGCTAACCTTCCTATACGTTGATCGAGTTTACTTCCAAAAAACTCCTCAACATCTCTAATGCCCCCAGTTTGTTCTACGTTATGTACCTATGTATCTAAATATCTTATAACCCGTCCGCGCGATACGCATCGATACCATTATCACTGCGTTCGTCGCTGCCGTCCCTTCCACGCACAAACGCGAACCTCGAGGTGTCTCGCTCATTCAGTAGCCACGGATCGGAAAGGTTTACAGAGCCGCTCCCCCGTTCGTCCTCCAATCAAAGTCGTCCTGGCCGACGCCTGTACGTACATATATGTATAACTCGCCGGTGTTCCAAAGGGGGATGCGTAGGTCGAGTTTTGAACAGCTGTTCCGCGCCGCCAAGCGGGCGTCCGTATACCCTTTCTCTTATTGCTATAACATGATCTATCTCAATCCGGCGAGATTACGCAATCGCTCTTATTAATCATAATGCGCTGCACGGATATAGACGTAAGTGGTCGTTCCAATTCGAATATCAAGTCGTTAGTCACTGCTCATCGGTATATCACTGCTTCTTCGTCGCCGTCGGTGTACCCTATGTACAGGCGCGTGAGTGTTGGCGCGCTTATGACGTATTTACAGGGAAAAACAAGGACCGCCGCGCGTATCGCAGAGATTGGAGGTAAAAAAAAAATCTGAAATAAAAACGTGCTCTTATCAAATTTTGACGAATTGCTCTATTTTTTGAAGAATAGTTTTCGAGATATTTCACTTTAATTCTATTAAAATCAAAATGATAATTGTATAGAAATTCAAAAAAATTAAAGTAAAATGAATAAATTATTATAAAATAATAAAGTTATTCAATATAGATCTGCTTTAAAACGCTCTTTTTCTCGTGGTATTTTATCATCTTATTTAAAAAGCCATTTCCCGTTTCACATTCACAGGATTTTCCCTTTTCCCTTTTCCATCCCCAAAAAGAAAGCTCCGCTCCAAAGTGACTGTCATGCGTTATGGAGCACCCTATTTGCTCACCCCCGCGCGCTGCACACAGCCACCTATAGGTACACTCGCGAGTGGTCCGTGAAACAGCTCGTAACGAGGCAATCTTTTATTTGCTACCGTTATTTTTATATCACCTTTTTAGCGGACGTTATTTTTCACTCGTCACAACGTATATAATATATACAACAGCGCGTGCGAATCGAGACGGGTGGGGATATAAAATTGTGGGGGACGAGAGCGGATGAAAATAACAAACACGAGCCGATGCACGCCGATCTATTGGGAGAACGGCGCCGGTCTGACTATGACAGACTTCGTCTACTTCGAAAGCGATGACGATCGAGCCTCTCGCGACATTGTCTTGTATCCATGCGCACGCTTACGCGCTGCAACCAATAGAAAAATTCGTTTCGCTAATTTCGCGGAGAACAATCGACGTGGTGCATCGATGGGACGGAACGAAAAATAAATTCTTTCGCGTGTATGACCTCACGATAAGAGGAGCGAGCACACTCTCCTCTCTCTTTCTTTCTCTCTGTGTATCACGCACAACTGGCAAACGTGGAGAGAGTGGTGGGGGGGGGGGGGGCAAAAGCAGAGAGGTCGACCAAATAAATTATTATACCCATTTCGCGTTATTATACGCGTTGAATCAGAGCATTCAATTGCGCGGCTCGTTATACCACTAACCTAGGCATCGTCTGGGTGCGGCTAGATGAATAAGCCAATCTTCGCGTTTTGTGTATAAGCTTTCGAAGATGCTTTTTCACGGCGTCCCAACACGCGTCGCCGATATTGTCGCGGCGAATTCAGCGCATTCGCCGCGCGGATGAAGAACGTAGACTGCAGCGTACGCCCTCGCGTTATTTTTCGCGTTCGAACACCGGGAGCACGCTGCAGTACCTCAAGAGAACTCGCGATTTCTTTATTCAATAAGTATCGCTTTTAGGAAAAAGAGGAAAGTCGAAGTAGTCACACTAAGAAAATAGTTTGTGTAGTTAATAAATTTTTGTTTGAATATGGAGAAATAACAATTTCGTTGGGCCAAGTAAATATTCGTTAACTATTGCGATATTTATTTAACGCAGTTCGGTTTTCTCACTAATTTTTTTTATAGCAGATTCGAAAAGTTGGATAAAATTATTTATCCCATTTTTGTCATTTTTCATTTCCGATCTTATTTAAGCTGGAAAACACTTAAGAATGCTGATACGTTATGGTTTGGTAAATCTATCTCTCTCGCACATTGTGATCTATCTTATTGCTTGGGATAAGTGCATCTCTCTTGTGTTTCGATGGTGCGACAATGTTGTAGAGAAAAACGCGCTTATAACTTTGCGAATAATTATTTCTTCAGACATTTTCTTGTTCATTTAATATTAAACATGTATACGGATTACAAATTGAATTAAAAATAGATATGAATATTTTTTTTATGAAAAGACCGGAATAAACATATTTGAATAAAATAAACACTCCAATAATTAACATCATATTTTTCCATCCCAATGAAATATTTATCTCGCAATATTTAAAAATATATCTAGTAATTATTGATAAATTGTTTTTTCGGTGCAATTAGTCGATGGAAAAAGGGAAGGGAAATAATTGAATCTAAGTCTTAACGCGTCAGAGAGAGACGTGAATATAACGGTGTCCTTCGTGCGTACAGTTTGTGAACAAATTACGGACGAAAATCTCGCGGCCACCCTCGTCAAAATCCTCTTGGCTCCAACCAATTTTCAAACTTCCCAAAGTCGACAGATATTTCCGTAAGCCTCGGCATGGAGAGCCACACGAAGGTGTTTTGAAAATTCCGATACGGGGAAAATGGCAGACATACGAGGTACCGTCATATTATTTTAAAGATCTGTTTCGCAGATTTTTCGTCGACAATTTTAAAAATTAATGGAACAAAATAGGAGTGACTGGGGCATCTTGTCACGAGAAGATGGCCCCTCGTTGTCGTAAAAAATAACGAGTACGAAGGGCAATCTTCCTTTTTCAACCGATATCAGTCTCCCCTACACTGTACCAAAATTTGTATTAAATTAAATATAGTTCTACACAAAATTAAGCAAATACAGTAATCCCTCATTATCCGCGGGGGTTATGTTCTTACAATATTTCGTGGATAACGAAATCGCGGATAACGAAACTAGAAGCCCACTTATAAAATACTTAGTGAATTAGTGAAAATTCGCCAATCTCGCTAATTCTACACAAATACTGGATGTTGTGTACAACGTGCTCGTGCTACTGCTTGTCCGCGCTTGCTCTTTTCTGTGGGGAGGTGGAAATCATACGATAAAACGCGGGAATTTCAAATCGCGGATAACCGAAACCGCGGGAAAAAACCCGCGGATAACGAGGGATTACTTTATTTGTCTCGAATTTCACTAGAGGAAGTAGCTATATTAATTTTCATAATTACGTACCTACTGTATTAAGAGAAGCTTTACATACAGTTATATTACAACAATTATTTATAAATATATATAACAAAATGTAATAAGTTGCAATCACCTATCAAACACGGTTCATTTAGGCCTGAAACTAAAAGTTATTCATAACAACTAGTTCAAAATGAACAATCTCACCCCACTTCACTAAATTTGTCTGATAGTACACTGAGAAAAAATGTTTCTTCATTGAAATAAACGTGTTTTTAAATAGTCCTAAGGGCTCATTCAATTATTCAATTCAAATGAATACCGATTCGATCGAAATAATATTCAATAAAATCAATAATAATTATATACGTTCAAGCAATATTTATTCTAATCGAATATATTATATGCTATTAGAGGACTATCAAAAACACGTTTATTTCGATGAAGCAAAATTTTTTCTCAGTGTAAGCGTACCATTAAAAGATTCAAATTCTACCCTATAATATCCACTGTATCGATGCTAACTTTATCAGTATCGGAAGCAGTTTATCTCTGTCATTTCCGTTGCGACTCCTCCCAACGTTTCACCCAGAAAGTCACGTTTCTCGCCTATACAGACACTCCTTCCTCGAAAACGTCTTCACACGCTTCCCGCGACGTTCCAACGCGCGAATGCTATCGAAATTCGCTGACGATGAACGGCGTCTAAAAAAAAGCAGAGACAAGGATGGTCCATCGGATATCAAAACCGCTGGAAACCTTACGCGGCTTTATTTTTACAGTAGGTATATCCTTCCAAGGGCGATCTCTCTTTCTAAACGTATTACCTCTACCGACGTACGTACCACTCGCGAGCCAACAGACGAAATTGTATTAGGTATGTACTCGACGAGAGAGTCCCGCGCTCCTACTCTCCTTTCCTCCCTTCTACTCTTTCGCTCTCTCTTCACCCTTTCCCCACCGTCGTCACCGCCGCCGCCCCCCTCCCCCCGCAAACCAGCCGGCATACAAGCCGCCAGACGGTCGGAGGTGGGCGGCCTGGGTTTTGCGCTCGACGTTCCACCGAAACAGTCGCGTGTGTTGGTGCGTCGCGGCGAGACGAGCCATTTCAAGGTCACCTTCCTCAACCCTTACACACGCTCCGAAAAGGGTGGTCGCGGTCGCCGCGCGGAATGAGGGAACGGGTGGCATCGACCGGGCGAAGGGGAGCAACGGTATAGGGCTCAACGATCGCAGAAAAGAGAGACACGACGACGGCGAGCCCGGGCTACCGGGCGATTCGCGCGGGAGCGACGAGGACGCCGACTGGGACTGCGAAGGGTGGGGAGAGAGAACAGCCTGCGTTTTGCGCAGGAGTGGGAGGTTCTCGGGGCTGTTGACCGGGCTTCTCGCTCCGTTCGAAAGGCTCACGTAGCCCCGCAGTGAGGCAGGCCGCGGACGTCGCCCGGATTTCGCAGAGGTGCCCAAACGATGGTTGCCGATTTGCCAATCGAATCGGGTTGGGTTGCCGTCGCGCGGGACATTGTCGGGGCGCTTTTTGGAAATTTACTGCGGGGCGGAGGGATGATATCGGGGAATGATCCGATGTTGATTTTTGTGTACGCATTTTTTCTGACACTTTTAGAGCAGGAGATTTTTCGTTTTTTTTTTGTGATACTTGAGAGTATATCACTGAAAGCTAATCAGGAAAAATGAGAAGAGGAGAATACTTGTTTCCAGAGGGTTGCTGCGGCTTCCGCGTCTGACGTGTGTTGTTCGTATCGAGAGCACAATGGAAGAATTGCATTCGTATTATTCTTCTATGCAATAGTATTTTCTTTTAATAAGCGCGTTATTTCGACACTTCATTTTTTCTCACATTCGATAAAGTGATAGTTGAATTTCGATCTTCTCTTAGCCTGCTTATATTATTTTTCTCCGAGCCCTTCGTTAAACTTACATAACAGGGGTGCCCAACGCGGATTGGGATAGCCGGGCTCGGCTGCACAAATACGCCCTTTCCTCCTGCCCTTTCAGTGAAAGAATCTATACATTCACTATATAGAGCCGTTATATTTCGCGTCACTAATGCTAAAAAATCGTATACGTCACTTTACGCCCTTTTGGCGTTGCAAAAATCGAAAGGGTTTATAAAAAAAAGTTGTTCTCGCAACTGATAGAAATACGTAAAAATGGTCTAAGAATGGTGAAATAAAGATTTGAAAAACTAAAGGCAAAAGGGCGTATAGGATATACATACATGTATAAGTTTAAGATCGACACGTCCTTATGGCATTAATTTTCGTAATTTACCGAAAACTTAATGCCAAAAGGGCGTATGTATTTTTTAATTTTTCAATTTTTTGTTCACTCACTTGTTATTTATTCATATTTAGGCAAACTAGAGCAAAAAATATATATATTATTTATACGCCCTCTTGGCTTTATAAGGGCACTTTTTGGCGCATACGACCTTTTGGCATTAGTGACACGATTTCTCTCTATGGCATATCACTCGTGAACCAACTCTGAACCAATGTTGAATTCGTAAACCTTTTAGTGAGACCAAAATACCCAAAACGCTCCCTTGCAATTAAATCAGAGGAAAGCGGCGCGTTTCGCAAATTTCAAACGCAAATGTCTTCCTTTGACATTCAAGTACGCGGGTTTTCGCTCCACCCGTATAAGTATTTCAACATCATCCCTATTTAGGCAATGACGTCCACGAATTGTATAACGTTATACGATAACAAAATTTGCGCTCTTTTTTTAACCAACGCAAAATGCCAAACATTAGAATAAATTTGCACGCAACTTCCCGTTTGCACGCGATGTACAGAGTGTCCCAGAAATGGCGGACACGAAGCACATAACGGTAATCTTCATAAAAAATTGGACCTTGAATGTACGGTTCAAATTTTCTTGCGATCAGCAGGTTTTACGGGGGAAAAAGAAGAAATTGTACAATCGTAATACAGTATCAATGGAAAACGTCGCCGATGATCAGTCGACCCTCAAGCGAAAGCGTCGCGAACAAATAATGGTGGCATTTTCGACTGCTCAGTTATTTAATTACAAGATGAAAAATGTCAATTAAATCGTCAAATGACTGATCAGCCAAATATCACGAGCTTTTGTTTGCAACGTTCTCGCTAAGAAACTTCCATCTCTTATTCGATCTATAGCACGTCCCATGCAACTATATAGCAAGAATCTGTATGGCTTTCCTTTTTTCCATCTCTTTCTTCGTATACGAGACGATGAAACCTTCACCCCGCATAAGCTCTACACGTTACGGTATCTCGGAGAGACCGAAATACTCTCGTCGTCCCATGCGCCGCACGTAGCCATGATTCGTCGCCGTTCCCCGTCTGGCGATAACGAGCCATTTCTCCTCTCCCGGCGGACTTTTCAGCTTGTTATACGGCATCGCACGCGCGCGCTGGTGCGTTTTTATAACGAAGTGAAAGGGATTCTAACGTCTGTATGTATTTTTCCTAACATATTTTCAAACATGTCCTTTATTTTCTTTACAGTGTATATCGGATGACGGATCGGTTATTTACACATCTACGCATACCCGGTCTCCCTTACTTGCAAAAATATGTTTTATAAATTGTTTTGTCTCCTTATATTTGACTTTCGGAATCACGGCTTTCGGAGAAAAATCCATTTCGATTCGAAATTTTATTCGGTTCGACCAAAATCTACACTGTAGAAAGAATTTGTATTAAACTTATTATAATATATAACTGTGTATAAAACTGTTTTATCAAATACGTGGTTATGAACATTAATACTCAGTTATTAAATTTATATTCAATTTAAAATAATGAAATACCTACAAAGTTCGACAGATATTTAATACAAATTTCGCAAGAAAATACATTAATTGTCATAATTAAATGTATTGGGAAAAAGCTTTATACAAAATTATATTAGAATCACGAATTTTTTATATGCGCCATTTCGTTCGATAATATATTACAGTCTACCTTTATGACAGCAAGTTTCATTTTTCCAAAGTTTCCCAATCCTCTGATCGAAAAATCGAATCTTTCAATACCAAAGCATGTCATACATATCAAACGTTCGCAAACTTAATCATATAAATAACGATCGAAATATCCCTTCAGCCGTCCACGTAATAACGCTCGAGACCGTTCGACCTTGAACTCTCGATATGGACACAGCGCATATACCTGTGGGTTTACGCACCACTGTCGCAGACATAAGTATCGATCCCCACTGCTGCAGACTTCGCCATTCCCCCGACGTTCGCCCATTCGCCATTGCACGCATTCGTTCGTTCCACCCACCCTCGCGCGTAACCCGATCCCACCACGTCCCCGTTCGCCAGCCCCAACCTGAACCGTCGAGTCCTTGGCAGCGGCGGCGAGGACAGATCAGGGCGAGGGTGAGTGCGAAGGTGAAGGTCGACGGTATACCCACTCTCGACCCGTCCCCCTCTACTCCCCTCCTTCGCGGCCCCTCGCTACACGTCTGCACGGTGTAGAGTCGGCGGGTAGTTTCACCAGGCTCGGCTCTCCCCGACCTACCCGACGTCTCACGCCCTCCCCTCCTCGCTGCATACAAATACGTACACCCCCCCTACACGAGGCTCGAAACGCCACCGTTGTGGACGAATGTCGGGAGTGCGAGAGAGGCAAGGGGGGAGTCGTGCCCCCGACCACCAGCGCCGCGAGAGTAAAAGAGGGGACTTCTCTCCCCCTTCTACAAAAGTCGACTACGCCTCGGCGCTCCGAGCCGCGTTTCGGAGAATTGCTCCGCTCTCGGTATAACCCGGGGATTATTACATTTCACGGGCTTCGAAAGGGGGGAGCTCGGATTTCGGAGCGCGAGGCAACGGTGCGGCAACGCTCGGAACGACGCGCCAAAATGCAGCGCGGACGCGGTATTTCTCCGTTTCGTTTACGGCGCAGCTAAGTCGTTAAATTGGAGTATAGCGATATGGAAGCAAGGTAATGGAAATTTTCCGGCTGGCGTAGGAGTCGATGAATACGTCGAAAGACGGTAATAGTAGAAATCTGTGGTACTAAGGCAAAACCCGATGTCAAAAAAATACGATGTTTTGTTTTTAATGTCAATATGTACAGTCAGCAATGAAGAATATGATGGCAAAACCCGATATGGCTCCAAATCACCTACAACTTGTAGGTTAACAAAATAATATTCCGATTACGCGCCACGTCTTTGAATTGGTCGGTGGTTTCAAGCATCTGAAAAATCAACTTTCTTGACATATCGGGTTCTGCCTTAGTACTACAGAAATATTTTCTCAGAGACCCTTGGATATTCTTTCAGGGCGAAGGGAAATATTGTACTTTGAGGTGCGTTTTTTCATCAACGTCTTTTTTTACACATGCCATAAATGCTACCATTAAAAAGCACTCGGGTATGAATAAAATAAGAGCGTTTCAGACGTAGCAACTAAAAATGTAATAAAGAAAACGTACCTATATACCGTATCGCTATAGTAACAGGGTGAGTTGTAAACTTTTTTAAATCTGATCGTTATATCTCGTCGAATAGATATACTATTATGTATACCTATACGCAGAAAGCGACGACGCGCCGAGGGGAGCGAGGCTCACCCCGACCTACACAATGTTGCGCGACGGCGGTGGTGCCGGCGGTCACCCTCGTGCCGTCGCATTAGTGCGGTTACGCCATCAAGGTCAAACCCGGACGCAACGAATGCCCTCCACTGCGGTTAGCTGCTGAAACATATTTCTTTTCAGCCCGAGAAACGTTCTTCTTTTTCTCGGGCGCGCTATAGTTCGCTGCGCAATTTATCACTAATACCGCGCCGAAGGTCCGCGTACGTCAGCGGGGCACGCCGGGAGGGAGGGACAAGGAGGATCGGAGGGGACAAGTCGTTTTTATGGGTCGTTTGACGCGAAGTAAAACTTTTTGGCCTTTTTACGTCAATCTCAATTCCGCTCGCAGACTCGCTCAACTTGCCTCACATCGGAGAGTCTACGTCATCTACTCGCTTCTTGCCCTGTACCTCCGACCTCCCGAATGAACGCGCCATTCTGGTAATCCGCCTGTACGCACGCGTCGGCTATATTTTATTTCGCAAGGTTCTCTGATGATTTTTTGGGAGACGAGATGCGGTGATGTTCTGGGTATATACAGGATGAGTTTTCCGAGACCCGTTTATTTCCGTTAATTGTCACTGCGAAAAAAATTTGTAGAATAAAAGTTATTTGGTGTCGAGGGAAACATGTAATACGTGCAAGAGATTTTTAATAGCTCGTGTTATTCATGAGATATAAAGAGTATCTTCATTTTTTGACCGTTCTGAGATATTTTCTCTTAAAGTGTATAAGAGTAAGTAAGGGTTGGTTGCACCAACGACATTTAAGCGACACTTAACCCTTCGCAGGTCGCGGCTGATCTGATAGATACAAGCAACAAATTACTTGTATCTATCAGATCAACAGCGACCTGCGAAGGGTTAAGAAATAAGCTCCGCTTTACTTCAAAATCCGAGTACTTGATTGGCTGTAACTGTAGATAAGTCAAGCTTAACTTTCAAATTTCGTTGGTGCAACCGACCTAAGAAGGAGAAAGAGTTGGGTCTCGGTAATATCCTCCTAGACGCCAAGCAACCTTTCTTCTACGAATTTTTTCGTAAAATGAGAAATAACGAAAATAAATAAGGCTTCGAGTATTAGAAAACTCGCCCTGTATAGAGAAATGCATTACTTGACGATGGACGGATCAAATGTTTGGCGTTTGCAGCTACAGATTAATTTTTCACGGCGAATCGCGCTATGTAGATATTTTGATTTCGCGGAATTAAGAACTTCTGCGAGTTTGATGTGCATTTTCCCATAACTGAAGAAACTGTTGAGGAAAATTTAGCAATTATATTATATATCCTCATTTCCTATATTAAACTTGAGTCGTATTTAGACAACATCTAAACACACTAATGTTCGACTAAATTTATCAAATTCTCGACTGCAACGAACTTCTAATAACTCCTTGCATAAATTCGTCGATGCATCGACGTAAAATTTATCGCGCGCTTCTATGTGTATTCATTATCCTTTTGTCCACTTCTAATCTCTTCCCTCGCTTCTGACAATCTCACGCCTCATCGCGTTCCATCGAACGCAGCGCGCCAAATCGCGTATCTCGCATTTGGTAGCACCTCGGAGCGACCCAAACCGAGAAACGTTCTCTTATCATCTCCGCGTTGCCGTCATCGTCTCGCTGGGAACAATCTTCACTCTCACGTATGCACACAAGCATAGGTGTATATCACGGAATAATTCTATTACATATTTGTTCATTGCAGCCTTCCATTTAGCGAGACGATAAGGCCTTGCATAAATCATTTTCGACCAAGGCCGCGCAGCTGTCGGTTACATATCAAATCGCTCGACAGTCGAGAACGTGGTACTGTACATACAGGGTAGAGATGAGCTCATGATACGAAAGAGACTAAAAATTCTGTAATGCTTACTAAAAATGTCGTAAGTGTAATTATCGATTCGTAACTGTAAAATAATTAAGTCCTTCATTAGTAAATTCATGGTGGGCACTCGACTGGAAAACCGGGAAATATCAGAGAATTTGATCGGTTAGGGAAAAGTTAGGGAAATGTCAGGGAATTTTTCGGTGGTCAAAGAATATTTGATAAATCCAGAGGGCACTAAATTTGTAGTAATTTTGATTAAAATTATTATATCACATTAACCTCATCCTGAGTAGTAATAAACTGTTAAAATACAGAGAAAACGTATCCATACATTTTAAAATTATAATCTATCAAATGTACAGTCAACTGTGCATTCATATTATTTTCATACTCATATAATTCAAATAAACGCTTGCGTAATAAATGATAACTAATAACATATCAACATATTTCAGAATTTCGTTTAATTTGTGTTCATTACGCAAATATCGCGAGCTAAACTTGAGCCGGTATATTATCTTCGTAAGCCACCGAATAATTCGAAATGTGACCTGTTAATGAGGTTCGAGTGCGCGTTCGAAATATTGCAAGTATAAAGGCGAGTTTCCTTATCTACGTTCTTCTTCAAAGCGTTTAATTGGACGTATTTAATTATATACTTACAAACCGCTGGCGTGCATTCTTTTTCATTTCATTGTTCGAACGTGTGTTATCGAATTAAAAAAAGAACACCAAAATTTCGACCGAATTTCCTTTCTAATCCTAATCGCATTGCTCCGGAATCACAGATGGCGATGTGTTTCTCGGCAAAGCGTTTCTTACCGGAAGCCTCTTCTGGAAACGTCAGATGCAAAGGTGTCGTTGCGCCGATGAACCGGGATGGAGGTTATCCGTTACCGTTTATGAACCGAGGGAGAGGTCGATTGAGAACCGTATACAATCGTGGCCGAATATCGCGGTGTCTTGTATGTACTTTATCGAAGTGGAGGGGGGCATGATACGACCGACTTTGGCACGTTTCTTGGAATGCGTGAGCGCTGGGAAATTATAATACCGATAACGCGCGCGCGCGCGCGATGGCAAACAAGAGGATGACGCGGATATTGCGATATCGTGCATTCACATCGGCGTCGGGCAAATTTTTCGTCAATTTTCAATCGATTTTGATACCTAATATTCCCGAGAGCCAGATGTTACGAATCGCTGCAATTTTGTTGAGACGCAAGCTAGTTGTATTTTGTTGCAATTAACCGGCAAAATAACAAATTTACTATACTTGAAGTCTTAATATCTTATTTTTTAAAATATATTTCTTCTTATTAGCACTCAATACTATTCGATTGTTAGAAATTATTCCGTTACAAATATTTTCCTATCCAAAGATTTTGAAGCTCTCGCACCACGCATTCCCAGAGAGAGAGAGAGAAATTCACATGTAACATAGTTATTTAATATACATACAACGTCTTCAAGTATCAACCACGAGAGAGAGAATGGATATAACCTCTCCTGAATTCCCCGAGCTAATAGCGAGTCGGCTCTGAGGACCCAACTCCCCTTTCTTATTAAGAATATATTAATATTTATAGAACAAACAATCCCTTGAAATCCTCTGGAAATCAAATTTTTACGGAAGTTACCGTTACGAGGTAATCAGAATTTAGAATTTAGAAAGTGAATTAACTGAAGACCTGTGCAACTTTTTATTTAATTTTGACTTGCTTTCATTTAATTATACCTTCAAATTAATTAATCAATCTCTTTGATCCATCGAATAATCGTTAAACTACGAAATAGACAAAAATTATCAACTATATTAGTACATTGAAAAAAATGGATCGTTATGGATAGTAATTTTATTAGTATCTATCACGCGAAAAAGAATATTTTATTTACAAAGTACTCAATAAATGGAGTAATTAGTGATATTTAACATAGCAGAAGTTGTCCTCGAAAACGGCATAACATATATTACCATTGTGTGTACATTGTAAGAGTATCTACCCGTATTTCATTACAAGAACTACAATTCAACGTAGCACTCTTATATTGTTACATAATTGTAATACATTAGTGTTATCGGCTATGGAACATCTTGAATATTGCTATGTTGATGGGTATCTCTTACAACGTACAACGGTACTTTGCGCTATTGTCGCTCCTGAGGACAATGTCGCTCACTAATGTGAAATATCACTTTGTACAACATTCTTTTTTCCGTGATATTTTTTCACAGTATATGAATGGAAAATACATATGTGGAGAAGAAGCCCCACGTATACGAAGAAAAGAATGTGGTTGAAATGATCAAATATTCATTCTCCAATCCGTAACCCGAACCGATCCTCTCGAACCAATCACATTCTCTCGCAACAATATAACTCCAGATTACGATACAAATCCATTCGAGTGCTCATCGCATCGCTATACGTGCTACCGAATTCAGATCTACCAGCGAACCGAGAAAAACGCGCCAGCAGGCATTCAGCCAGATATGGAGGGCCCGGATAGACGAATCCCAAAGCTCGAGCCAAACCATCAATCGCTTAGCGTCGCGTGTAAGAAGCTCTGGCGTTCAGCCGGAAGCTCCGACGTTGCACGCCGTTACAACAAAGTTGCGCGTAAATTGTGTACACCGCCGAGCGATATCACACAGTATTTTCCCTTCATCGCTCCGCGCTCATAATATCATATCAGCCGCGAGCTGCCTAGCGGTGCACACCGGTTGGCCGCGGTGCGGTAACGAACTGCAGTCAAGGTCTTTCTCCTCCCTTTCCTCGCACACCCACCTCCCGTTTCCTTCCGACGTATCGATCGTCGAACGTCGCACACAAACATGCGGGCCTCGCCGTGCATACGCGCGACAAAGTCACACCACGTAGTCTCGTCGTATGCGTATACATATATAGTGTTAAACAACGCAGAACCCAGGCGGGCCAAGTCCATTGTAATTAAATCTACCGGCCGCCACGAGTCAGAACGGCCCAAGTGCCGTTATAGTAAATAGCATTTGCGCCCATTCGACTTGCGCAGCGGTCGATATAAGCGCGCAGTAACAGAACTCAGATTATTCCCGCCGATGTTGCACGGCGCTCATTCCTATTTTCATCCGCGTTGCACGCACCTGAAAGATGCATTCACGAGCCGGCCATGCAACTCTCGTATAGCTTATATACGCGAGTATTTAAATACGCGCTTATATATGCATTGGCATAGCTCGCTTACTATGTGCGCTATAACTCGGCAGCTGCCAAAACGCGCGCGCGCGTTTATTTTACGTATAGGCCGACGTTCCGATGTTACAACCTGAATACACGCCGGCGCGATCGATGCCAGGCAGTGACATAACGAGCTAAGGACGCAGCGTCTGGCTTATTGCGGGCATTTCCTACTACGGCTGGGCAGTTCTCTCGCAAAAAGAGAGGCGGTTTCTCTCCGCGGGACTTTTCTTGCATTAGGACGTTCTTAATTGAGTAAATGGCCATGCCGATCTCCGGCGGTCCTAGTTGCGTAACGAGGGTCCCTCGGCGAAGATGAATAATAACGTCGTCGTCTCGCTCCGTCCCGACTCGTTAGCGTGGCGCGGATAACTGTGTGTAGGAAAAGCTCGGGCAAAGCGGATGGGCTTTTTTTCGCTCCTCCATGATAGTTATCACTATGATATTTTGTAGGTTCCCAGGTGAAAAAGTTCCATATGATCCATATGTGGTTTTGGTCATATATGGATACCATATATTTTATTTGTATATTAACCATATAAGAAGCATATACAGATCTTTCAATATTTGTATAATTTATGTATAGTCCTCATATGGTTAATATAGAAATCATATATAATCTATATATGACCAAAACCACATATCGTCGGCTTTATATGAAAATCGCATATAAGTCCAAATTTTGCATAAAGGGTTTTGGTGGCACCTGGTAGCATTTTTCTGATAATGGAGAATCTCCATCTATTGGGGATAGACCTGATGTAAGGAAACCGATCTGTAGGTTAAGAAAAACGCTACCAGATGCCACCAAAACCCTTTATGCAAAATCTGGACTTATGCGATTTTCATATAAAGCCGACGATATGGATCGTATTCAGAATATATAGAATTCTTCGCCTGTGCGAAAAAACATCAGATTTCATTTTCAAATTTTGTATGAAGAAAAGAAAAAGATTGTGCTTTTTCTCGGCGAATTTCGCTATGATGCGTAGCTTGATTGTTAATAGTAATTGTTCCCTGACCATTGTGAATTTTTTTTTAATGAGAATTCTATCTTCTTAAAATGCTATTGGAGTTTAAAACCGTTCACTTGTCGCTCGTACTTATTCTAACCTTTGCAAGTTCGCGCCAAGTAAGTTCTCTAGGTAAAGCGCACTAAGAGAAGAGTTTATTTGCAGTTAATAAATGTATACTTGATTATGGCAAAAAATATATTTCACTGAGTCAGTTAAATCTACATTAATTATATTAGAATGTCTCTTTCATTCAAATAGAAATCGAGTAATTGCTAACGAATATTGGCTTGGCCCAAAGAAACATTTCTTTCACCATAATCAATTATACATATATTAACTATAAACAAACTATTTTTTCAGTAGGGATGAGGGCAAAGCGAATAGTCCATCCTCATTTCCCCTTCATATTGTATGCCGCTGCGATTGCATTGAATGGTATTTTTTCTGTCTTAAGATAGTTTTCAAATATAAACGCAAAAAAAAAACCATAGTAAAATGAACAGAGAGTACTCTAAAGTGCGCCGTGAGTGTAGTAGTAAATGAAAAAAGAAGGAAAAAAGTACCAGATAAAGGACAGATAAAGTTACTTTTGTGATGATCGTTAAAACCGGTGTTAATTTATTTAATTCCATCCGCTTTGTCAGAGTGACCCATCCGCTTTGCTCAAGGGACTCGGGTAAAGCGGATATTTTCTCTCGCCCTAGTTTTTCATTAAAAAGAAGCTCAAATGTTTAAGTTTTGAATTGTTTTCTTATTTTATTTCAGTTTTATACACTTAAAAGATTATTGTAATAAAAAAGGTTTTTAATCTCAATTTCAACTGTGTCATTTTTTTTGCCAAACCTTAATAAGTCCGCTTTACCCGAGCTTTTCCCCTAGGTACCGACCCCAGTGCCAAGGATGCGGTTAGGAACTGTTTTTATTTTCTCTCTTCTCGGAAAAACTTACCTATACGTACGAGTTTCGACATTGACGTTGGAACCGATACAGATTATTTCGTCGCGAGAACGGAAATGGAAGAATATTTCGACATATGTATATGCACGCGAAAAAATATAGCTATTTTCCTATCAGCCCCTATCAGAGTCGGCGTTCAATTTCGACCGACTCCTTGTCTTGCGGTCGTGGTTATGTAGAATCCCGAAATAGTGTTTCAAAAGTCGCTAAAGTAGCACGTTATTCCCGCTTCTTTCGCACGGCACGCCCTTCGTGTCGTTAACTCGGTTTCAAAAATATCCACGGTACCTACGTATTTCGGAGAAAAAGTTTACAACGACCGATTACGTAACTTTATTGAAATAATACACTACAAGTTCTCGACAATCGAATTTGTCCAATCAGACATTTATGATTCACGGTATGCGTTGGACTAAAGCTCCTTTCAATGTAAAAAATTGTTATTACATCAAAGTAATAGAAATCATTCATTACAAGTGTTGATTGCAAATGGTACATCAAGTTTAGATTAATGCCGTGATGAAAATACAACTATGGCAATAAATTTGCACAAAGTTTAATTTATCAAATGACAATAACGTGTAAAATCTACTTATTATTTCCGAAATATAATTTCATAATTTAATTACATAAATAACAATGCTAAGGGAGGATTCACGAAATGCATATAGAGTTACTGCACGCCGTAATCAAGGTTTGTAAAGTTTTTACATTTGCATCACACACACATATTTCTGACTGGGTTATTACTAGGCCTAGTTATTACACCGAGAAAAATAACCTGGTCAATTTAACCAAATTTTTGGTGATCATGACCAAACCATTTAATTAAATATGGATCTTCCATCTGTTTGGCTAAACTGACCATTTTCTGGTTAAATAACTAGACATATAGTTAGAATAACTAAATATTGGTCAACTTACTAGTATTTTGATTAGAATAACTAAATTCATTAATTCCATATGCGTTTTGTCATTTCAACCGTTATTTTTTTTGGCGTACCGATCTTCCAATTATTGTCCCACTTCGCCATCACGATCGACGCGCACCAATATCATTAAGCTCGCTTACACACGTGTCCCAGCCACACGCGCATCCTCAAAATCTACAGGCTCCTCTCATCGAGCCGCGCGACGTGTTTTATTCCGCTGATAAGGTTTTCCCGACCATCGAGGCGATTCCTCGAAAGACTCATGCCGAAGCGCGAAGAACGTGCAACGAGCAAATTGCCCATTCCTACTGCAACCTGGGTCAACGAACCGAGAGACCGCGAAGGACGGTTGTAGAGCGAAGATATCTTTAGAATCGTAGGGAAATTGTTTTTACGGTGAAAGGGGGATCTTCCTTTCGGGGATATACATATAGATGTCCACGCAGCGCGTCACGCGTCGCGCGTGTTGGATGTCGGACCACGTGAGACGAAATCTTGCGCGCTAAAAAGTTGTAAACGTCGATCGCAATGGGCCGTTGAACTCGGGTTGGAAGATATATGCGTATAGGAAGAGGTGGGCAGGCGTATATTTAGAATCTATGGAAAAGTCATTTTCACGAGAAACGAGGTTCGCTCGCCAGGAACATTCTTAAGGTGTGGAGCTCCCAATTATGAGTCGTTTAAGAGCGCGACTTGTGGTTTTCCATATCGTCGGCTAAATATGTTAACCTGCTAACTCACATGAAGTCAAGTTTTCAGGAGAGAGAAAAAACTGTCTTGATCAATACAAAAGTGTTTATATGACAATGGATTTTAACACAATAGTTGTCAGTATTTCCCTAAACTTTTTTTAAATAAAATGTATGTAAATTATTTTTAATTTAATTTCTACAGCCGTAAAATGAAGTTAGCAGTTTTGAAAATTCCATTAATGAATATAAATCAGGAGATAGCAGTATTTCTATTACCTCAACCAGTAATTTCACTGAACAAAAACTCAAAATAACAAATTAAAAATAAAAGCAAATTCTTAAAATAATTTCAATAATTTCAATATTAACATTTTCAACGACTTGATGCATAATTATTTAAGGTCACAATGTTTTTGTCATCTTCATTCGAGTTTTTATTACTTTCAGCTTGTTTGGTTGCTAATTTTAAAATTTCCTTTGTTCATTGTGACATAATATGTTAAGTAAAAAAAATTGTTTAAACTATGCAAACATTAAACATTTTTTGTTTGCCATATATTGCGCTTAAATTATATTTCCATGAAGATGCAATTAGTTAGACCCCATTTATATAAAGCAACCAAGTTCTAAAAATAGTTACCGAAACTACTTTTCGATAAACCCATTACGAAAGATTTTTTTTAATCCTTTAAAAGTAAAGTAAAAGTTTCTTCACGAATTATATAATAAAAATAAAATAATGAAAACCTGATATATCCAAACATTTTCTTCTACATATGTAAAGGGCACGGAAAGCCGCTAACCTCAAAATTACGTTTAATGGTTTATTTTGTCTCAAAATCTGATATTTAATTCATATACGAGCCCGGTCCCGCTTCAGTTGGCCCAGCTGCAAAATTTTTCCGGTTATTGGCACCCAATCAAGATAAATCTAAAGTTTATGTTAACATGCACGTTATTTATTTTTCAACAAACATTTTTACAGAGCTTAAGATCTACTAACAGTTTATTCACGTTACGATAATAAACTGCAAACAAAATGAAAAAAATATTGCAAGTCTTGAAAAATTCACCACTGGGTAACATCGCCTTTGTTTTTAATAACGGCCGCAATTCGTAATTAATTAATTAAATAATTAATTCGTATATAATGCTGGAAATGCTCGAAATAGCCGGCGGATAAAATATGACCAAAAGCGTTATTTTCTTCAATTCTGATTTTATTTTAAAATTGTACATTATGAAACACATTGTGCCGTGCAGTGTGCTACAAAATATTACATTTCAGCCTAGAAAAAATATAAAGCAGCAGTAACTTTACAATTCATTTAATAATTGTTATTTTAGTGGGTGAGCCAACTGAAGCGGGACGGGGCTCGTAAATTATGATATAATAGATTTAATATTACCTTTTTTTAGTAAAACAGCACAGAAAAACTAAAAGCTAACGGTAAATAGGAAAAAACAAGGAACTTCGAGAGTCAAAATAATACGTGTGCATCTGTTGCCTACAATTAGCGGGAGATAGCAGCATTTCCTTGCGCATCGTACAATATGAAGTTAGCTGGTTTACGTGCGTTATAAAAGGCCATTTCTACGCGGAATAGGAAGTTAAGTGGTTTACAGGTCGATGCAAGACGCCATCTAGTTGCCGAATATCAAAAAATCTCAAAATCGTAAAATATGGAGTTAGCAGGTTAACATATTTAGCCGACGATATGTGAAAAATAACCAAGGCCAAAAATGCCAAATACCTATGTATACATAATCGAGTAAATAGACATTTCACACTTCAATTAATAGATTTAAAAGAATCGCAGAGAATTCGTAAAAGAGAAAAGTAATATTAACATTTGAATAAGGCTACTCATATGGCCTAGTTATAAGATATGTAAAACTAGCTTGCCCCAATTATAAGTAAGCGAGTGACCTAATTTATAAGTCAGTTTATTTCAATGCTATTATAGGGTCAAGGTGGGTAAAAATGAGACACTCAAATCTGTGGGATAAAGAGAGAGAGAGTGTCTCTTTTTTACCCCACAGATTTGAGTGTCTCATTTTTACCCACCTTGACCCTATAAAAAAAAGTAATTTAATTAAATATCAAGAATATTGCGTAGCTATAACATATTAATATTTCCTTTGCTATACCATAAGAAAATGCGAGCGTGTGTTTCTAAAAAATAATATTTCAATGACTAGAGAAAGTGAAACATTATATACCATAAATCATATGGAACCATAAATAGTTTTCTTACAATGTCCCATAGACCTGCTCCTTGTTTCTCTAATCATACTGGTCACTCAACTGGAAAACCGGGAAATGTCAGGGAAAAGTCAGGGAATTTTTTATAAATTCAAAGGGTTTTAGGTATCCTTCTCTTTAATTATTTTATGTTACATTTGTAGTAACTTTGATTAAAATTATTATATCACATTAACCTAATCTCGAGCAATAGTAGGCTATTGAAATATTGAGACAACATATCCATGTATTTTAAAATTATAATGTATGTGTAAGTACAGCCAACTGTGCATTCATATTACTTTCATACTTCATATAATTGAAGGGTTTCTTTCAAAAACAACATTTGTCAAAAACGCCAATCCCTGTAGTTTTGGAAATAATGCCTACTCTTTCGTTGTATCTAGCCGTGTATTATAATATAATGAAAGAATAGGCACCACTACACGGCTAGATACAACGAAAGAGTAGGCATTATTACCAATACTACAGGGATTGGCGTTTTTGACAAATGTTGTTTTTGAAAGAAACGCTTCAATTCAAATAAACGCTTGCGTGATAAATGATAACTGATAACATCAACATATTTCAGAATTATTCAGTATACATGTATAATAATTTTATGTCTATTTTTTACTCCTCACCCGATTATCGTTACAAAATATGAAATATTTCGATTAGAACAAACACGTAAGCACTTTTTTTGTATATATGAACTATATTATTGTAGCATTTCAATTGTTTTTTCACATCTCGCATATTAAAGTCTGGGAATTTTGTGAGCGGAATCGAGTGGCATTCCGCACGCGTTATGTATTTTCTCGATCGGACGTTCACAGCATCAGCGCACCATCTCCTTCCTCTTTTCTCTTTCGGAGAGAGGAGACGTATGTACAGCAGCGAGAAATAGGGAGGACCTTTCAAAACAAACGTACGTCATAAATATTGCGACGAGTCTACAGATCGATCGGGTTCTGCCGAAGATATTTAATATTGACCCCCTGCCCTTTTGGGGATCTGACGTCATCGCGTCCCCGGATAGCACAAAACGAATAGTCATTCTAAAGTCTTTCGTGGCACGCGGTTGTGCCTTACTTTTTGCTAATGTAAACGTCTCGTTATAAAGTATAACGGGTACTTAACCCGCTGAGGGCCATTTCCTTATACAATAGTCCCCTTAAATAGCGATAAACCTGTAAAGACAGGGGCCTACTATGGATTGCTACACGATGGTGTCAAGCGGTCAGGGAATTATGTAAATCAGGGAAAAGTTAAGGAAATTGAAGAACGTTCTGGAATTTTTCAAAAATACTCAAACTTCATAATTGAAAGTAGAGGTTTCCTATGAAAACAGTAAGAAAATCGATAACTGATGAAATCGATATAAATAAGATATGTGAAGTGTGCTATGACTAAACGTATATTTAAAAATGTCCTCTTATGTTAAAAAAAAAGTTATTGAACGGCAAAAATGTAATTTCGCAAAATTATAATAAATTATTTTCGTGCTTATTTCTCAACTGGCATACCCGCTATATGGATATTCGTTAATCTGTTCATTTGACAAAATGACTGATGCATAATCAGGGCCGCGTCTAATGAGTGGCCATTTCGTGCCACGCACGAAGGAGCGCATGAAGGCGCACTAGTCATGGGGCGCCAAAAGGCCTCATACCTTCTCTAGAAAAGGGCGCCAAGCACGAAGGCGCCTCATCATCTAGAAGCGGCCCTGTGCATAATACTTCATATTGAATACTTCATACTGACCTATAATGGTCAGAGAAAATGTATTACTTTATACTGGAAGTTCTGAAAAAGTCAGGGAAATTTTGTTCACACTTCGCTGGCCACCGTGTACACACCCAGGCTAGTCCCCAAAGAGTTAACCATCGGACGACTACAAAATCGAAGTCAACCAGAAGCGAGACATCGTTGCAGCATCCACCAGAACATCGGAAACGACTCTCGCTATACGTAGGCCTGCACTCGCACTCTCGTTCCACCTCGGCGGCGAGGTTCTCGAATGAAAAGGAAAAAGAGCGAAAGAGGCAAAATAAATTCCGCCTCCGCGCCGCAGCCTTTCGAAACGTCGTGTGGCACGCGAGGCGCCCTGTACATAGTGAGCGATTTAAATATATTCGCCTTTGCGACCTACGCCACGAGATTATTTCTGTCGTGACGCCTAGCCGCGACGCTCGGAAGCTCTGCCAGTTGAGTCATCGTGTACGTCCGTCCTCTATATGAGCACGGAGCGAGAGATCGGTGGTTGATTTGAATAAAAACAAGTTGTGGACGCTAGCAGAACGGAGTGGCCAAAGTAGTTTGGGGGGGGGGGTATGATGCACCGCACGCACGTGACGAAATAATTCAGCTGGAGAACGACACGATGACATGGAAAGATCAACGCGAACGGCTCGTATCCTCTTCCTCCTCCCACCCGATCATACGAAGAAAATTCACGGTGTCCAGTGGTCAGAGAATTCTGGAAAACCTGGGATTATCGGAGAATTATGCAAATCAGAATAAAGTCAGGGAAAATGACGAATTTTTCTGAATTTTTTGAGAATAGAATAAACCGACCAGTAAATGGCCTACCAATGAATGGACACTTCAACGCTTTTCAAATGAGAAGTTGTAGCCAATCATTGGATTCGTCGTCTGTTTGTCATTGGATTACCCTACTCAAATCTCACGAAAAGCTTGAATTCTAGTCTGTTAAAATGTTAAAGAATTTATATACAAATCTAAAAAAGTCTTCCACATGTGTATACTCGTGTGTATATATTTAAGTTCTTTCTTGTTCTAAAATGTTGGCAGCTTCACTAATATATTGTGTTGAATAATCTGCTGCAGAATAGTAATGATTACTATTCGAATAGCGACGATTACCGTTCTGCAGATTATTTAACACAATATTGTCAAAGCTGTCACATATCTTCTATTCTGGCGTAGTAACCATTACTATTCAATTTTTTTCCGTGCGCAATTGAATGACAGAAATCAATCGCATTCAATCTCAAACGCAACTTATCGTCGATGAGCACGAGATGCGCGCACATGCCTCAATTGTCCTTCGGAGGATTACGAATTGCGTCAATGAAATATTCTCGTAAATTGTAAATGAACGTTTGCAAGCTGCCACGTTGTAAAAGCTATACTTCCAACATTTGTAGGTATATACTTCAATAGTAAACGACTGCTTTTAGGAAATTTGCGTAGGAATGTGCTTTTCTGTGTTAATGTTCCAGTTTTTTTCGGCATGACGCCAAGGAATTCTGAGGAGGCACGTGAATGGTGATGCGTGAATGACGTAGCGTAATGGCTGCTTTGCGCGGCAATGATTTTTAGCTTGTATTTCGACTTTTTTGCTCTTGCCATTCGGTGAAGGAAATATATGCGTGGTCTCTCGCGGTTCGCGATAAATGAGGCCGGGATCGAGAGGCCAACTTTGTATATGATTTCACGTAAAGAAAAGACATCTCAAGATTACATAGTTTGATGTGGCATCAGGCAAACAATGTGTACGAGCGCGAGTGTACGTACTCCCCAGTATTTAGATGTCTCGTAGCAAAGTCTCAACAACGCCACATCTGCGCCGTCGCTGAAATGTTTATACGCGCGAGAGATAATGCCTCACGCCAACGTATACACTGCACATCTCTTTCACTCGATATATACAATGTCTTCTTCATTTTCTGTTGCAGCAATCCGCGCGCCTCGCGCAACATGGCGGAGAAGCAGCGTCGGGATAATCTCAACACGAACATCTCGACGATGGCCGCATTGGTGCCCACCGTGGCGGGAAGCTCTCGGAAAATGGACAAGATCTCCATACTGAGACTCGCTGCCGCGTATCTCAGGACTCAGTACAGTAAGTGCGCAATTTCGCTTTCAGCTACACGGAGAAAAATGGAGCTCAAATTATAAGAAATTGTACTTGAATATTTGAGTTAAAAATACTAGTATATGGTAAAGCTGATAAATGATGCCTTCAATATTATAATATTATCTTAAATACTATAGTAAATACTTAACTATTTACATAATGAAATTTACTTTACTTTGAGTTTTTTTATTTCTATAGTAATATGTGATGCATAATGAGTATTTGTTAAGTAAAACTTCGAATTTTTAACTACATCGGTGTAATTTTTACTTAAAGCTGTGTCCCGTTTTTCTCCGTGTACTACCACTACGACGTCAGTAGTACCCGGTGAAGTTTTTTAAGAAAAATTTAGAGTCCTATTTCAATGATTACTGCTCGTAAATTACGAAAACTGAGTCTAAATTTGGCAGTCGTACTTTACCTGGGTTTTCAGTTTCTTTTTTTTGGTCGAGACCGTCTCTACGAGCAGACAATTTATCCAATTGCGCGGTGTATGCCGCAGTTCCTCCCTACGGAAAAGTTATGTATTAAGATATATGAACATATAATATTTCAAGTACGTGTAAGTACTTACGAAATATACAAAAAGCGGCAAAAACGTATATATTTTGAATACTGGTTACTTTTAATTTTTTTATATCTCAAATTGGGGAATGGTATCAAACCAGCCTTAGGACTGATAACTTTATGATGATGATCTCAAATATGTAACTTTTCCATGGGGGTCATGTTATATATTATGAATATATGAACTTCTCCTCGCTCTCATCCTTAAAGAACCAAAATCATAATCTGTTTTTATGACGAAGAGTAATTCATTTTGGATGAATATCTGTAGTTGGCCCCTATTTATCACGGCCCCTTATGGTGGCCGGGGGCCAAATTCGAGTGGTCCGAAATGAACATATCCCCCCCCCCCCCCCAGAGAGGTTAGCTAAAAAGTTAGTATTTCTAACGCCATCGATTTACGGATGTAAGTACGGTACACGTTATCGAGGCCGCCGTTGCTGTTGTTTATCTGTCAGGCTCGTCTCGTTATCAGTGAATCACGATTAGAAGCAGTTCTCAAGTCTTGTCGGTATAACAGGCCCGAATGATATTATCTCTCGGTCGACAACGATATAATGTAGCTGCATCGCTTGATTGCCGTTGAGAAGAGTGATGTAGCGTTCGAGGGTGCAGGCCCTCGTCACGATACCAAAAGCGGTTCGGAGGAAACACACTCGCGTTCGATCAGAACATTATTATCGAACCGTTTGACTTTGATTATATCCATGCACGAATGGGGCCTGCAGATAGATTTATGTACGTCGAGTTTGCCAGATTGTGTAGGGGCCATCGGTGGGTAATGCAGAAATCTGCACCTATGGATTCATTCATATTTTGACAATGTATCGGTACGAAATCTCGCTATGACATGTTGTCGTTCAATAATTTTGACATAAATGAGATGACTAAAATGTGCATCGATAAAAACAGTATTGGCCACAAAAGTGCAGTCCTATACTTCGACGGAACGCTCTTCCGTCGCGTCTTCTATTCGTAAACCATGAACATATTTCATAATTTTGTTTCGCGTAAATTTTGCAAAACAATTGCACACAGCGTGACATATACTATCGCGCATGTATACGGTAGCGTTGTGCCGCAAATTAATAAATCTGTCTTTTACCGATTTTTGTCATGTGCGTTAATAGCTTTTACGATTAAGGTTTCTCGAGCGGTACAGGGGCTTTTTCCCTGCTAAAAGTTAGTCCACTGAAGTACAGTAACACTAAAGTATGTTCTTCGTGCGATGTGGCGACAACGTTTGACGTACAGTAGTATGTGTGTATCTGTGAGTTCAAAAATGGAGCCCAAAACATCTGGTCATGCAACGTAGCCACATTGACTTATAAAAGGTTAAATTTATGAAGAACAATTAATAAAAAAATAACGGGCTTCCTAATGAACGTGAAAATTGGTACAGATGATTTTAGTTCATTACACTTGCTGTTCAAAAAATTTCAGAATTTGTTCACTATTTTTCTCCGAAATATCGCGGTTTGTTAGCTATAACCCATAAGAACACATGTTATTTTATTATTCAAATATCTTTGCAACGAGCTTCCTAAAAGACTTGAAAATTTAACTGAATTTTTTTTTACCTCAATCTACCGAATGCAATCATTTTCAAGCATTTCTCACTATTTTTAGTATAACGCTCGAGAAACCTTAAGTAAGACCAACGTGTACCAGTGTTCGCCGCAGTGCATAATATAATATTAGAAGATCACTCCGGCTACGTACCTAATGGAGTTTTCCTGCGTAATACAGAAAATCACCGGCGATCGACGTTTCAATTACGTATGCGCTGAGAGAAAACTTTTTTTTTCAACTTTTGATAGCAAACCCGATATCGTTACTTTTCTGGATTTGACACACCACACCAGTCCAAAGGCCAAATAACGCGAGTTACGAGGTGGAATCAAAGGATTTTGATTATATTTTCTTTTACAACCAACATCCTCGCAATACGGATTTCTTTCATTATTACTTTATGGACTCGTTACTCGAGGTATACACGCGCACGGAGCGCTCGCCTAATTTCTTTCCCGCGCCTTTCATATCTTGGGTAAGGGTTTACGTTGCGCAATTCCACGATTAGATATACGACGTTGGACGCATTCACAGTAAATTGTGCGTTACAGTCGTTCGAAGACTGAATCGGATCGTTTTATTTTCTCCTTCGACGTAGCCTTAATTTATCCATCTTACACAGTTGGAAATATGTTGAAATCGATTCACCCATTTTTGTGCGTTGAAGTCACCTGATTTCTTGTGTTAATTTAACATTCTTTGTGCTAATTTTAGGATTCTTTGCGTCAAGTTAAACACAGAAAATCGATCAATTTGGACGTAATGGGTGTGGACCGATTTAAACCTAAAATTTCCAACTGTGTACATACTTACATAGATATAAACACAGTAAGTAGGCATTACTGCACAGAGATGCAGTACTAAATAAATCCAGAATGAGTCAAACTATATATATCGCATATAATTGCATATCATTTCCGCATTTAAAAAGCTTGAAGTGTATAAGGTGCAAAGTAGAGGAAATTTATTCCTTTCTCTCATTTCTATTTTATGATGTTTAGTTTTGAATTTCTACTAGTAGAAATTCTAGAAAACTTTTAAGGAACCCCTAATCATTCGAAATTATCGATTATATTACAATACTTTCAATAATTTTGAATTACAAGATAATCAATATTTGTAGTTCTAAGCCCAAAAATCCTGTCGTGAAATTATATAGGACGACGTAGTCATAAACGGAAAGAAAACTGCACGGCTCTCGACTCTCGATAGTGGTCCGACGACGGGCAGTCACTATATCTAGGATGCCCGGGGGAGAGAGAGAAAAAGAGTATAAGTCAAAGTCGCCTACCAAAACACTTCTACAATTTTCTTCTACTTTCCTAGAGATATTTGTGTGCTACATGCATTTAACGGTTCTTATGAGAAGTGTTATTTTCATTTTATAAATTTTTTCAACAGTTTGTTTCAATATAAACAAATAAAGGTGTTTTCTGAGCAATACCATTTTTTGACTTGTACTCTTTTTCCCGAGCATCCTAGATATAAGAACGCGACTGCCCGTCTCTCACGGAGGACCACAGAGAGTCTAAGGCAGGAGTCGGCCTAGCCTTACTTGACGAGTCCACAGGCCGACTCCGGGGCGAAACGCTTCGCCGATTAAATGGCGATCGCTTTTTTCGCCACATTACAAAAATTTTACCGTGTCAGTAAGGTAAATGCACTAGTAGTTGACACCGCACTAGTAGTTGACACATTCCCTTTTATACCTATAAAATAAGATTTGTATATAAATAAGTTATAATTACTTTATACAAATGCCGTAGTGTACTACCGCCATCTGTACGTTTACTTTTGAATTATGCAGAAGTCACATTCAGGCAAAACATACTAGGGTTCTTGTATTTTTCTAGTGTCAACTACTAACAATTTTTTTGCAAATTTTGTACATTTATGAACAGATGTTTTTTGCGCAATTTTAATGAACATTTCAACTTGCCATGTTTAGTAAGAGTGGGGCTATCCCAATATACATTTTTTTTTGTGAAAAACATAATACCACACTTTTAAACAGGATGAAATATAAATTTTCCTCGCTATAATGTCAACTACTAGTGCATTTACCTTACCAGAATATTTGAAATGCTCATCATTAATAATACGCATGCGCACCAGACTTTTTCCTTGATTGGACGTTTGCACCACGATTCATGGACAGCACAGTAATTTTTTTAAACTTTCCCTATAAAATTTCCTGATTTTTCTTTTCGTATAATTATTATTAGTTTAGAGGAATGTACTCTCCAATTATTATTATCAATATTGGGCCAATGTCGATAATACTCTCGAATGTATAGTAATCGAATAATATCTGATCCAGTTCTATGTTAGGTACTGGTTAGCAATTTGTATCCTACACCATACCATCAGTTCTTATCCAGCGCTAGCAGCAACCTTGCCTTTGCCTTCGACGCCATACTAGCTTGCATCATCGAGAAGGTCGGGCCGTGTATTCACTTACTGTTACTACTGCATTCCAATCTCCCGCGATGTCGCCCGTTGGAGTACTTATATACTTAAACGTACAATTTGATCGACACTGCCGAGTGTCCGATCGAATATAAAACGTTAGTAATCTTAGTGTTGGAGATTCATTATGCAATACACAAAGTATGTGGTAGTGATTTTTTTGTAGGGATAATCTCTTCTGTAAAGCAGCTTCCATTTGACGAAGTCATACCATGTTTCGCACGTGTAAGAATGCAAGGTTATAAGCGAAGTTGCCTGCTGGTAGGGGCGAATATGCACCAATCTCATTAGTCGGAGGGCGGAGTCGGAAGCTCCCTTAAGGGTTGTCGAGATTCGCCTGCAGCCACTCCCGAGAGTAGGCAACACCGCTTACTCATTCGCTCTATTTTCTTAGATACGTAGCATGTCGGTACCTTCTTTGAAATACAAACAGCGCAATTAACATTCAATTCTACGCCGCAACGGAGTAAACGCGTAGTATTAAATCATTACCTACTCAAGGAATTCGAGCCGATTCTCCTTCGAGTCCGATTCTACGTCGTACAATATTGCTTTTGCATGCGTAGGAATCTACGTTCATTGGAATTCTTGGAAATTTTGCGGATAAGGTGTATCTCTCGTAGATATCGACTTGCATACCTCGTATACAAATGCATCTATATTAACTACTTACAAATTATTATACCTAAGTCGGTATGCTCTTATACAGGGTGTAACAAAATAAGTGTAAAACATTTCAGGGGGTGATTCCTCATCAAAAAAGGGATAGGGTCTTTCATATAAAGAAACTTCATTTGAGCATCCCTTGCGTTGCGTTTTCCACCCCTTACAACCATGGGGTAAACCAAATAAATGACTGGCTAAGTGTCTTTTTGATAGTATAAAATGTCACGTTAATTTCAATTTTGTAACTTTTTTAGTGTTTGTGAAAAAAATTGTAAAACAAATTTTATGTACCCCCTTTAAGGGGCTGTATCTTAACAAGGGATGCTCAAATGAAGTTTCTTTATATGAAAGACCCTATCCCTTTTTCGATGAGGAATCACCCCCTGAAATGTTTTACACTTATTTTGTTCCACCCTGTATATAGGTCTACTTATCCAGGATGACTAATTACATTCTAATGTAGACTACTCTGATACGGTATTCTCTCAATACAACTTAACGGCTTAAGAATGTCTATACCTACACATCGCTATTTTTCCACGTCATAATCGTAGAGTAATCCGGAGTGAGTGTGCGCAGCGAGTAAGCGAACGCAGTGAAGTTTTCCGCGAACATGCAAAAGTTTAACAAATAAAAGTTTCTGAGATTTGTTGCTATATTTTAATGTGTCTGTAGGAGGTACATGAAATTCCCCCGCTCCAGTTCGGCATAAAGATTTAGCAGACAAAATGTTGTCTCGTAGTTTTCTTATTTCTTTTAACGATTTTTCAACAATGAATTGAGTGATTTTCGATTGAACGAATTTTTCGCGCGTTTAAAAATTTCTCTTTTTAATTGAATTCTGCCTAACATTTTTTTATCGGATTATATTTATCAGTGCTTTTAGAAATTTGCTTGCGAGCAGAATTCACAATCGCAACTGTAGGCACATATCGTGGTTGCATTGCTGCACAGCTACGAGAGACGGCAAATTGCAGTCCACGTCCCGAGGAGCGTTTCGTTATCCACTGCCGCTCACGATAAAGTGATCGTCGTATACAATATCACATGATGTCGTGCCGTATCATTGCGGAGCCACGCGATTTCCCTATCGAAACGATTTCGCGGAGGACGAGCTTCTTTCAGCTGTGCACCGTTGTTCAATCTCCATCAACTGTAGGGGAAAGTCGGGTAAGATGGCGACGTTTTAAACTTTGATGATTTTTCCTGACCTTAATATTTATTGAATCGATGCCAGAATATCTCCATCATATTCTTCAAACTCTCTAGTTTGAAGCTATATATTTGAAAAATTGAATTTCACAACTCTAATAGGTACTTAAAAAATGCAATTTAGAAATAAAAGTGATCTTCGTCATCTTACCCGCACAAGGGGGTAAGATGACGAACCGGGTAGGGTAAGATGACGAACTAAGACAATACATGATTTCAACAACAAATATACTTATTTTTCTCATTAAAACGCTATCACAACACAGTCTCCTATCATCATATTATTTTGAGTACATAATTATGTTGCCAAAGAACTCAGCTACGCCAAGTTTTGGTGACTTAGAAAAACTTTTGACATAAAATGACTTAGAATAACAGCACAAAACGTAAAGCCATATAGAAATAGCTGGAAACCTATCAACTTCAAAGTACTTAAGTAAAAGATTCAAGTAAAGAACGCGAAATTAAATTTTTAGGAACCCCGTATCTATCTACGTAAGTTCGTCATCTTACCCGACATCGCTATTTTGAGTTCAGTAAAATATTTCTGAACTTCAACTGACCAGAAAACATTGAAATTATACATCAATAGACGTGTTTTAAGCAGTACTTTAATTATGTCACAAGTAGAAATTGAAAATACTTACTCAGCAAGCGTAATTCCTTACGGAACACCTTCAAAAACTTATAACGACGGAGCACGAAATCACGTTTTCCGTTTCAGTGGACGACATGTGCACTAGATGGGAATTTTGGGGTTGCCGTGGGTGGCGCGGCACTAGCGCTTTCTAATGGTGTAGGAACCTTTAAGAGACCATGGCCACTCGTGTAAAAAAAAGGTATGGCTAAAGAGTATGGCGGAAGTCTGGAATAGGTGAACCAAAAAAGTATGGCTACTGATCGTATCCCAGATTTTCAGCAAGACAATTTTCTTGTATCGGCTAAAAAGTAAACTTTACTCGACTTACCTATCCTTTTGATCCAATCTTGTTGAATGGGTTCATCATATAAAACTATAATGGTTTGTGCGGTACAGGAATATAGTTAATTGGTAATAATTAGGTAATCAAATAATCGATTGAAATAATACCAGCTGACAAGAAGAGACATTATGTGTGATTACAACATAACCTCGTACAAACAACTGAACTCTAATTGAAGAGCGCATCGTTTACCGTCTGAAAGACTGGGATACCATCCGTAGCCATATTTTCTTTGTTCAATTTTTCTGAGACTTCCATCATTTAGCCATATTTTTTTACGCGGGTAATGTTTAGTGCATTGATTACTTGACTTATAGAGAAATTCTTGCTAACAGGGCGACTATTGGAAATAAAATAATCAATAAACTCAATATCGCCATGGTCGTTTAAAGTCGAAATATTTCGTTGAAACGAGCGTTCGAAACATCAGTTGAATAATCTGCAAAATAATAATAATCATCACTATTCGAAGAGTAATCATTACTATGCTACGAATTATTCAACACAATATTGTCGAAGCTGTCATCCACTTTTTATTCTGGCATAGTAATCATTACTGGTCGAATTTCTCTATGTACTCACCTCCCGGACATTGCACCTCACATTTTCTCAGGCATTGTCATTCGAAGGTGGAAATATCCAAAATCAATTGCATAAATGACCGATCGAAAGGGAACGATCTATACGCGAACACACCTACATAGTTATGCAAAAAAGCCTTCGAACCGAACGTAAATAAAACACAAAGGTGCGCGCGCAGCGGGGATAATATCGCGGTCGCCATGTAAAATTCAT
This sequence comes from Xiphydria camelus, assembly GCA_963678675.1. Classification (NCBI taxonomy): domain Eukaryota; kingdom Metazoa; phylum Arthropoda; class Insecta; order Hymenoptera; family Xiphydriidae; genus Xiphydria; species Xiphydria camelus. The sequence continues at coordinate 11,725,780 of OY783201.1, forward strand.
CCACTTCCAGTGTGCGCGCGTGCGCGCTATTTCCCCTTTCCGAGAAATTCGTCGACGTTTTCGTAAACAAAATAAACGCAACGAAGACGCAGCTGTCGTTTCAAGCCCGTTGCACGATGCAAGGAGTGAAGAATGAGTAACGGGGAACTCTAGGATATCGATCAGTCGCCTTTGCAGTGTGACCGAGTAAAAAATGTTAATGCCAGTTTGGTTAAAATATGATCAAGAATAGATTATTCTCGAGGTGATCCAAAAATGATCCGAGAAACGGGAATTTAATGTGGCTCATTTCTTATCGCATTTTGATCGACTTTTAATATGAAAATGAAAGTAACCACTTTAAATTGATTACGTCATTCAAATATCGTTTTCTATTTGAAAGTAGATCAAAATGTGATCAAAAATGGGTACAGATGAGATAAAAAATATACCACATTAAAATCATAATATTCTTATTGTTAGAATCATTTTTTGGATCGCGTCGAGAATAATCTATTTTTGATCACGTTTTGACATTCAATTATTTTGTTCGAGTAATTAGTCGAAATTTGATTTTTTTATTCTTTTCAAGCAATGGATTTCACACATCCATTGACTAACCAAATGTTGAGCGACGTATCATGTCAGTTAATACGTTTTTGCGTCATCTTTGATAAATCCTCCTTGTGCATCAAAATTTGTTTTATTAGTCAGTACATATTATGCACACTAAAAGGGTTAATAGAAAGAACTCATGTTCTACTGCTCCAGTTTCTTTCTTAGTCGTCTTCATATCGAATTGCTTGGCAATTAATTAGTTTGAACATTTCAAATATTGAAAATCCTTTCAAACTCCAATAATACATTTGATCGTGCCGTATTAGTTTCGTAAATGTCGTCACATGCCCGCGGCCATCCTTTTCGTGCCTTTTACGCAGGAGTGGTAAAAAAGCTTCGCCCTTGCGCAATAGGCACGACTGATCCTCGCCTTCGGCTGCCAATCGCGGTGCTTCGCGCTTCGCCAGGGCTGCTCCTTCCACGCACACAAGCCCGGTTACAATTATTTCGAAAAAGAATTACAAGAAAAAACCTGAGGCGTAATTTTTTAAGTTATCAGAGAATAGAGAAAAGAAGCCTTTACTTCACTAAAATCTTAAAAAGAATGAATGTTTCGCCATAAAACGACGAGATGACGAATACACGAAGCACCTTTACCTACCAGAGAGAGCCACGTTTTTCCTCCCTCTTCTTTCTCTATTCCAGGTGTCCCAAAATATACACCGGAGAGTAAGATGGATTGCCCGACCGCAGGGGCACCCGTACGTCAATCCCGACGGTCGAAATTCCTCCAGGGCTCCTGTCAGATAACCCATCTTACTCCGCTCTATACGCCGAGACATTCGGTATAAGGTCGTGTTTAGAAACAGTGCTCCCCCCGTTCGCGATATATAGTAAATTTCTTCGAAGGCCGGAAGACGCGACAGTCCAAATAACTCGTACTCGCCCCCATGAATCGCGACGAGGTCCATCGCGGCTTCGAGGCAGGCCGCGAACCGACGCCGACGGGGCGACGCGTTCGTTATGGATGACGATGACGTAGATACGTTATACCCACGTATCAACGAGAGCCAACGAGCGTCGAACGTCGCCTATCTTCGTGTGCCACCGTCCGTGTGCACGTCGTACGCCCTTCGGATACATCACCGTACACTTACCCCGGAATTCTTCAATGTACTTAATGTTGTTTTCAATGGTATTTAATTTGGTAAGTTGTTTACGGTTTCAGGGATGAACGCGAGGAGAAGAGTGAGTGATGGGGCAGGGAAGGTGGTTGGCGTTGGAAGGAATAAGAGGGAGGGACGGCCTTAGGGAGGAGCTCCGCTAATAATCTCCTTTTGTTGCAGCCCTCGGTCCCGGCACGGGTGGATTTCTCCCACGTCAATTCAGCGACTTCGACCTCGAGCAGTACTTTGTCGATGTAAGTAGCACGACGATCGATCCCCCCGTCGATCCTTGCGAGGAAAGCCCGCGAAGCTGCTCGCACCCTCCTTTCGCGAGGAAATCATTTCCACGTCGCCGGGCACATTCTCGTCTGTTTTGCCGTGCGCCGAGCGCGGAGATTTTGCAAATATTTTCGTGGCTATATCGCGCCGGCCAATCTCCCATTGACCGTCGTGTCCTAATCCCAAATCGGATTTTTTTTCCTTCGATATCCATCGTACTTGGGGTGTGTTCGAATGAGGTGTTTAAGCGCGATAGGGATGGCAATTTAGAGCAAACATTTAGTGTCAACGCTGAATCGTTTTTACTTACGTTTATAAGAAATTTGCTCCGAATTTAATGTCCTGTCAAATGTCTACAATTTTTTTTTTGTTCACTGGGATATCTTCTATATAATACGCGAACGTTTGCTTACTCCGTTAATGCACTGACGAAAATAGACTGGTCAATTTAACTAAAATCGTGGCGATCATAAGCAAACTGTTTGGTGAAATGTAAATCCTCTATCTGTGTAGTTAAGCTGACCATTTTTTCTGGTTAGAATAACTAGACGTGTAGTTTGAATAAATAAATATTTGGTTCAACTTATTAGTATTCTGGTTAGAATAGCTAAACTCGTGTTTCAAGATGCGTTTTGTCATTTTGATCAAGTTATTCTTCTCGGTGCGCGGGTTCTGAGCGATACGCGTATCTTCACCGACGAATCTTTCGCTTTGCAGAACATAGTCGGTAGCGGTGGATTTTTGATGGTGGTCACGACGACTGGGAAGATCGTCTACATCAGTCGGCACGTGGAACAGCAACTCGGCCATGCTCAGGTGAGTCTCTTCGTACGCTCACCATTCTCCTTATTTATTTTCCTTCTTCTTCCTCTGGTCTTCCGAATCACGAGAATATCTATCGAGAGCACTCAGGTGAAGTTATTCCACTCATCCGTAACATTGGTCAAGATTAATGACACAAGAGAGCGTTACAGTTCAACCTTACGCTTCTTACACTCCCAGGATTTCGCTCCGTTTTCTACTAAACGAGAGAAATCGGTCATCGCGTAAAAAATATTCGTATATTTTTAATTCAATTTGTAATATGTATCATATTAAGTGTCACATAAAAAAGATGTGCGAAAATATAATGTAATTATTAACAAAATTAGAAGTGCGTTTCTGTCTACTGAGTTATCATATCGAAAAGCCATAAGAGATACACTTATGCCAAGTAAGGAGTGCGAGAGAGATAAACTTACAATACTATGGCGTATATTGCATTCTTAAATATCGTTTTCCAGCTTAAATGAGGCCATAAATGAAAAATGAAAAAATACGGGGTAAATAATATTGTCCAAATTTTCCAAATCTACAATAAAAAAAAATAGTGAGAGAACCGAACTCCAACTATCAGATATGCACGCGCAAGTATCCGCCGTGGTATAGTGTGTTACGTGATGCTGGGGTAGAAAATTAGGGGCGTGATTAAACTAAAATATGTGTATTCAGATTATATACATATTTTTTTTGTCACAAATACACGAGAATCTCATTTTATGCCCGCTGGACAATAACACGACAGTCAATTGTGCCATTAGTCAGTGGGTGTAAAATTAGGCTCCTCTCCCATTCAGAGCCTCTAAACCATTTAACCTCGTATGTCTTTTTAAACACCTGTTACAGAGGATAGGCAAGCATTTGCGCAACTCAATTGGGAAAACAGTCGCTCGATAAGAGAAAAGTCTCAAATTCGAGCCCCGATTCGGTTACTCGGAACCGATTTCCTCCGCGAGTCTGCAGTGACAACGTTAACTAGTCCATTCATTACGATGACTACAGAATTTCAATCTTAAATCGCTCCTACGAACGCGCCTCTTGGCAAATAAGAAAACCGAGACAACGATCGCTTTACCGGAAGTACTTAGGTACCGTGGCAGCGAGCAGAACCCCCGACAAACAGGAGTCGGGAGTTATCGATCAAATGCACGCGTGCAACGCAACGCGCTCCCATGGCAACCGTGATTCTACGTCTCGCGCTCGGCGTCCTTGCGAGCTGCTCGTATTCCCGCGCAGGACTTCGATTGCGTGAAAGTTCCCCGGCGTATGATGAAAAATGAGATGGGGGGAGAGGGGGGAGGGGATGGAGATCAGTGGAGGGCACGCGCGATTTGTTTACAAAGATTCACTCCGGGAGGAAAACTCCATTCTCGCTCTCTCACGGGAGCATATTTCATTTTCCTCTGCGTGGAAGGAAGGATGTCCCACTTTCACTCGCGGATGCGTAGATTGTTGATGAACGATCGAAACATAGGAAAAAACGTGAAGTAGCCTACTACCACTGAAAATACATAAGTATAAATTTTTGAATTGAAAAATATACGCGAAGCACGGATTAAATTAGTTATAAACTATACGGCAAAACACCCGATAAGCATCCAAGAACTCACTTTATATAGGTACAATATCAAAAACAAGCAGGTAGTTTGAGAGTCATAAGTCTTTTGGAGATTCTATTTGTACGTCATAGAGAAAGAATGAAGTATGTAATCAGGCAAACAACCAAACCTCCCATCGGATAATCAAAAAACTTGTGAGCTTAGATTGAATAACATTTTTCCGAATTTTATTCCAATACCTACCATGAAAAAAAAATCGCTGTACACAAAAACCGTCTCATTATACAAAGAACATGCGTAATTATTATTACAAATTGACAGCTAAGAAGATAAATAAGATAATGTTTATAAGAAATTTCTTTCCAACTGAAGAGACGGATGGAATATGCTCTAGAAAAAATCAAATGAAGACGAAAATACTCGCAATATAAAACTAACTATTGTGCGTCCCAATTCTTGGGGAAAAATAAGTAGGTACGTGCAGAGAAATAACGAGAATCGAACGCCTCGCAAGTTTTCCTCTTTCGTATTCTCGTCTCCTAAGGTAGATATATGTTAGGTACTCGTATATATCCGAAGCGGAAAGAGAGAGTCCTGGAGCCAACGTTGGCATGCCGAGCACGAAGGAAATATCTATAATATGTGTACCCCACCGAAGACATCCTCGACGTCACCCTAGTTGCGGTATTCCTTTCACTCTATCGAAAGACGACTACTTTTCATTCTAGCCAGAACGATCGATCGCGTATATCAAAATTGCTGTGGAAGAGTTAAGAGATTAGTCTTTCTTTCACTATTACACGAGAAGAGATACGCTCTATAGTTCGTAGTAAATATAGTCGGTACGATATTTGTGTGTTGAGCCAGAATTCCCAGAAGACTGCTGCGGCCCTTTTTTTGGAATTATCCCTATTCGGCTCCCGAATTGGAGACATTGGCGGCGCAGTGTTTACCGTAGCAGATTGCAATTAGCATTATTTGCATACCGTGCTTTGCAATCGATTTATACGTAGCGGGTTTCTTTGTGAGTGTATCGTCCTGTGAATTTTCAGTTTAATTGTTTGGTAAATAACGCCGAAATAATTTATGTTTAGTAAATAACGCCGAAAATTTGAAGGTACGCCACTGTTTGCAAAGCGACAGACCGTTGCGTTCCGAGAATACCGCCTTATCGTTTCTGGGAATTTTGGCTCAACAAATATCGTACCGACTGTAGCTTTCATGATTGCCATAGGCACAAAAGTGCCGATTCCTGCTGCGCCGAATGGAAAGCAACCACGAAGTCGAATTACATATTGCGAAGTGTAAAGCATATTTGTGAAATTATTACAGATTTTCCGTACAAAAGTATTGTCGAATTAAAAATACCATAATGTAAATTACTTTGAATGATTTGTAATTTCCCAAATAAAATTGGAATTTTACAATTCTTTGCCGGTAACATGCGTAACTTCTGGAAAATTTGAAGCAAACTTGTAGTAGGATTCAAGTTACATTTGTAGTAAATTTAAGTCAAATGTGCAGCAAATTTTTTTATATCCGATATAAATTTATACGTCCAATAAAAATTCTTCTTTGATTTTCTAATACACTACGTAATCCGGAACAATTTTTCCTAATTTTGGTGGAGATGCTGCAAGAGTCATTTGAAAGTAAATCAGCATGTGAACGCATTAGCCCTTCGAATAGGGCACAATGGAATGCCCCTAATAGTTGGCTTCTGTCCTTACGGCCTCATGGGTATTGCAAGGGACTACCGTATAAGTAGCTCGCTCCCAGAAGGTTAAGAGGGTAAACTACACCGAAGCGATTGCTTTTTCACACGTGTTTACAATCAGCCAAAGCTAGTTTATACCCAGATCTCTATTCGGGTTACCTTATCTACATCTTAATCTACCACATATTCACGAATATATCACATAACTATTGAAGAGATCCTTCTAAAGGGACCAAATAAACAAATAGTCGAAGAAGTAAATTATTTTTCAGCTCGTTATATGTACTGTAAGAGAAAAAATAACATCACTCTTAAGGCGTGTCTGTCAAGATTGTTGTGGTTGGCAACATGTTCAAAATTTTGCAAACCACACTTATTTAATTCTTCATGACTTTTACCCAGTAAAATATATTATAAACCGTTTAACATAATCGATGACATGCCGGAAATAGGTTTTAATAAAGTATTATAACCGAAAATTTATTAACGAGTTATTAAAATCGCAAGCGATTCTCACCGAAAACTGTCATGGCTGACGAGATTTGAAATTGATTTAACAGGCACTGTCACTTTTCGTTATATTAGACATGTTATGTACTTATGAAGAATGCGAGGTAATTACCGGTATGTGGTCTGCCACGCGCTATCGATTTCAATGCATTTCAGTGCAGTATCTTCTTATAACGAGCTATTTGTCAGCACGTGACTGATACAGTAACGAATCATCTTTCTGACACGTAGTAAATATTTTGTTTTAGACTGTACGCACAAGTACTACATGTCACTCATAGGCGTAATGATTAATTCTTTTCTCGGATCTGCATAACCATGATATTCAGGAATGATATGCTCTTCAGTCGTTACTATGCCAATAAATTTCACTATTATATCGACAGCGAGATCATTCACAAATGCCACTCGAAAAGTTTCTGTGACGGATTTTCAAAGTCCCTAACACTGATAGACCCTCTTCACAATTTCAAAAAAAAAGTTGAAAATACCAGGGAAGCCGAGTTTTACTTTAAGGACGTGATAGTCCAGGATGCGTCATTTTTCTCTTGCGCCACCATATGATTAGAAAAGACTGCGTCTCCGCTATACAAGCGATGCGATGAGTTTCGTAGTTATTTCGAGATCAAATCGCTCTGTCTCTCTCTCTCTCTCTCTCTCTCTCTCTCTCTCTCTCTCTCTCTCTCCCTCTCCCTCTCCCTCTCCCTCTCTCTCATATAACGATGTAGTCGACGGTGACGCATTCTTTTCTCCAACGAGCGATGGCACTCCTAATTGCACCTGCAGCGTTTTCACTGCGCATTTATGCACCCACGTTCAGAAACATATCGCGAATACCGTTGATGGACAGACGCGTTCCTCTCGCCAATTTCCGCCCGACTCCCAGTGATTAACGAGGCGCATCTCGCATGGATGCGGAAAGATGCTTCTTCGCTCGCGATGACATTTCCAACTCGTCAGTGTCTCGCGATTGTAATTGCTGGATTTTGACGTAGGTTCGCATGCTCTATATGTGTCGCAAACGATCGTCCATCCTGGGACTGCGATTGTATTTATTTTTAAAGTGAAATCATGCGTTGTCACGATACAATACGAAAGACTCTTTTGTTAGGCGGTATAATCGTTTTTGTAAAATAATAATCGACCCACAATTGGTCGTATACCTGCTTTACGCCATATCCGCATTATTCAACTAAAAAGAGAACTGAATAAGAGTAAAATTCGTATTTAATTCAATAAATTTCATCGAACAACTTGTATACATTTTTTTAACTACTGTGTGAAAGCAGTAGAATTTATTCCGCAGTGATTTCTCCGTGAAAATTTCATAAAATCACATTTATCTAATTTTATAAAGAAATTTTCGAGTCGTAGGAGAACTGAAGATAGAATAAATAAACGCCAACAAAGTCGTGTTATCAAAACCAAAACGCGATCGAAGTTTGGACTATTCATTCGCTCTAATGAATTTTTCTATGGATGTTATCTTTGCATAGGAACTTCGTATAGAGGGTGTGTTACAGATAAACGTTCGAGAACCCAACCATGGCCTAATTTCTCCAATTCTTAACGCACCAGCCAATAGCACGACCGCTATTACATACCTCGTTTCATCCGCCTATTTGTCTGATTGCAAGCGGCTATTACTACTGACACACTGGCAGGCTGCCGTCTGCGTCGGCCTGTGAAATGAGGATGAGATAAATTAGGTCAGACCCATTTTCGAGCTTTTAGTTACAACAATTTGTGTGGGTTCGTTTATCGATTAGTTTATCGAAATGTCAACTCGAAGAAAAATAGGTATTGTGTTGCGGGAAGGCTATACGGATCCATTGAAAAAGTCAAGTGAATGACTAATAGGTATTTTCAGCTTGGAAAAATCCTACTCACCATCGGATGTACATATTATTAACAATCAATATCAGAATTCGTATTATCTACAATACATCGTCGCGATTATCTCATTATTTAAGAACTTTCGATCTGAGTTGGTGAAATACTTTTTTTAAAGATCACACTCAAGCTTTCCACACCGAGCCGAGCGCAAAGCGAGTTCCCGTGAAAAAATGCGAGTGTGTCCCGTAAGTGGCTTACCGCGACCCGGTGAAATCCCTCGTATCGTAAAGGGCATGTACAAAGTGCGTTTCGACGCCTCTTGGGGTCGCCTCGAGGCTAGCACGTTCCACGTCGGTGTATCTACGTTATAAAGGCTAAGATAATAAAGGGCTAATATAATTTACGCGCCTCCTTCACATTAAAGCGGAGGTTGACTTTGAAAGCCTGCGCGCCTTCTCGTCAAATTTCAAACTGTTCTTTTTCCCATTCGTTTATCGTTCCCCGGCTACGTTCCGCAGGTCGATGGATTAGAATACTTTGTATTGAATTTTTTTAATATAGGCAAATTGAAATTATAGCATTATATTTTATAATATTTCCTTTAATGTAATTCCGTTCATTTTATTCTATTCATTTTACATTCCATTCTTCCCTTCCATTTCCTCATTTTTTAAAATTGACTCTTTATAAAAGAACTATATAAACTTCTATAACACTACATAAATTATAAATGTAAAAACAAAAATAAATTTCTTCGCTCGCAGGGAGAAAAAAAAACCCTAAGTCTCCTAGGGTGAAGATAACACTAAAATGAGATCTTCTTATAAATTTATCTCTTTGTCAACCTACGACAAAATTAAATCTAGGTATACAGCCATTGAAAGATCATCGCGATTCAGTAGCTGGGTTCAACTCACCAATAACTCTATACTCCTCACTTTTCTTCCCGTATATTATCGTGGCGAATTTTCACGTCAAGATATACCTACAATGACCGAAAAAATCGAGAAAACCGCATAAATTCATGAAAACTTAGAAATTGATCGGGAGAATCATGAAATACACAACCAGAAATTTCGGAAACGCGAAACAAGTGGACACCCTGTCCACCGACAGCAGATGGTAGTTTTTCCCCGACGACTCGCGCGAGCTCCACGCTCCTCCATCGCGAAAATAATTGGACACTCCGTATATATTCGTACGTAACGAGCCAAGTTATGCCCGCAGCCAGACTCGTGGCTCTCCGAGTGCGTGATTCAAGGATGGCGAGTTGTTTGCGCTGTTTTTAAGCACAATCAGGCGATATTGTCGCTGAAAGAGGTACCCCACCGTGAAAATGAGACTCGTCGCTCACGAGGTAGTAGTGCAGCACGCGCGGGCGGTACACGCTGCCGATGCAGAATGTCGTTTCGATCCGGAGCTCGGGACGATAATATGGGAACGAGGTATACCAGGCGTCGAGACTTCTTTCTTCGTTGATTTTTTGATGAAAAAAGAAAACAGTTCTTATGCTAGACGAAACTGCGTCGTTAAATTTATATATAGGTCCGAAACGAGAGTATGTACAGGGAGTTACGAGTGTAGAAGATTCTGAGCTGTACATACACGTCGCAGTGGCGTGTGTCTCATTTTTACCCCACTTCACCCCACGCGAAGCGGCAGTGTCGGAATGAACAAACCCATTTCCATCACGATTATTCCGCTATCTATGAACCTCGGACCTGCGGTCACATTGAGACAGAATTTTTTTTTAAAATAAACGTATACGAAGAAATACATTTACTCGAATCTATTAAATGTATTTTTTAATATTCCTGAGAGCACTTTTACCCGATTAGAATGAATATCGATTGAACGTATATAAATATTACTGATTTAAACGAATATTATTAGGACTATTTAGAAACACGTTTATTTCGATTAAACAATTTTTTTCTCAGTGTAGGTACATAATCGTACTTTTTTTTCGAGGCTCATTGCTTCGATTTGGACTAAAACATCTCGAGCGGGAAGATAAATCAAATCGAAGTTACATAATATACAGTAGAACCTCGATTATCCGAACTAATTCAGACCAGACTACGTTCGGATGATCAAACTTTTGCAGCGTGGGACTAAACAACATAAATTTTATATCACTACACTTTTCGGAAGGACCAGCCTTACCAGATGTTCAAAAAAAGAGATATCGAACGTCTATACTATTTCTAAAGTGAGAGAACTCAAAAGAAAAATCTTTTTCTTTTTATTTAGAATGCCGCAAAACCATTTATAACTGAGCTCGTGAGTAGTTTTTCGTTATTTCCTAACAAAAATTATTTTTAGCTACGTCATTTTAGAAATACATGTGCAATATGTCTAATTGAGTTCGGATAATATTAATCGAGATTCGACTGTATTTACTTCATTAGCAATATTTATTCTTCTTCCCGAAGACACGGATACATATTTGTAAAATTGAAAAGCTGCCTCCGATAAACCAACTTTACCTCCTCTATATCTCTCCTGATTTACCTTTAAAAGCGTAGCTTCGCTTCGCTTCCCCTCGTCGCCCAATCTGATGACAAACCCGTCTGATTCTGCTTGCAGAACGAGTTACTGGGACAATCCCTTTACAACTTCGTGTGCCCCGATGACCACGAAGAACTCACTCGTAGTCTCACTCCCGATGACGCGCAATCCACGACAACAACAGCAGCCACCACAACCACCGATACCAGCACCTCCACCGCCGCAACCGCCCGTGCTATCGACGACAACTCCAACTCTTCGGAGAATCCGAATTCACCGAAGACCGAGAGGAAGTTCACGGAGCAGCGAAGAAGTTTCAATGTGCGAATGTCGCAACGCGCCGTGTCCAGGAGGGAGCACACCCAGTACGAGTACCTGCGGGTGACGGGGATCCTCCGGCTCGCGGAGTCGTGCAGGAGTCTGGGTACAAATGGCAGCAGATCGAGACATCGAGGTTAGCCGACTCGCTCGAAGGCGATTAATTTTCGTGATTACATCGCGAACGGGTCGCTATAATTCGTCGGCTAGTCGTGACGGTGCGCTAAATTTTGTCTTGCAATTAGTAAAGTCGAAGTCGGTCATTGGTATGTATCTTGTTCCACTTAGTGTTCTTTCGAGCTTTCGTTCTTAATTTGTAATTTTTTTTTTTTTTTTCGAGACAGAAGAATGGTCATGAAATACGTGAGAAATAGGGTGAAATGGAATTTTTAGTTGGCTTTCGATTGTTGCACTAGGTAATGATTGCTGGATGTCTCAGATTTGTATTCAGTTTTTCGCCATTTTTTTTGTATATATTATGCTAAACTATATCAAGTTGAAAGTGTTTCGTCTTCAAATTATTTACGAATTACCATTTTAAAAGATTTATAGTATTTGATAATAACAGTATTAAAGTTAACTCATCAGTACGTACCGAAAATTTCGATTTTTAAGTATGAACACATGCCAATTAACGCTCTCAGCTTACGCACGTGTATTTATTTGAAAATGATTTCAACGGCTCGTGTTCGTATATGATGGGTTAGTAAGGGAGAACTCATTCATTCAAACCGTTAACGAGGAGTCAAACAGAGTGATTCAAGTAATATCGTTCTCTCGTATAGAGGGTGTCTCGGTATCTGCTCCGAAAATGAAAGGAGTACCTCTCATTCGATAGCCAATTGCGATACCGGAAGAAGAGGAGTTTGCGCATTGGAACCGACGCGCTATTGGCCGGCATTTTTGATTGAACCTCCTCCTACTTTTAGAGCAGATATGATACACTCTGTATAAGTTTAATACCATTATATACTATCTGTATCGATATTTCAAGATGTATTTTTTCCAATATGTATCTTGAAAATTTAAATACCAAAAAATATTCAAATAACATAGCGCGAGAAATATTTTTATGTATACTCTCGTACATTTTCTTGCGAGAAAAAGTGGTTTTCGCGATAATTAAATATAATTTCTTTTAGGATTGAATTAACGATATATATTTATATTAATGAAAGAATTAACACTAGAACAATCATGGAGGTCAATTTGAAAGCTGACCGGTGTCATTTTCATCATTACGTATTACTGTACGAATAATCATTTTCGAAATGAGTTTTCTCAATTCTGGGCGACAATGGTTCTCTCCCTCCGTTCATTACGTCCTTTGACCTATTTATGTCGGATGCTCAATTAATAATGTATTCATTATGCCATCTGGCATAGAAATCGTGTTTGACCTTCTGAGTGCGTTGCCAATTTGACAGACGATTAGCCACAGTTGCATTTAAATCGACCTATGCTGTAGATTCGTTAGCGAATCTTTATTATAGAATGACCAAAGATAGAAGTTAGAGCTTATCGGGACCTGAAGATAAAAGATAAGTAATCGAGAGTTGAAAATTGCTTCGGCTTCGATCGCGAAAATTTATAATGTCTAAGTGTTACAGTTTTTCTAATACTTAACAAAAAATTAAATCATATTCATCTTTTTGAACCTATTAAATTATAGAACATATATTTTACACAATTTGAAAACTCTTTACAGCTAGCGGAATCATTTTTCACATTAGGTAACAAAATGACCTCCGCGGTCGTCCTAGATAATTAGACGCGTCAGTCGTCCTAGCATTAAGTAACCACGATTCCGTAAAATCATCAGTAATGCCGATCGAAGACCCAAGCGCGGCGTGTCATTCTGCCCCTTTTGTTACAGCCTGTTTATCTAATTCGACGATAAATTCTCTGAACATTCAGAAATCAACTCCACCAGCAACGACATCGTTTTCGTCGGTATAGCAAAAATGCTAAAAAAGCGTATGGTCACGGAACTGACTCTTCTGGAGGCCAGCAAGGACGAGTACGTGACGAGGCATCTGGTCGACGGTCGCATCATCTTTTGCGACCATAGAATCTCGGTCGTGGCCGGATATATGACCGAGGAAGTCTCCGGTCTGAGCGCCTTCAAATTCATGCACAAGGATGACGTCAGATGGACCATGATTGGACTGAGACAAAGTGAGTCTGTTGCCATGCATTTTTATAGGGTCTATTCACGAAAAAAAAATTTAATCGAATCTCAAGACATTCCCCATTTTTTACTGATTTCGAAAATATTTCAAAAAATGAAATAATTTCTAGAAATTTCGGAAACTCTAAGAGAAACAACATCCAAACGCATTCACGTGAAAAATATGTAGTTGCGTTAAATAAATAACAATATCTTATTTAATTCTACTGCAAAAATAAGAAAAAATATATATTATTAATGCAGTTCGATAAAATGACGGTTTATAGTGAAACTAACAATCGCAGCTACGAGTAGCAGTCAGTAGGTATGGCCAGACGTACCTACGTCCGCCGCTTTAGCGAGAACTGTACAATGGCTGACGTAAGACGAACTGTAACTACTGCCATGTTGCTGGAGCTAGCAATCAGTGGATACGGCCTGTCATACGTCCGCCGCCTTGCCGGGATCTGTACCGTGGCGGACGTCTTAAAAGAAACATTGAAATCACACCATCGTAAACAAAGAAAATGTTTCAAGCGCATCTTTTTTCTTCGGATTAGCGTAAACTGGGGAATTTTTTATCCCCCCCCCCCCAAAAATAAAGTCGATCTAATTAGTCTCCCTCTAGTTGACCTTATTTAATTTTTTGTCCCTGGCTCATAAAGTCTCAATAAGGAGCTCTAGTCTCCAGCTTCGTGCGACATATATAAGCCTTGACTGAAACGTAAATCAACATTTATTTTTTATTGGCAGTGTACGATCGAGGAGAAGGATACGGCACGTCCTGCTACAGGCTACTATCGAAGACCGGAGAATTCATTTATCTGCGAACGCACGGTTACCTTGAATTCGACAAGAACACGCAAACCGTGGAGTCGTTCATCTGCATCAACACCTTGATGACGTGAGTAGCGAAGCTCTCCCATCGGTCAACAGACGTGACTAAAATTTACTTTCGCGGAAAAATATTTTTCATTCCTATCTTTACTATCAGGGAGAAAGAGGGTATCGAACTGGTAAAGGAAATGAAGTCTAGGTTTTCGGCTACCGTTTCCAGCTCGACCAAGGCGATAATCAACGATAATGTACTACTTGAAATCGTAAGTTACAAAAATATATATTTTTTGTAATCATTAATCGATTATTTTCTGCATTAGGATCTCTTGGGATTTTCATTGAACGAATTTCTTCTCTTTTATAAAAGTATAAACGAGAAAAAGAGAGAGGCCGTTTTTATGCACAAAATATATATCGCTTGATATTCGAAAATATTTATATTTAATTAGTATACATATAATTAATATACATATTTTAAGAAATAGTATTCGTGAAAATATTTAAATCTTAATTTATAGGAGTTTTTTTATAATCATTTCTATAGGACAATCTTGTAATACACCCGCTATGTTACAGGAACCCGAAACACAGGCCTCAACTGTCAGCAAACCGAACGTGGAAGAACCCTCGCAGCTCGAAGAAGCCATTAACCACCTTATCAGCAATCTGTCGCCCGCTGGATCCGAGGAACGCCTCTCGCCCTCCCCATTACCGAATCCGCAGTACGCCAAGGCGGCGATTTACTCGCAGAGACTGCCACCGGTTTCGATTCAAGCGACGAAAGTGGGAATCAGGAGAACCGATAAACCCTGGCCGGTACTGTCGGGAAAGCCGAGCGCAGATTCGATGCAGCAAGAATCGGACGTATGTTCGACCTCCCGGGGCAAATTTGCGACTAACGGAAAGCTCGAGCAAGAGTCTTCGGGGGAACCCGGCAAAAGGATACCGTCAGGAATCAAAACGCTCTCGCCGCGCGAGCAGTTCGGATCCCCGAAAGCTCCCGTGCCCGATAAAAGGATACCAGAATTGGACGACGATGAGTCGGATCTAGAGAACGAGACGGCGACGCGCTCTTACATCGAGTCTACGAGGGGGAAGGTTCTTTCGGACGAGATAAGCAGCAGCGAGGAGGAAAACTCGGAGAGCGGAATATTCGCGAATAATGAAAGAATATTCCAAAGTACGAGTCGACGGTGCGCGACGGTTACCCCCAGAGAGAGGGGCGACGAGGAAGGTTCGATCAGTTCCTCCTCCGAGGGGAGAAGAAGCGGACGACCCTCAGTCGTCCGCAGATCGCGGCTCTCCGTGGAATCGATCGACGCCGAGCACAAACATCGTGGCAAGCCCGAATCCATGTTGGCGTTCGTGGAAGTCTCCGATAGGAGCAAAGCCACCGAAGACACCGGGGCTCGCGCTTCGAAAAGAACGCACAGTTGCGAACAGGATCTGGATCCTGTAAGCAGCAAGCGGAGAAACGACGACGCCTCGTCTTACGTCGTTCCCACGGAGATAACGCCGTTCGCCGTCGAGTCACCTGACAGTTGCCAAGGTACTTACTACGAGAACGGAAATTCTCCATCCGTCCAAGACACTACCATAAGCATCCCCCTCGACCTGCCCGGCTCGAATCTACAGGATATCGAAGTAGACGATTATCAGCTGGACGATGCCGACAGGCCGATCGACATCTCCGTGACGGAAGACGAGCAGCTGGCTAGCTTTCAGGATTTGCAGGAAGGCATACTGAGCCCCGCTCTGGAAGAGAGTCCAGGTACTGCAACAGTAGAATCGTCCACGAGCAATGTAAACAAGGAGCGATCGAACACGACACTCTAGTAGCGTCGATCGTCCATTCTTCTCCCCCCTTCTTCTTCTTCTTCATCAAAGTCCGTACCGTAGCGCGAAGATCACCTTACATTTCATCGTCCGCCGTTCTCCGATACGAAAACACAAGCAAACGCGAGGCGATATCCGTTCCGGCGGCAAACTCTCCTCGCGAACAATTCAAGAATTGTCGAGGTACTGCGGATGCTAATGTATATTGTGTCTGGCCTGTTTGTAGATCTTACGAAGATCATATTGGTCGATGACTTACAGCCTGTGACGGATGTTGGAAGTAAGTTGCTCGGTTAGATGCATGGTACTCGGTCGTTTTACGAGTGACTCTCGCACGTTCGATTTGTTAATTCGGGGAAGAGAACATTCAAGTCGTAGCTATTCGACGTCGCTCGCGAGTGTTTTGAACTAGCCGTGCGAGCGATCTCGGCCTTGATGCAGCGCGATAACCGCAATAACAGAGTCGCGATTTTGCAATGGAAATATATTACGCGAGAGTTCGCCCGCATGGAGGCCGCTCGTAAATGCTTCGACTTTACTCGTTACCGGCGTAAAGTGTACTCAACGATGTTTTACTTATGATGTTGCAGAAAGCATCGGCGGCGTGAGAAAGCGACAGTTTGTCGTGAGCGATGTGAGTATATATTTATAATATACTAATTTTAACCAACGCGTTTGCTTCACACACTTTCGGAGTAATGCTTCTGTCGAGACCTCCGATAATATATATATTGTTTTCATGTTGCACAAATGCATAGAGCGCGGTAAAATTATTAGCTACGCTCTGGGAAATAGCTGGTGCTATAAGCTGCCTGTACAGTATAGAACCTCATCTATTTAAATATTTGTTTAAATCTCTCGTCTACACATGTCAAAGCGAAAGACCTGGTTGATTTCTCGACTTCCTGCTTGGAAGTGCATTCTCATTACACGTGTATTAACGCATAAACAACATAATCATAGCGGCGAAACATATTACTTAGGACCAGTTGCACAAAAGAGATTGAACGTTAAACTCTGATTAGTGTGGCTGCGATGTGTGTATATCTCGCTGTCGGCTACTCCGTACTAATCAGTCAGAGAGAGTTTAAAGTTAAGCTCGCTTCGTAGAAAACATCGCGTACCAAAATCTTACTCCATCTTTGATACGTGATACAATTTCTTTAGCGTGTCTTACTCGATTTCATGGAAGAAAAAGTCGGTATATTTCAACCCACGATAGTACGTTCAATGGTCCTTACCTTTTAAGCTTTGATAGCGAAAGATAGATTGTTATATTTTCATTCGATCGATGCTACTGCTCTATTCGACATTTCGATAACCCGATCTCTGAATCGAAATGTTTGTTATTGCAGCAGGTTTTCGGCGAGGAGATGGGCGACGAGACGCATCTTCGGCTTCCGAATAGCATAGCTCAATTCGAAATTTTGGACAGCGATCTGGAGAAGCCGCTTCTCCAGACTCAGAGAGACGATTTCACCCATTTGAAGGTAATCCCTCTCTTAATTCATCGACGTAGCTTCAGTCGACACCTGCTTTTGTGCACTGTTGCGCCTGTCACTCCGTCTTTTTTTTAGTTTCGAGGAGACAAAAGCATGCAATAGTGCACGAAAAAAGGCACGCATACCTACCTGGTTGTATAACACTGAGAGAAATAATTGCTAGTGTCAAAAGATACGTATTGAATCAAGAACATTATGATCTTACACATTTTTAAGGATACAGATTCTTGGTCGAAGAATTTAATATTCTTAATATAAGAGCACCTTCGTTGGAACGAAGAATTCTTTCTGCGTGAAAAAAAAAACAATTACTCGAGTGTATCAGATATTTTTTTGCAAGAAGAGAACCACGGCATTTGATCCTGGAATTATATCATCTTTTGATGGAAGAAAACATTTTTTTGATACCAGTAATAATTATCTTTCTCAGTGTACGAAGCCTGCGAACCGATTGATTGGGATACTACCCCGCAACTCATATCGATTTGTAGGATCGCGCGATCGACTAGCGGCCACGCCAGCCTAGCAACGCGGAAAAGCTCTCGCACTCCGTACGCGTCGCTCGAGAGAAATGCAAATTGATGCCGGCGTGTGTTTTAGGCGGAATGCAACAAACAGAAGAAAATTCTTAAAACGCTGCATCGAGATCACCACGGCATGCAGGTCAACGTGAAGCACGACATCGACGTTTGAGACCCACCGAAAAGGCGAACTCCGTGAAGAGAGTCGTGATTTCTTAGGTTTGTCCGTGGAAAGGCGAACACTTTTCTCTTTCTCTCGGGTAGCGAATTTCCCGCATCCTCCACCCGCCCTCTCCTGCCCTCCGCGAAGCGAACGCGACGTTCCGAAGTGTACGAGATAATTAAGCGACCACACCACATGAAATTGCCATGACGTATTCCGCACCACGTCGGGGACGTATTCTCAGACGAAAAGAGTCTTCGGCCATCGTCTTCGCCACCGTCGTTATCGTGGCCCTTCCCCTTCGCCGCTGTCATCGCTGTCTCCGTCATCGTCATCGACTCGAGAAAAGGACGCGTATCTCGGGTGGCAAAGGAAAGGCAACTGGTAACGCAAAACGCGGGACTTGTTAAATTCTCGTAAAGGGAGAAGACATTATTTCTCTCGGTTACCGTAACAATTATGTAGTTTAAGGGACATGGCTAGCAATGAAGGTAGGGTATCTAATACTAGTAGGTTCCGTCTCGCGAGTCGAGGTTCTAGCCAGTAAGATCCACGGCCATTTTGAGTAACTCGCAGTACAACGATCTGCATTACACGTATGTGTAGATATACTTTGCAGAACCGACTTATTTTGTTCGCAGAGCATATGTCACGAGACGAATGGCTCTTTGTTTCGTTATAGTAATTGTTGAATTTCGACAATTTCTACTCATTTTCATCGAAAGTTTTGCGAAAGAGACAAGACATTCGTGTCGTGTCAATCAAGTACGAAATAACGCCGAACGTAATCAAGTCTTATAAGGGGAACACCTGTACTCTACGACAATTTTAGTTTAGACGTCGGACTAAAAATTCGTCGTCGATACTCTTCACCGATCACCGTCCAAAACTCTCTTTACTCTTATCAATAGGTGCATAAAGTCTGCTTTACACACTCTACGTAGGACCCGACATATCGGCCCATTCCTCGCACGTGTATTTTCTTCAACGTTGTCTTCTCCTTTTAAAACACTCCCGACGAATCGTCCCACTTTCATTGACTGCTCGAGGGTGACAGTGACGTATCACCTGCGCGGAAGGGTGCAACAAGGTGCGCGTTTGTCACGTAGAAATATATTGCCCGGCGGCGCGTATATCGCGCGCTCGACCACGGATCGCGTAAAATGCAGCGAGTTACGCAATTGGCATTTCACGATATTCGGACAGGGCAGATCTGTACATATACCTAATTCCCCGTTTTTCCCATTGAATCGCATCGCGCGAATCTTTCCTGCTGTGCCAGCCTGCATAGGCACGGGGGCCCTTCTTGCCCGGCCCCGGAAATGGCCCAAGAGCCGCACACGGGGCCCGGGATCGTTAACCTACCTCAGCGCGATAAACGGCGATGTGTACGCAAAACAAGGAGTAAACTTAGCGTTTATTAAGCGATTAAGATATTAAGAATAATTCTATGAACGAAGGAGAAAAATAATGAATCGTTGCCATCGATTTAATTGGCTCACTGTAAGACTGCAATGTTATAATATATAATTATAATGATGATTATACGTTACGATTATTAATAATAGTAAAATCTATTGTACTATCTACCGCATGGTTATGCGCAGGGAAGAAGGTAGCACGGGCGTGCAACGGACGTCAACGGATGACGTTACGGGGCGCCCGACGTCGACGCGCCTTACCGCGAGCGTCGAGAGTTGCTCTGAAATAGTTGACGACTCTTCCCGCGGCGCGGTATCGTTCGTTTCGTCGCGCTCCCGATGCAACGAGGATTCGTTCGACGTACGAGCGATCGATTGTTAACGACTGTCGAGCTCCAAAGTACTGCTGCTGTATGGCTACCTATTAAATTTAGAGACATAATTTAGCGAATAAGCACAATGGCGTACTAATATATTTACATACGACATGATATTTACTGTAAATCACCGTTAGTCTGTCGCAATCGTTTTTAACCGACGCTCGTGTGTTGGATCGCGGAAAAGCCACGGCGGTGAGATCCAGTCGATCGCGATTAGGGTAATTCGAGCTCGCGATCGTATCTAGATCGCAACTCTTCGCAATGAACTTATTTTTCCACGTGTGCACTATCTCTCCTTATCGCCGAGGGACGCTACTTCCTCGTCTTTCCGAATCAGTGCCGGATTTAAGCTATGGAGTTTCATTGGCTGTTGATCAATCGAAGTTTCCAAATCTTCATTTCATGATTTCCTGGGTAACGCGAATAATCGTAGGAAATTTATCGAAGCCTTTTTGATTCAGAAAGAATTCGTTGCGATTATTCGTAACTATTTTAATAACGCACACTTTACAATTGAGCCGTTCGCTGCAGCAACAACTTAAGTCGAGCTAAGCTTTTGTTATAGATTTATTAATTTCCACGTCCAGCGTCATATCAACTACATGCAGTATAAGTTACAGGGTTTCCGATTAATTCTGAAAAGCCTGTAACTTATACTGCATATAGTTGATATGACGCTGGACGTAAAAGTCGGTAAATCTATAATAAAAACTTGACTTGACTTGAGTTTTTGTTGCAGCGAACGACTCAATTGACTTTCCGCCTCATGTAGATACATTATGTATTAATTTACATATGTATACCTATAGGAAGAGATTTCCTGGTTTGTTTGACACACATTTATTTGACAAATATGAATTTCTCATTTTATATTTAAAAATCCTTAAATAACAGACTTATTCACGGTAGCCCGTCGCTATCGTTTCGACGGTGGCTGCCCAGTCTGTCCGGCACTAAATCCGGCACTGTTCCGAAAACGGAGACACCGGGCAAGGACGTCCGACGACGGTGAAATCCGAGAGCGAGAAGTGGATAGCTCGCGCGCGCGGCTCGCGTTTCCGATACGCGTCGGCTCGTATACGCGCGAAGGCGTGGCTTCTCCCGATCGAACGCTTTCTCATCAAACCCGCTGTTTTAAACTGTAAGTCTGACTATAAAAGCCGTGAGTTATGATACGCGTAAACGTCATACTCCGCGCGCAAGGTGTATAAAGAATAGCGACTACGTTACAGCACCAAGTATATTGCAACCTCCTCTCCCTCCTCCCCATCGCCCTCCTACAATGTGTATAGTACAAAATACAAATCCAAACTGTCTGTGTTCAATGTACTCCATCTAAACTCACGTTTTTCTCGCGGCGCTGAAAATCGGCCGACGACCTTAGAGTAACGTTTCTTATCGAACCGTCTGTACGGACGTCTCTCGTTCAATGAAGTTTCATTGTGTATAACGCCGGACGTAGATTCCACGATCGAGAGGACTCTTCCAAGCCCGAAGCAAGGAGGATATTTCTCTGTGTTCGCCAATCCGACTCGCTTCGCTTCGGGCAGCATCGCGGACGACGACGAAACGAGTTTGCTGGAAAATATTGTTCCACCCGTCATCGTGTGGTACATTTATGATATCCCGTTGTCGCCGAGTAGACTTTATAGTAGTTGTACAGATCCGTGTTACGATAGTGTTCGTGATTGTTGTAAAGTCAAGCGCATTTTCCGCAATGGAATACTTTCATGAGTCGAGAATAATCCCTCGGATACTGCACCAGGGTGTCTAGCAATCAAGGAAATCTGGAAGACCTGGAATTGTCAAGGAATTCGATATTTCTGGAAAAATCAGGTAATCCTGATTTTTTCTGGATTTTTTCCTGAAGTCATTATAAAATTGCTTTTACGGAAATCGCGTTACTACACTACTATACTACACATATGAGGCTAAACATACTCGCCAGGAAAGAAACTTCAATCACTATTATCTCATTATTTATGAACTTTTAGCCTACATCGATATAAGACTTTGTTATAGATAAAAGTGTAGTCTTCAGAAAAGTATTATATAAATATAAGCCAAAAGCTCATAGATAATGAGATAATCGCGATTGAAGTTTCTTTCCTGGCGAGTAAGTTTAGCCTCATATGATAGCTCCGAAAGTTTGGAAAACGTACGTTCTTATTGGGCCCTGGTCCGCTATTTGTAAAATTGCTCCAATCATCTCACTTCTACCCAAGGCACATAATATATCTCATCGACCTGTCGGTCGAGACGTTGAGAGTGCAACACACTTTCCTGAATTCGTCTTGTTTTACACTAAACTATTTTCAATTTATCATAATGAATCAATCATTGAGTTTACATAGAATCCGAAATCAGTGATTGCTTTAGTAACATAAAAGCATAACTTTATACTAGTCAGGGGAAAATACATATATTGGGCCCCTGGAAAACCTGGAAAAGACAGGGAATTTCAAATTCTGATTCTCTGCTAGACACCCTATGCAATGGCGAAACTCTGCCTAGTTTAATCTAAGTAGTTTTAAAAAATCCTGCTCAGATTGCACTTCTCAATTTCGCTTGTCTTGGTTTTCTCTTTTCGCCCGCACCCCCCACCACTTCCTCGTGCGTCTCGCGAAGTGGCGAACGAACATTTCGCGTCAGCGCTATGCGGAGTGGGAATGACCCCCTATTTTTCAAGTTATGCGGGGTTGCTCGGCTCCGTACTTTAAATGCTAAACGGGGTTTCGCTGTACATTGGACCGTGAAATGTAAATATGTACAAATTTTGTAATATTGAAATTGTTGTTTCCCGGTATATTTTTTTTTATAAAACAGAGCGCTTTAGTTTTTCTTCGCGCGGTCGAAACCTAGAAGAAGTCATGAAAGTAGTCCATTGTCAGTCCCAAAAACGAGTGCCATTTTAAATCTTGTCGTACCTTTTTTATCTTCCGTGAATATGCATCTGGTAGATCTTCATATATCACGTCGTACGGCATATTGTATTATTGACAAATCTATCGTCCAGGAATATTACGTTTCAACGTCGTCCACTTTGCATCAACTCATCAATATGTTAACGTGCGTATTTAATATACAACAAGAAAGAATTTTAAAAAATACGTATGTACGCACTCCTATTCCTTGGTAAAATTAGCGAAATTCAATCACGAATGCGGAAACCGCTCTGATCTGGGAACTACGACCGCATACTAACTTTTAACTATCGGATGACGATAAGAAACTCTCTTTCGTAAGTTTCACGTAAAGACTTTAAAACTATGTAGCAGCTATAATCTCAGAGAGAGAGAGAATCAGTGTATCTTCTCTTTACGGTATCAACCGCGTCTCGTCGGTCATTGTCAAAATGTACAGTACATCGACAAGTTGTTCTTTGTGAGAGTGAATGACGTAAGAGTGGATAGAATGAGAGAGTAAACCGTATACTCGTTTGATCGGAAGCAAAAGAACGAGTCGAAACTTCACGTCTCAGATGGTTCTCGCGACTATCGGGTTGGGGAAGGACTTAAGCTAGGAACGCACGGAGAGCTATACTATAATATATATTATTACAAAAATATCGCTCGACATTATAATGAATGAGACAAAATGTACCGAACTATAATATATAGCTATATCCGAGCGATATATTTTTACATGCCCTATAACGCTGGCTTGAGCGATATTCCACCAGGAAGCTATGATATATATTATAGTATAGCTCTCTGTGCGTTCCTAGCTTTAGAAGTGGATGGTACCACGTGACACAGACAGTCGGCTCTACAGCACTATCATATGAATATAAAGTAAAATCTAACTTTATAATATTGTAAATATGTTATTATATTTTATACTTTATTGATTGCATATAAGTGGTTTTTATTTTTTTGTCTTGGTGGAAAGCGTGGACCACCCCACCTGTGTACATTTTTGTAAGTTACATAAGCTTGAAAATGGGAGATCCCCGGCCAGGTTTATCGAGTGTGCGTAATGGGTGTGACGGGGTATCGAATAGAACCGAATTTTGTAGGTGCTTATCGAAGGAACACGGAAGTCTGCGATACTCGGTTGAGATCGACATTTTTTTTCTTCGCCACTTGCAAAGAAAGAGTTCCGAAATGGCATGGCCTTTCGATGAAGAACCCACCATTTCACTACGAGAATATCCCTCTTCCGCGTGTTTCGCGTCATTAATTTTACGAGAGAAAAAACTGAACGAACTTTTATGCGATAATTTTAAATATTCCGAGCAGAGCTTTGACGAGTCCGGAAAGATTTCAATACGGTTGTTCATTGAAAACTGAAAGCTATACTACGCATAAATGGCATCTTTCCTTTCTTCCACGTAAAACGTATATTTAGAAATTTCATATATTTTTTTCATAAAACGATTTTACGGGAGTCGAAAATGAAACTAATGCGTTAATTGAACGAATTTTTTATGCAGTTTAACTTGCACACGGTCCCTGACAAAATCTCATGGTTCTGCCTGAAGACAGCTTTTTCTGTCCATTTTACCTGAAAATCTCAGCAATTTTTTTGGCTAAACGAATATGTGCAATATGTACTTCGAATTAAATTTAAGGAAACACGCTACAGAAACTCAAAATTTAGTCAAATCTAAATCAATTCATCCCTCACCCTTCGACTCGATGGCCTCGCCGGGGCTTTTATAAAAAAAACCAATAACACTCTCCTACATGTAGTCGTAACATGGGAACGTACGTGCCTCCTCGGAGCAACATAATATACGAATTGCATGTGCAGATATATCGAATGTTGCACCGCGCGCATCAAAAGCGTCGGCGGATACGAGCATAATTTTTGTAAACGGCCGTTTCATTCTTAATCTCAATGTTTTCGCATACATATATATATATGTTATATATATATATATATATATATATATATTTACGCCAAGTCCAGACGCCAATGATCACGGTCGGAACGAATCCAGTAATAATAGTAATTTTAACACGCCACTTTCAATTGCTCTTTAAGGAGCTTTCGTGTGGGAAGAGTACTTCTATGGCAGTACTCCTGCACTCTATCACTACCGCGCACACGGCTGATTAGAACACCGTGGCTTCGCGAAATTTGCGATCGGTTCCTTCGACAAGAACTTTCGCGCGATCCAGTCGCCGGCTGGAGAATCGGCGACGAACTCGAATCCACATTTCCCGTCCGGGCTATGACGTACGTTGCGCAAGCTATGCTCATTAATTAATTATCGTAATCTAAATACCGCGATTCATCGATTGTGCCTCACCTCGTGCACCGTTTTAGTGGCGGTGAGACGCGCGAGCTCGCGTCGTGTGCCGCGAGGGGTTGAAAACGTTTCGTCCCCGCTTTCGGGAAAACTCATCGGGTGAATTTCGAGAATTCGTCGGCTCTTCGCTACCGCTGACGCGTTCGACGTCGAAGGACTCGATCGCGCGTTATATCTTCGCGCGTCCGCGAGTGTTACGCTTCTATCAATTAATTTAGGAAAGGTACCAAGGGATGGGAAGACACGCTCGCGTGTCGAGTAGCGCAAAACTGGCGTCTGTCGACCTGGGCGACGATGAAGAGTCGAATGCTTCCTCGGGTTGGAAGGAAGCGAACGACTCTTTCCGGCATTAAAGTAGTTATCGTTCAGACTGCATAAAACTTTCCTCCAAAAACTTGTCCTCCAGCGGAGATGGCGGATAACCTTGTGACGCAATTGTGAATAACCGATGAAATATGCGCAGAGATTTATAAAAATGTTTACAGTCGGGAACCAGGCTTAAGGCAATGTGTATACGTCGAATATATAAGAGAAAACGAAACACAAAAATTGAACGGGAAGAAAACTTAATTCGGCCACGTGGAATTTAGGGAAAAAGGGGGGATTAAGGGAAAGAGAGAAATAGGGAGAACAAACAAAAAATACCAAAAATCGTCATTGTAAAATAACGAGAGATCGGAAAGCGTGGAATTTCTTGCTTAATCGTAACTCGAAGTAAAAATTAATGATAGAGAAAAATTTTGCCATGTAATCAACTAATTCGAGACGCTACTAATATTGCTTCGAAATCAATGAATCGATTATTGGCAACGACGGGGATAATGGGATGATCGCGCGATAATTGCGCATAAGAAAATTTACGAGTAGCGGAGCTTTTCTTCTTTACGACAAGAGGAGTGCGATCCCTGCACGATCCGCGCGACGTGCCTACAAATTTTAGAAGACTCGTTCGATTCTTCCTCCCATCATCGCAAATTGTAGAAATTGCGACGTTTTAGGGATCCTCGAGTCGTGACGCTAGCGAATTGTAGTTTTTCCTTAGCAAAATGTAAGAGTCTCCAAAACAAGTCGCGCGCTATTACCTATTGTGAGCGCATTACACCGCTCTTCACCTCAAAATTTTAAGGGTGAAACTGACGGCACGATTGTTATGACGTGTAGCGTCATTTTCTTCGTAAAATCTCATTAAATCGAATTTCTACGACAAATTTTGAGAATGTTTCTCGACGTCTCGATACCATTTTATGTACATACGCACGTGCAATCTAGAGAGTCGATTGTAGAAAGTCCGGTGATCGCGTCTTTTAATAACTCGCGTAGAGTAATTTCAAAAATTTCCTAGCAAAATTCTCTATCAAAGCATTTTTAATGGCATGTCGCGATCGTTACTCCGGATCGCGCAGGGATGAGGATAGTTTACTAACTAATATGCTAAAAAAAGTTAAGAGATAACGTGTAATTGATAAATGAATTAATAATATGACGAATGAAAAATTATTATATAATTGGGGATCATTGTACACGTATAGTTATTGTGTCAAGACTGAAATATCAAGACTTCGTAGAGGTGGAACATTTTTGTAAATAATACTGCCTAAAAGATATATGTAGGAATTATAAAAAAAAAAAGAAACATATTTGTCTACGATTTGCTTGTACAGTCCTTCCCATTTATGTTAGCTGTTGTATATCACGCTGAAGCAATGTGTACCTGGAATATACAGCGTGGTTATAAAGAAACTTTACCATACTTAAAAATTGTATATCTCCTGAACGATTTGATGGAAATGAAAAAGAAAATAATAATTTGTCTACTCAATGGAGAGCCGTGAAGTTTTTGATTTTTTTTAGATTTTTCTGAGCGCTGAAGAATTCGATTTTTTTGCCATGATAGCGTATGGATTACTTTTCGCGATTTTCATCTTCATTCGAACTGCGTTAGGCGTCGAAATGTATAATTTTTGGAAAATTGCGTAGATGGATGAACTTGCAGGATTCTCATACGCCTATGGTGTTACAGTAAAAAGAGAGAGACAAAAAAAGCACAGAAGTTGGAAAGTGATTTGTTGGTATAATATAATATATTATGTATCTAACGTCAGATTTTTTTAATATTGCGAGTGTATTTTTCAAAATTTATTTTCTATGAATTTTTATGGCACGATGAAGCATTCAGATCCTTGATTCATGCACTAATTCGTGCATTGAGATGTTATTAGGTATACAACTTTGCTTCTGCCGTTTTTTCCATCTATCATAATTAGGAATACGGTGGAAGCAAAGTTGTACACCTAATATATGATACTAATTGCATGAAAAAAAAAATAATTGAAATTATTCAAGCAATTCATCTTTAGTGATAACGTATAAGCTCAACAAAAAATATATATATTATATGGAAACACGTGTAAACGGGATAACTTCAAATTCGTATAGATCATTTATTGCCCGACAGATTCGTAATAGAATAATCGTTAAAGCGACGATACAAATACGCGATTACAACTTCGGTTACATGTTACAGTCGCTATAGGTACCTATACGGACATCATGAAAAAATCATGCCATTCAAATTTATACTGCCGAAATCCATTATACAATCGCGGTGAGCACTGTAATATACATTATGCATGGCGAGTACAGCTCGCGTAAAAAAATTAACGTAAGACTTATCGAATAGTTTCATTCACCCCCATATATCCGTACGGATATGAGTATGTACAGTCGGTTCAACAGCAAAAGTTCCTCGTACTCCGACACTGTAACTTCGCCTCGGCTAACCACTGTCTAATAGTGTTCACACTGATGTCGAGATCCCCCTTTTAGCTAGCAGAACATTGGCTTCCCGCAACCGTAGAATGGAGATACGCTTGAACGGCTGTACGATCGCTTTATCCTGCACGGTCGGTCGTTTTTGCTCGAGATTTGCCTCTTTTGGAAAGATCACCGACTGTTTTAGTGGCTTTATACCGTTTAACCCGCCTCTTCACGAACGTTTTCGACTTTTTAAGAATTTTAGCCGCCACGGTTTAAGTCATTCGTGGACCTTTTGGATGGGTACACAGGAAGACCGCTTCAAAATGCTTGGCATACATAGCACTCATTATAACTTACATCTGCTCTCTCGGACAATTCGAGCGATACTGAAACAACTCTATCTGTCTATATCTATAATAATATTTGTCTATATACATATATAATAACTATCTGTGCCGCAGTCCTTCGAATGTACTTTCATGCGAAAAAGAGGAAACTGAAAATCTTCAATAGTTTTGGAAAAAACGAGTAACGTTTTTTGTTGAACCGACTGTATGTGTATATTTTTATGTAGGTAAGTTATACATACTAGTCGTTAGCTTACGTTGATTTGATTTATAATTTATTTTTAATTACCAGGTCGAGCTAGATCAATAAGTACTACTGGTACCTTACAACGTCATATCGTATGACCTTAATACTGTACGAGTACACGTTTCTTTGGCAGGTCAGTTCCAATGCAAAGTCAACGCGACAGTCGTTCGTTGTTCTCGTCTGCATCCTTGCACGTTTTAGTCAAAAAAAAAATCGATAAATATCATACAAATGCGATTACAGTACAGAATCGGAGAACTGATACGATTCGTCGAGATTCTTCTTAGTCCCTTTCTTTGGATTTATTCCCCAAGAGGTGAAATAGATGTCATTTTCTTCAAGATCAATGATCCGATTCCTTCTGCTCCGATGGCAGAATATAATCTCCTACCACACTTTATTTCTTCTCCATCCATTTCTCACTTTTCGAGCAGAACTGCTGAAATATCAAAATGTAGAGGATATGTTTCTAGAAATGTAGCTACTTTGAAGCAGGAGCTACCACAATGGCCGTAGAAAATCTCGATTGCGTGAAGTATATGAATCTTCCAACAGTAGATCGACGTCTAATCAAAGAATTTACGTCGATATTATATAATTTATCAGTTTATAAGAATTGTAATTCTTTGTGCCGATGATGCATATCTTGCATTATAGTTCTCGAAAATTACAAGTCTTTTTTAAGCTAATTATAAATATATGTTGAAAGAGAAGAAGCTATTTAGTTTTCCTGACAATTAACAATACTTTACAATTGACTCGATGAAAGTCTGTAACAGAAGAAACGTCATTTCATTTTTCTTCAATGAACATGTTAACATTCTTCTAATTGCTTTTCAGTATTATTTCAATATTGCAGTATCATGAATAGCACTTATAAAGAGGCAGAAATGTTATTATGTTATCATGTTGCACCGTTTGATGAACCATCCACATTTTTATATTTTGTATGGAACTGAATAAATCGTTCAATAATATATTTGTCAGTTTTCCGATTTTTGTAGAACCGTGATATATAAACAAGTCGAAGTGTTGGGAAGCATTTCTTCTCCTTTTTGCATGATTAAAAGTAGAAAGTGAAAGGACCGTAGAAGCTCGGCATTTAAATTTAATAATCAAAGGCTTCGATATAGTCGTAAGCGCTTCCCGAGGAGCGAACTCAAAATCAACAGATATATTCTTGAATCGAAGTGACGGTGCGGGTTTATACAGCTGGCGTTTATATATCTTGATTTCTACCGCAATACAGTGAGTCTGCATCTGTAGTCATCAAGAAGATTTAATTCTTTACGGAGTCCGTTGTATCTTTGCAGAATCAAATTCCCAATAGGATGTCATTCTACGAAGTAAGTAAAAGTTACATTATGTACAATTCCAACGTATTCGGTATTCAATTGACTTGTACCTATAATTTCGTTCTTTTTTTATTCTTAAAATGACACAGAAGTAGGGGAAAATCGAGTAACTTCGAACACTTTGATGACCTCTACTTGTCATCATCGATAGTAGCTCTCAAAGGCCTTCAAAGAATCCGGGAAGAGTCCATCTTTCCCTTAGATTTATTATTCGAAGAAATGAATAATGATCTATTATTTTATTAATGAATCGAAGTAGTAAAATATGATATAAAATATAATAGCAAATACCTTCAGTAGAATTTCCGTTATCCGGACAAATCGGATCTAACGATGAGTGAAAGAGTAGGTTTTAAAGAAATGAGAACGCGTATGATGTCCAATTCACAAATATGTAACTATCAACTATGTGGCGGTTAGATAATCGAGATTCTACAGTACCATTTTTCCTTAGAACATTCAGAAACATAATTGTTCTTGTATATAATGAAAATAGATGCACGATACCTACGTCGAAGTGATGCATGGCGAGACGTGATGATTTTAAACTGGATGCGATGATCCGTGAAGTTCAATTCGAAATAATTATCCAATCTTAAATGATGATGTAGAATGTTTCAACTCATAATTAAAGGAATACATTTTAAATGATCTTCTAAGATTAAAAAGGAGATAAAACAGAGATCTTAGTGTTATTATGCAAACTGCTAGTAAATGCGAAATTAAATGTAACACCGATAAAACTCCCCTGAGCAGTCCATAAAAGTTCTCTCCACTCGAGAAGTTAATGTAAGGTATTATTTTATGATGATAATATGGTGTATACGGTGCAGAGGATTTACTCCAAAAACCAACACTGTTTGATTTACTAATGTAAGTAACTTCGCTTGTAATATACATTCTTTAGTGAAAGACTAAATTAAATGAAATTAACTCCATTCGCGAATTTAACTTCATCAAACATTCTGACGGTTTTTAACCGAGCTTTAAAATTTACAAAAAATATACAATTGATGATTACTTTCAAAAATAAGAGTATAAATAATTCTTGGAAAAGATATTAGTTCTAATTTATATAAGTGTCGTACAAAATAACAATAATCCATTCTAGTTTGTCAATAATTGTGAAAAAGAAACTATAATACATATTGTGTTATATACGTAATGTAAAATATTTTTTAGTAATTCATACACGCGGTGATTATTATATGATTCTATTATTCGTATCGTTAGGGCACTTTGAATATCTACGCTTTCATAGTAGTGTGGAAAAGAATATCATGTACTAGAGAATAATTCTGTTACAGCTTCAGTGGATATCAGCTCTATTTTTTTGTATTTAAACTGCACATCCCTTCCAATTTCCATAAATATTGTATATAATTATATAAAATAATCACAGAAATGACAAACTCAATTGGACAAAATATTTCTATATGATCGAGTCCATCGCAATATTAGCTTATACTATATACGTTAATCTAATTTAATTTATTTCACCCTCTTATCAACCAAAACTGATCACCGTATACGACTTGACTAGCAATCCTAATTAAACAGCTTCAAATATCCGCCAAGAGTCTCCACCAAGCGCGTGACTTACCGATCAACAATAAGAAACGAAATAGAAGCTTCGATTTGTATAAAAAATCTTGCAAGAAGAATTAATTCTAATTTTTTTTCGCAGCAAATCAAGTAACAATCCGTCGTCGCTTCCCATGAATTAACCAAAATTAATAAAATAGTGCAAAAATTCCGACGATCAATGAAGTTGGAAAATTGAAGCTTGCGGGTAAATAATGATCTTTGCTACGTTGCTTTAACTATGCGGAATCTATTCTCTCGAAATTATAACATAGACCGATTTATGCCCGCACGCTTCAATTACATAATAAAAAGGTACTACCACCGATGGTCAGCATCTATATAATAAGAATACCATGAGAATCACTCAGTACCTGACTTTTTTTAAATTAGACTTACTACCCAAAAATCATATAGGGTAAAGTCGGGAGAGATGGCGCAGCGGGTGAGACGGCTCAGTCAAATAATTTCTTTGTCTGTGTGGCAATATTGATTCAGTTGGCGACACAGATGATTAGTGCACATGTGCGGTAAGTGTGTGTTACCGAGAACGGCTGTTTTTCTCATCAAAGATAAAATAAATAAAACTGTAAATAAATAAAACTGTAACTATAATAAATATAACTGTATATTGTATTGGCCCTGATTATTTTTTGTGTAATAATAATTAGACATCCAGTAAGTTTTTATTCTGATTTGAATGTATTTGGTTTGGTCATTTGACTTGGTAAACTTTTAAATATTGTTCCTAACCTCAAATTTCGTTCCGTGCATCATGTACAAGAATTCAGAAAAGCGAAAAAACTTTTACGTGTTATTATTAAGATTTATTATTTCTTAAAGATGTTTTAAGTTTATGTGGTTGGAATAATCACTACTTTGGTATTTTTCTTTAAATTTTATTATTTAAGATGATTTTGTATTTTTGTTTTTGTTATTTGGCACTAAAAATAGTTGCACTTTTAATTTTGAAGCCTATTCTTGGAGAACCACTCACCCCCACCAATTTTTTCGACTGCGCCATCTCACCCATACTAGGGCGGGTGAGTTGGTTTTTGGTATATTTGCTTTTGACAAATTTTTTACAAAACTCGATAACACTTTTGGTCATTCCTTTACAAATTCCTATATTTTATTGTTCGCTCTATCCACATTATCAATTAAGTATTGCCTATCCTACAAATATAGTTTTTATACCACTTTAAAAGAAGGTGCGCCATCTCCCCCGACTTTACCCTACACAATGTAAGTCATCATTAAAAGCGTCAGTAATAATATCGTGGCTGACCATCGATTCTCTATTACCCTATTATTAAACCTTGCGTCGCGATGATTTTTCATCCGAGGTCACATCACGCTGTATTGGGTATTTGATTCGCGTTTATTATTATTATAGCTACAGCTAGGGGGAGTATATACAAGTAGTGATAGGGGAAGAGGCTGACATTGTTCTTTGTCCCGCGTCCGCTACGAGAGCTAGAATTATTCAATGTAGATGTCTTCTATTGGGAAAGCAGTCTCAATGAATTTGGTGTAGAATCTGTGGAAGGCTCGTCTGCAACAGAATGACGTTCGCACCCCCTTTACTTCGTCTCGTCGTCGAAATATCTCACCTATTTCAATCGCAACGCGTAATCGATATCCTTACAGCCTCGAGAAGACTGAGCGATTCCCTGATGCAAAAATTTCTCTAACGAATTTCTGAAAAACTGAATTTGTTAGAGAAATTTTTCCATCAGGGTTGGCAAATCGAAAGATAATAATTCATCGATTATTAATTGATCATTACCCTACGGCTTCGGCGACTGGTCTCGTCGATTCCTGGCCGATGAACACGTGACAGGCGAACCTCTGCAGGGTCGGATGTTTCGTGATGAAGCCGAGATAGCGATGATCGCGGGGATGAAAGGCGCAGAAGGAGACGTTCTTCAGGGAGTAGAAGTAGTCGTGGCACGGTCCCTGGTTCTTCTGCAACGTTCATTGAAATAAATCGATACGTCTCTCAGCGTCCTTTATTGATCAGAAAATTTGAAGACATTTCTTGTGATTGTTACCGCTTTAATCAAGAGTCAAGATTACTAGGAAAATGCTCTTCTTAATCTAAATCAGTGAAAACCACTGAAAATTAAGAGAATGCATATTATGATTATAAATGATATGAAAAAAAAAATACTTTTCTCTCGGTACCGATCAAGTGGTCTCACTCTTTCACAACGTTCTTCTGCAACGTTCACTAGAATAAATCGATACATCTCTCGCTCAGCGTCCTTTATCGATCAGAGAATTTGAGGATATTTCTTGTTATCGTACGCAGCTTTAATCAAGTAGGTACCAATGTTTCTACGAAAATGTGCATTATGTTTATGAATGATATAAAAAAAATACTCTGAAAATGATTCCCTCTTCCTTACCCGAGGCTTACTCCTGTCTACCATCCGAAGACCCTGATCGGACACTTCCAGGATGCAGCTCTGAGAGATGGCCGATTCCTGCGAGGAGTTGCCGACGATCCTGCGGACCGCATGGCAGACGACGCTGGTGCCCTTATGAGCGAGGGTCTCCACGGAACCCAGATAACCCAGGAGGTACCGTTCTCTCTTCACCTTGGGAGCTGAAGGATCGAAGTCGCTGTAATCCATATCGACCGCGTAAGCCGACGGGAAGATGCCTTGACGACCCGTTCGCAGGTTGACACCTTAACACAGTAAAGAAGTTGTATAACTGTTGTTTTGGAACATACGTCGTTGCGAAAGGAGAGCATGAAAGGGGGATGTGCGGTCGCCGCGCGATTAAGTTTCTCGGATCTCCTCGGGATCGTAAAGCCCGAGGACACTCTGCGTGACACGGCTATGTGTTGAACCGAACGTACCGCAAGGTAGATTTAAACCTATCGGCTAGTTTAATGAATTGTACACTTCACTCACTATACTATTAGCGATATATTCGAGGTTGAAGGGTTACAATCTTGATAATTTAGATCGCGGTTTACAATGGTTAGATGCGATGGAAATGAATCGCTGAATTGCAAGTTCTAACGCTTGCCCGCTGAATGCACCGATCGCGTTATCTTTTGTTATGTGCTCACGCTAGCTTAGAACGACTCGGTGCAGGAACTGTTTGCCTTGCTGACTGCGAGTTGAGATTACGACGCGGAAACACGGCACGATGATATTGAATGTATAATACATGCGATATGAATGGTATTTGACAGTACATTGTCGAAAACGCGCTTGTTTTCATCTTACATTATATACTTAAAATGTAGCGGCATTTAGTCGACGGGGGGGATAGCGTGGGTGACGCCATGCACCCTGATTGGCTGAAGAAGGAACGTCGGCGGAACAGAAGATGACGCTGGGAACTTTCCGAGGCCCTTGTCCGAAGGGCGAGGGCTCCTTTTCTAACGATTTCCCGAGTGGTCATTGACTAAATTCGACATTCCTTCCCTCAAACCGGCTCGGTAATTATAGATGATATGACGGTGCCCATCGGAGTGAGGCACCGCCGGAAACGGTTTACTATGACCGTCCGGTAATTGCCGGAAAGGTGCGAGACCGCGAGTGCATTCGCGGCCCACGTTTGCCGGAACGTGCCGATTCGCTGATGGCGAGGTATTTATGATTGCGAAACTTAAGCGGTGCGAACCGGCCTCCGAGTTCCGTCTATCGTGAGACGGAACAGGGGACTACGTATGTAAAAAATGGAAACCGACTAACCTTCGCACCATAGATCATCCGCTTCCTTCTGCACGTAAATAGGATCGCCGATTTCCAAGTCGATCTCATCGTTGTGTCGCGGTACGAACTTGTGCAGGCCTCGGTGAGTCGCTTCGAGCAGCTCCAATTGCGTAAACGGCACACCCCCGCTTCCTTTGGACACAATACGGTAATATGCCTTTACTTTAGTTCCGCGTGCCGCGGGTCTTCTCTCGGGTCACCGAACTGCAGCGAATTCTATGTACGCGAATATGTAATTCTTATGAAAGAGGATCGAGGCTTGAGAAAAGCGAGAAAACCATCTGCTTTCTGAGGATCTACTTAACGTCTCATTAATGTTTGTTTTACGTTGTGTTATTACTCGTAATTACTCATATGTGCTCTCCAGTGAGAAATGATTAGATACTCGAATTAACCCGGGATTGGTCGCGTTGTTAGATTTTGCCTAACATAACACGCGATCTTTTATGTACTGAAATTAACGCGACCAATCCCGAGTTAACGTTGAATCAAGTAATTTTGACCCAAATGTCGGTAGGATTTCGACACTGAAACAAAGTCAACACTTCCCAAAATTACTATCAAGCGAAGCGCGATGTCTTTAATATAAGAACTTTAGTATAAGAAGGTTATTTCTAGCCGTCGGAGGATCTATTGTATAATATATGCGCACACCGAGAAAAAGAATTAGTTGCATCTATTAAAAATTACTTGCGGAGTCGCAAGTAATTATTTATTTATATCAATGAAATCTTTTAATACCTCGATTAAATCTCTTCCTTACAATCGTATTGAAAAATATGTGATTGCAAAGAAGAAATATCTAATTAATACGAAAAAAGATTTAATTGATGTAAATAAATAATTACTTCCGACTGGAAGTAACTTTTAGTCGATCCAACTAATTCTGTTCCTCTGTGTACAAAAATCACCTCCGCTATGAGTAATAATCTGGTTTAAACATTAAATAATAGTAAAAAATTTAATTTTTCGATAAATTTAACAAATTTATGCATAATAAAGAGTGATCGAAATGTCTACAATTTCGCTGAAAAATCAAGATCACGACTAGGGATGGCAATGATATATCGATATTTTAAATGTATCGATATATTTTAATCGATATTTTGCTACTGATATATCGATATATTTTTTCGATATATCGGTCGTCAAAACCACACTAAGAAACGCCCATTAGACATTACGTCACAATAAACCGAACACCAACCAATGAGAAGACGAGCATTCGTGCATGCTACTCGACCAAACCATAGAATAAGATGTTAATAGGTTCGTTGTTAAGAGTTTATTCTTTGATAACCTATGCCTTATGATGGTAATGTTCTATGTATGTATGTTCTAAGTATTGCTGATTGCTGTTCTCTGGTTTTATCTATGGTTGCTGTTTGTGTAGGTATATGATCTGTGGGTTATTGTTTCTGGTTGCTAGTGAAAACTGAAAAGAAATTCTTTAAATGTATTAATTTTTAATTTAAAATGGTGGAAGATTATTTCTTTTAAGTATTTTTTGTTCCAAAAATAAGCATAGAAAGAAAATATAGTTGTAGTGCAGTCGTTGGT
The DNA here is from genome assembly GCA_963678675.1 of Xiphydria camelus. Taxonomy (NCBI): domain Eukaryota; kingdom Metazoa; phylum Arthropoda; class Insecta; order Hymenoptera; family Xiphydriidae; genus Xiphydria; species Xiphydria camelus. The sequence continues at coordinate 11,762,706 of OY783201.1, forward strand.
TGCCTCTGGCTAAGTCGATGAAAATTAGCAACCTAACGATTTTAATAACTTTTGTTATTTGTTTACAAAATAATCGATATATTCAATATATCGATATTTACTATTCGATATTATCGGTATACCGATTTTTAGTTTCGATATATCATATGATTCAATATATCGATATATTTATATTTTTTGCCATCTCTAGTCACGAGTTATCGATGGTTTTGACAACGATTCGATGGGGATCTTTTGATATGTTTTTCAGGGGATTTTTCGCTATCGATTGGTATCGATATAAATAACCCTACATTCCAAGAACCGTTTAATGTGGTTGGACCAGAATAGGGCGAAAGCTAAACATGTCGTGTCGCCGGCCGCCTCGCCAACGATTCGATGGTTTTCACTGGGTCATAAGTACGAAAACGCACGCATTTTTACTCCCGAGCGTTTAGCGCCGCGTCGCCGCCTATCGGCTAGCCTTGGCAGTTTGAGGCGATGCTGCGGAGCAAAATCGAAGAAAGCAACATGGAAGAAGTCGTCCACATCCTTTACCTGGGGTACTGCTGGGGGAGACGGAATCCGCGTTCTGGAGAGTGCTGCAGGGAATCGGCGAGACGCTTTTAGGTCCGTTATCGGGGGAGTGTGCGGTGGAATGACCACTATCGGTCGCCATTCGTTCACTATCCGGTGAGCTATCCTCGTGACGCAGCCGCGAATGACATTTGCGGATGATCAAGTGCGGCCGACCCGTCGTTGAGCCGACGGCAGCTGTCTCGTCGGCCAGGGACTGGTGGCCGATGGATATAGCTGAGAAAAGACACGTCACATCGATCCGTCGGCTGATTTCGAATGTAAGATATCTTCGTACCTCGTCGTGCGCTTCAGGAATAGTAAGCTTCGGGTGCTTGTCGAGAAACGACTCGATCGAATCGAACCAGTGTAATGATATGTGAGAGAAAAACTGGAACGACTGGATAAACTGGCGGATCGTATTTATATAATAATTACCAATTTACAGTATAAGTGATGTTAAAACAGTGCGCTTCTGTGACATTGGAAGGGTCTTTAATACATTGTAGACCATAAGGAGAAGTCCCTCAGAAATAAAACCACTATCGCTATTCTACCCCCCATAGATATATATTTTCCTTGCGGTTGTTATTTCTGTGGTTGGATACTTGATATCCCCGAAGGACAAGAAGAAAAGACGATGGAGCATGTGAAGAGAGAGAGGAGAGAGAGATATATATATGCGATTCCAGTTAAGCAAGTGTTAAATGGCGTATCGTTATATCAAAACTGTCCGCGAATACATTAGTATCTTAATAATGTTTAGACTTTAAAGTGAACTGAACGAGCACTAAAATAAACTTATCTCGTGCGCCGATGCTGTGACTGATGGATTTGAAAATGGTACCTTCGAACGACACACGTGGGTCTCGCAAATTCATATATTTGTAGTTTCACAAATGAATATATTTCAAACTAATATTATATAAAATGCTCGCGTATATTACAACGAAACTTCGGGACTCTAATCGTGCTTCCAAATGGCTTTAACTCGGCACCACTAACTCAGATATGCACGATGGTCTGATTCAAATGTTTACCATTGATGACACTAAGTCCTGGGCGATTGACTCTAAATCCTTGGAGTCCTTATCACGGAGAAAAATGGTTTGGCATGAAGAGCACTGGGTGCCCAGATTCTGGTACTGAGTACTCAGATTCTAGCATTTTATGTGATCGACTGTGTGGCACTGGAGTGACAACTTGAATTTGTGCAAAATATTGCCATACAAAATAGTATTTCATTCCCCTCGTATGGCAAAAATTAGTACAATATCGTATATTTTAAAATAATTTGGTATTTTGTGCAATACAACCAACGGGCATATGGAGAAAAATAAGAAACAGTAATTGAAAAATAAGAAAAATAATACTTTACTTTCCTCTATATCGATACCATACTTTGAAAATCTCGTAAGAGCAATTTTTGACAAAAATGCGATTTATAGCTTACTGCGTTAAGGTTTATAATCTAAACACAGTAAGCTATAAATGGCACTTTTGTCAAAAATTGCACTTACGAGGTTTTCAAAGTAAGGTATCGATATGCAAGTTAACTGTATTGCAAAAAATGTTAAATTAAATGTGCTATATTTTACCAATTTTTACTGTACGAGGGGAATGAAATACTATTTCGTATAGCATATTATGCAAAAAATTCTAGTTGTCACTTCAGTATCACACAGTCGATCACTTAGGCCCAGTTGTACAATGTAAGTTCAGAGCCGGTTCAGCTTGAACCGCCGTTCTTGGTATATTATGTGTGACACAAAATATACCAAGAATGGCGGTTCAAGCTGAACCGGCTCTGAACTTACATTGTACAACTGGGCCTTAATGCCACAATCTGGGTACTCAGTGCTCTTCATTTCAAATCCATTTTTCTCCGTGTAGATATACAGTATGTCCCACGATAAACGGAACCAATTTCTTCTAAGGAGGTGTAGAAGTGCGTGCGGTTCCGGGTATTTAGGCGAGCGTATCGGGTGATTGCGTAGTGCGTGGCAGGGCGTCTGCGATTCCGGGTATTTAGGCGAAGGTATCGGGTGATTGCGTAGTGCGTGGCAGGGCGTAAGGATGTGGAATGAAACAAAGGCGTGATTGAGAATTGGTAAGAGTGAACGAGAGGCATTGTATGGTTTAGAGGGAGTCAGATGAGCGAAGCAGGAAACGAGCAGGCAGTCTTAAGGCTAGTTCAGACACGGCTAGTAATTTAGTCGAGTAGCGAGTAATTTAGTAATTTAGTGTGTGCGGACAGTAAAAATTAGTAGAGTAAGATTTTATGCCTAGTTCAGACACGGCTAGTAATTTAGTCGAGTAGCGAGTAATTTAGTAATTTAGTGCGTGCGGACAGTAAAATTTAGTAGAGTAGTTTAGTATAGTAGTTTAGTCAACTGGATCCATCTGATTCTATTTTGACGGTCGAGTAGAGTCCCCTACCACGGTTCGACCTTTTTCGGGAGGTAATTACGGTACGGATCGTCGCGAGCCGCTTTTCGCAATACCCATTTACTCCAATGGGCCCACTGGACGGGGCACTGCATGTACGCGAATGCCGAGCCGGTTTAAAGGGAGGAATGTCGAATTCAATCGATGGCCAGGGATATACCGCGTTGTACTACCAATCATCATCGAGTCAATCTGTTTCGCGGAACGTTAACGTACATAGTGCAATCAAGTACAAGTCCTTTAACTTGAAGTTACTTTCGATCTCAGTCATATCGCCGCGTTGTGTAATTCGACTGATTTAACTCTTTTAGTGCCAGACGACGATATATCGTTGCGTATGCGATGGCGCCATGTTCTTCGCATTGCGTGAAAGCTCTATCTCAAAATAAATTCATAAAACGTTATAAACGGTCTAATTAAATTGCAAAGGAATGTAAAAATTTTGGGTATCATTTCCATTCGAGAGATGGCTCTCAGTCGCCACGGCGTTTCGTACGGCAACTCGAGCGGTATGTGAAAGGGATTTGAAGAAATCATGTTTGCAGTTTGAGTGTATAGTATTATATCTTTTTCCTGTATTCCGTTCAATTTTTCGTACTTTTTGGATGTATGTTTCATCAATCTTTTCTCCATTGTTATCTATATCTTCATCTCCTGACGAGGAATATTGTTCTATAATTCTCTTCCTTTTTCGATTTTCTTTGAAATCATTAGTTACTAATTACTCTTCACTATCTGAACTAAATGGTCTTGTCGTTTTATTCTTCCCCGTGGGGAAATAATTTATAAAATTTACTATTAAATTTTAAGTTTTATATTTAATTGTAAGTATGTGTATTGCGTACATTTTTCTTAATTGGATTAATGAAACGTACTGATTATTCAACTAAAGAAATTGTCAAAAAATGAAGTTAACTTGTTAAATACTAATTAATTAGAATTACCTCCATCACTGCCTTGGACATTATCAATAATTGATTGGTCTTAGGCCACTTTCGAAGTGATGGTTTTAATTATTGAAGTAACTCCGAAAACTTATATACCCCAAAATATTACCGTATTTATTCTGAATATACTTAACTTTAAGTTGTACATGTAACTACTGGCAACAGGAAATAATTAACAAATGGACTTAGGCCACTTTCAAAATAAACGGCTATATATAGCAATTATTTTAACCCGATATTGGTTTGGTATACAGTGACATAAAAAAAACTACAACAAAGACGTTGCAGTTTCGCATTTGCCATACATATGTCATAGTGTGAGGAATATTTCTTGAAGGAGTCGATGGGAATGCCGTCAAAGTATTCCTGTCACCCCTCGCTCGAAGGATGTTTATATGATGGCGATAGCGTTGGGTCGAGGGGGAGACCAGGCCCTCCGGGCCCTGGATGACGCTGTGCGAGGATTCATTCGGGTTTTAGCAGTTATAAAGAAAGCATCTTCCTTGTATTCCCAGTATACTAATACAATAAAATAATCTTTGAGCTAAGTCACGCTTATAATACATAACGTATTTTATTGGAACACCCTGTATTATTCTATGTGTTCCGAATTAAGTACAAAAGGGCGTCGCTTTGCTGAATATTTCCTCTTCAATCTCTTTCAAAATAATATTTATAACATTTGTTATAACGTTATTTAATTTCGTACGACGTCTTTGCCTGCTCATTTTGAGATACCACTCTTAACGCTGAACTCAACTAAACTGGTCCGAACGATTATTGATCAGTGGATACTCGCTACTCGACTAAATTACTCGCTACTCGACTAAATCACTCGCTACTCGACTAAATTACTCGCTACTCGACTAAATTACTAGCCGTGTCTGAACTAGGCTTTAAACGGAGAACGGTCGAGTATAGTTCGAAGTGTCGCAAAATCGGAATGATCCTACAGAGGTATCCGTGAAGTTGTTTCGATCTCGCTCGGACCGCACTGGAGTACTTACCTGTGCGCTTGCTTGTGTCTTAAAGATGGTAATACGAGTTCATCAATCGAGTACAATTGAGCACTCTAGCGCACTCTGAGTAAGCCCAAAGTAAATTTACAGAAACCTCCTATGAGAAATTCGTTAAGTTTACCATAGGACATTCGGTAGACTTAGAAATAACAGTAATATTTTGTAGTAAGGTGGTTTAAGTTGATCTCATAACTTCTGATTGGCTGGACAAACCCGATATTTGAACAATTGATGATGCTAGGAATTCCGTAAAGGGGCAAATAGACGATCAACTGGGTTATCAACTCTGTTGTCAACTTTATTGTTAGCTCTTGAATTGTCAACTACCAACCTGCCTACAGACATTCAACATCCCTTTCAACACGGCAAGTTGACAACCAAGTTGATCGTCTAAACTGGCCTTAAGTCGATTCCTAACGTGCAAGTATATCGTTTCCAAGAACTCAGGTCGTAAAAAAGTATTCGGTCGACGCGAGGAGTGGTAAATTGACCCCATTGACCTGAATGGAAAGTCCGTCACTGGGCTTTCCCCAGTCGATTCAATCGTAAGGTTGACCGTATAGCGGGTTTCTTGGCACCCCCGATTTTTGTATAGGCAACAGTATTAAATGCAGTCGTATTTCTTCGACTGAACAATATTGTAACTTTAACGGTTCACTGGTCAACAGCATACAAAGATCTCACGTCTCGTTGTTATTTCCATATGTTCCCTCCACCGTACAGATTTTTTAGGGATATGAGAATTATAAATCCAGCTGTGTGCCGGTATTCGAGGAATAAGTCACAGCTGACCCATGTGTGTCATTGAGGGATTAAGAAAAAAATACTAAACCACTAATGTAGCATTCCGCGAACAACTTACATTTCTTACTCTTCGGGATCTCGGGAAGCCTCCTTCGCCGACGCTCATTGCCACCATTCCCGGACCGATTCGCCGGCACGTGCTCCGGCGTGGCCCAGGAGCTGGAGCCGGAGTCGCCAACGTCGCTAACGACGCTATCCCTGCCTCCGTACGACGCCCCGATGCCACTTGCGCCTCCACCTGGGCCTCCTCCACCCGTTCGCCCCCTGCTGCTCAGCCCACCGAATAAGCTAACGTCATCGAACGTAGTCCAACAGTCAGCTAAACTACCGTCATGCCGTCTAAATTATCCGCGAGCAGCTGGTTCGTGCCCCCGGTAAACTACGAAAATGTATCCTTTACCCTGATACTTATTCGTTTGCAATTGCGGTCCGTTAATCTTAGCGAAGCGTTTCGTTAAATTCCACGAATGGATGGAGCGGGCATAGAAAAGAATCGATGGAAGAAATTGCTAGACGGCACGAACCTGCTGTTTTAGTAACTACTTTGAGTTATGAGTTAACGGTAATTATTCCGGGAATTGTGTCGCGCTATTGATCTCTCATTTGAAGGCAATGCAAATCCTATTTCGTATGCTTCATTTTCTAAGTAATTCCCAGTGAACGCATAACTAACCGTTAAGAAATAGCTAAGTTAATTACCTAACAGATAATCAACGGCTGCTTTGTCATCTAACTGTTATCTAACGGCTGCGTTTTGTGTTTGTCGGGTTAGTATGCAGGGTTACTGAAAAGTTACTAGTCGCTCTCTAGAGTAAATCATGTAAATGGTGACCTTTTTACTACTTTTAGCCAGCCTGTATACTCGACATTATCGACGACGAAAATACTACTGAAGACTTGTAAAATAGAGCAGTTAGTACTGTACACGACTTTTCTGAAGTTGATCTTTTCATTCTCAGTGGTTCCGCATTAGAACCATGTTTCACTGAATAAATACCCGAATAAATAAAGATACATTTTTAATCATTTCTACATTTAAAAACTCCCGTCGTATTCGAATCTTTATGAAAAATACGAGCAGTTAAATTCTTCACAGAAATGCACTATCAACAAAGACATCGGAAACGGTGCAGCCAACTCACCTGAAATCGCTATCGGCAACGATGGAGCAGTGGTGATCGAGATCCTCGCTATCGTCCGCGGAGCTGTGACCGCTTTGAATGGCGTAGTGCCGATGTATGAGAACCACTTCCTCATCCTCCGAGTCGACGGCAACGCCGTCGCAGGACCTACCCACGTCCCCATCGCTTCCTTCTTGCGAGGACGTCGGCGAATCGTCCACCGCAACATCGTGAACGAGTCTATGCGAAAAGAAACAATAGGAGTTCATCATACGAAGAACGCGGCTTCCCAAGCAACACACTGTAGTCAAAATAAATGAAATCACTCTTTTTTGTTAAAATAACATCAAATGTCATTCATAAATAACTAAATAATGATAAAACCTCATTATCTTATCATTTCTGAAAGAAGTTTGATATCATTTTAACTTGAAAAATGACGTAATTTGGTGGGTGACATCATTTTTACTAAAGTTTGTTGTTTGGATTTCGATGGAAGCCCTTTTCCAGTAGTCCACTTTGAAACTAAGATTTGAGTACTCTATCGAAGCTTAAAAGAAGTGGTGCACAGGTACGAGCGGTATGCAATAACGATCGACACCTTGACAGGAACAAAGAGCGTGTCGAGGAGGAGTATTGAAAAATGTCACTGTCGCCAAACAGTGTCCTCTTCACGACCATTGACGTGTGACTAAATAACCCTGAAACTGGAACAAAAGCTCGAGAGATACTCGTGGATGCTCGAAACTTTTCGCCACGAGTGGCTATATCTATAGGGTAAAGGGTGGGACTGTTCCGATTAAGGTAAGTCTATACCGGGATACAAATATGTTGGCAACACGATAATCCGGTGTTGGCAACACGATAATCCGGTGTTGTCAACATGTATCCCGCCGACTTGCAACTCGCCGACGGATACTCGGCAACAGCCACTATCCGAATGTAGGTACAAACCGGGATACAAAATGTTGGCAACATGTTGGCAACACGAGTATCCCGTCGACTAGCGACAATTTAATTGCTACTCGTAAACTGCGGGCGGCATGACATCAAAGAAAGCTGTTGCCTGTTGCTTGTATCCGAGTTTCCCATTTGAAATGGGAAACATCGGAAACATCGCTCTCTCTGGACTAGAATCTACCTACCTACCTACCTATATATACCTAGCTACCTACCTACCTACCTACCTACCTACCTACCTACCTACCTACCTACCTATACCTACCTACCTACATACGATAATGTTCCGTCGCACGAGGGGCAGAATTTCAGAAGGTCGATTGAAACCTTTTAATAGTATCGATCATAAATAACATATATTTCTTGCCTAAATTTTTCATTGAATGCCACATTATACGGGCCGCACAGTGTTCACATGGCAGATCGGACGGCGTATCGTATTTCTCATTTTACAAAGCAGTACTCTCTCACTACATGTGTATGTTCTTTCTAGATTGAAAATAAAGGCACGTAATTATTTCTCTCGGCAGAGGCACTCTCCCGATGCGTGATTTCGCGCATACGGCTGCCAAGTGGCACGTGCGAATATCAAGCCACGTTTAGGCTTCTGTCGGTAAATTTGAGCCGCGTCAAAGGAGCTTCGAAATATAGCGGTATCTATTACCGCGGGCACTGCAGAAAATGACTCATTCTGACCTGTCCCATATCGCCCGCCTCGCCGGGGGTATGTTTCGGCGAATCTAGGCTACCTGAAGGGTTAATTGCCGGACGAGTCGTAATGAACCCCTTACCACAAAAAAATACCCATTGTAATAGATACCGCTATACTTTGAATATTAAATGAGCTTTGTAAAGGGGAGAAATGAATTCAATACATGACTGATGCAGTTGATGGCCAATTAGGGAACACTTAATGACAAGTAACTCCGCCATTAAATTGTCACCATAGCTTGTCCCGTTTTGTAAAAACTGTCGCTGCCTCCACCTTCTTTTTCGTTTCTGGGAGGCTATTATGATGAAAGCAGGACTAACACCAGCAGCAATAGACGGTTCCATTTTTTAACATCAAGACTCCGTTTCGTTTGAACGCTCAACTGGTTCTGATCGCATGTATCCGGATACAAGTCGATGTATCCAACAGTATGTTGCCAACAGCGACATCGTGTTGGCAACACTCAATGTTGATGTTGCCAACAGCGATGTTGATGTTGCCAACAGCGATGTTGCCAACAGCCATAAACGTGTTGCCAACATTTTGTATCCCGGTCTAAACGTACCTTTACACGTGAAAAGACTAATTCTAGTAAATTTTACTATATTTACAATAAAAAAAAGGTACACATAAGAGTTTTTTGATCTTTTTGCAGCGCGATACAGTAATTTTTCCTTTTAAACATTAAATTTTGACGGTTTACTTTACAATATACTAATTTCTAGGGAAAAATTATTCTTTAGCACAATAGGAATATCCGAAAACCCTTATGTGTACCGCTTCAATTGTAAATACAGAATAAAATTTACTGGTATCAGTTTTTTCGTGCTGAAAGGTGTTCTTTCTTTATTCATAAATATCTTCCTCTCTGATATTACAATTTCTCATTAACTGAGTTGCTTTTTTCTAAAAAATATTTTAATCAATTTCGACATAACATAAGTGACCATCTTCGCAATATCATTTTTACTCATTTTTCTACGATGTTTCATTTTACTTCTGCACTAAGAAAAATTACTTGGTTAAAATGACAAAATGCATCTGGTTAAATGAATTTAGTTATTTTAACGAAAATACTAGTGAGTTGAACGAAATATTTCGTTATTCTAACTACACATCTAGCTATTCTAACCAGAAAATGATCAATTGAACTTAACAGATGAAGAATACATATTTCACCAAAGACGGTTTGGTCATGATATCCAAGATTTCAATTAAATTGATCAGGTTATTTTTCTAGTGTGGTATCAAAATCTTGAAGGATTTCAACCACTTATGTCAACCTGATGGATGAACATAACGAGGCTTAGAATGTACGTGGTGAGACGCGTTATGAGGCTTTACAGATTAGAAATGATCGTTTGTAAAGAGGATTACAGGCATAACAGGAAACCACTATAATTGGAGACAATGTTTACCAGCTAAATTGACAGCTGTCCCCGTACCTACTTTTGCTACTTTGCTTCACACGCGCGCGTGTATGCGTAGACCCGCAAAATCGTTACAGACACGACGGACTGGTCATACTTGGCAGTAACACCTTCGTGGGATCCTGGATATTGATTATTTTGAAAGTTCACTCAACTGCTCTGAGAGTTCACCGTCGTCCGGCGTTCAACATGTTAAAGGAAGGTATATAAAGCATGAGCAATATAGCCAGGGGATGTTACAATAGCAATTTTCCTCTCATAAACATGTACACGTCATTAATTTTTAATTGGTAAATAATTTAAATGGAAGTGATGTGAACCAAATTAAAAATCGATTCAAATGTCTATAGAAAAATCAGCGTAATTAATGAAAATCAGTATAATAAAAAATTAGCACTAAAATATATTATACAGCTATAAGATTTACTATTCGTTTCATTTAAAGATCAATGAAGTTCATTTTCATTGTGGGAAGCGATGAAAATTTTTCGGCGAGTATTTTCATTATTGAAAGCAATGAAAATAATTGGCCCAATGGCGAGTTTTTCCAGACTAACAATGAATTAACCTGAAATAAAGTGAGATGGTGCATTGCAATTCAATATAGAATTCTCTTTTATATGTGAACAATGATTATTATTATAAATCTTCGTTTAGCGATATCGAAAAAGGATGAATCTCTTTCAAAAATAAATCGGACAGGTTTTGAGTTCGATTCGTTCCACGTTCTTATCAACCGATATAAAAACACAACTCTCATAGAAAACTTCGGTGATTTAACTTTATAACGAGGTCTTTTATATAGCGTTTCACAATGAAACAGCTGTTTACTGCAATGAATCAATAACACTCGCACGTTCACTGTATAGGAAACTATCAGCCTGTTAACGGTTATCGGAACCGGAAGCAATCGGACGTTCCAAACATCGACTATCGTTTTATCGATACCAGAATATCGTCGGGATCACATTTATCATCATTTACCATACGCATAAATACGTTGATCGTCGTCATCATACAGTGTGATAACGCGACAATGCCATGGAGACATTACGACATGGTATACCTGTGTCACCCCATTAAAACTAGACCCAATTTTAGCTTAAAACCTCTCAATAAAAACAGTTGGAAACAAATTTCTCTTGCATTCGTTCCACGTATATTCTTCAATAAAAGATGAGGGACCGACGAGACACACGGTGAACCAATAAAAGTGAACAGGAAATCGATATTTTTATAACTCGATACACGCATACTCCCTACAAGTGCATCTATTCAAATATAAACTCCGATCGAAGCATCACTAATGCTTCCTCTTCTCAAAGTAATCCGATTAATAGTCTAACTTCGAGATGACATCCGATATATTTACAAAGACCTCCGCTTGAACGTCGCTATCAGCCGGAACTAACGATGTTCCGGAGTGACGAAGTAATAATAATCGTCTAATTCACCTCACATTCGTTGCAGCTAAGCTTCTCGTGATGATAAACTCGATAAAAAGACAATAGTCCACGTAATGAAAGGTCGCGAGAACTGATGCTCCGAGTCCAAAAGAAACGGAGTGCCTTTTGATATGACCGGCGAAAAGAAGAACTTTAAATTTTGCCAAGGGGCGACAGTTACTCACGTGTAACTGGAAACGGGTGCCTTGAGATGTTGGGGCAGTCTCTCGAAGTAGTGTCGAAATTCTTCGAACTCGGTGTCAGCCATTCTTCCTGGGTCGGTCCTGGAGGCGGCCGACGACGGAGGCACCTTGGACAGGCCGGAGACGGAGGCGCTCGGATCGCTACGCTATTGATTCCTGTTACGGGGTGGCGCGCGCGCGCACCCCCGCATCAACCCTCCAGAGAAGTCGGATAGAGTGGGGCAGCGAGGGGCAGGAATCGACGCAGACGTATGTCTCGGAGGCGAATAGGTCGAATTGAATTTTTCAAAAGTTCTCCTAACATGGCATTGTGACGTACGAAATTTTTCAAAATTGTACCTTTATTTGCGGTATGTTTTTTTTAACGAATCGAAGTGACTGACGGTCGCAAAACTTATTATAAGACTCGAAAATCTCTATATTCAAAATTCAACTTTATACAATTGAATTTGGAAGACTCGATTTTATGTGTATCACATGTATAGGTAGTTGATTTTACACTTTTACGTGTACGTTGGTGGACACGAATGAATTAGGTACAGAGGCACGTATGCGTGGAGCATATGTCGGGAGGATTCTGCGTGTACATGCGGAAGTAAGTTAGGGATGGTATCGTCGTGTCATGAATCTCCCTCCGACGTGGGCCGAGGTCGAGGTTGATGTTCCATGTAAATTTCTCGATGCTGGAAGCTCCCACTGCCACCGCTTTACGAACACGTGGCAAGCGCTCGTTCCGTCGCGTCGGTCAGTTTGGAGTGCAGTTCTCGAGTTCGTCTGTTTCTTCTCGAAACTGCGACAAGATAAACGAACGAAAGTATATAATAGCCATCTCGAAGTTGCTGGTTTCTCGAATGAATAATAATTATACTAAATCGTTGCAAAATTTAATTTCGTGTCTTTAGTTGTATCTATACACAAATTTTTTAAAATATGGGGTGTGAAAATGTCACCAGCTTGCGAAATTGTTGTACTACCCGAATGTATAATTATACTGTTAGAAGTTGTTAAAAGGTTCCAATACATTTGTGAATTAAATTTATAAAACTAATTGTGAAACTCCGCTTAACTTTGAACGCGATTATTTCGAAACGCAGTACTGATACGTAAACAATTAATACCAGCTTTTTCATAGTAAAAAGATGAATAAACATTCTTTATTTAAACTTTTTTTCGATATCTCTCATCGTTTTCAAGATAACAGATCTTGAACTTGCACTTCAATCTAAGTGTTTATGTCACTCTCTTTCACCCTATTTCTCATTTCTCGTTACCATTCATTGGCAAACTTAGAAACGAGAGAAGAAGAAGCTGGAAATAATCTGAGATAATTCTCGCCGTAAATTTTAAGTCTATATAGAGAAAGTAAACAAAATTGATAAGAGAGAGAACCCTAATTTTGTACAAGGGGGAAGCGGAGGAGACCTGACTACGATCGACACACTTAAGTTTGAACTACACCAAGGCGTTTCTGAATTAACATCTCCCCTCTTCGTCAGTCTCTTCCAGTATTCGCGGGGCGAGACCGAAACCGTCTCTTTCGCCCGTTCTTTCAATCGACCCTTCATTCGTGCCGAGAGCTCGCTCGAAGAGGATCTTCGTGTTTACTGACAACGAACACCCATCTTCAGCTACCAAAGAGCTCTGTCCTTCGAGTCTCCAGTCCGCGTTTTTTGTGACGTTGTGAAACTCGTTTTGACGAGCGAGATATTTTGAAAAGAAATAAAATCGACAGCAACGATATATGCGGAGTTCATAGGTCATCTGGCATTTAACTGAACCCGCGCAACCAGTGACTTTTAGAATCCACGCTCCTATAAATCTCGAATTTTGTAATTTCGGAACCGTTTGAGATATCGAGATGAAAAAAAGCAGATCATGACTTTAAATATAATTTACAAATTGTACCCCACACGTGTTTACACTTCAACATGCGTGGCTGCGGCATCCTTCTTGCGTCTCTTCGCCCAAGTTCTAAATTACGACCATATGCCTGTATACTATTTGAGATTGATTTCCACGCGGAGGAAGTCGCGGGCAAAACCTTGTCCTGGATAAAAGGGAGAGTCGAGTATAATTTCACGTGCTAAAATAAACATCAAAAGACCTCGTCTACTCCAGAATGCACCGAAGCATTGAAATGTGAGCTTATTTTCATTCCTGGAAAATATTGGGCAGGTGAAACGATTTTAACCAGTAGTTCTGCGAACGGTAGGCCTCACTGAAGACCGGGGCTAAAGTCGTAGATTGAAAGCGGGTCAAACAGATTTATCGTTCTCGAGTGTACATACTCGTACATCGCGCCAGGTACGTGTAAACGCTGAATTTCTGAGCGACAAATGAGTTCTCGCTACGGCTAAACTATTATAGCTAGATATAGGCTCTCTCTCACAGACTTTCTTGTAGAAAATGTTATCCTCCACAAAATTGTTCATGTAAAATTTTGGGCTATCTAGCACCGTTTTCGCAGCGTTCGTAGTTTAAAGTCAAAAATCGTAATTTCATATACTACCTCCGCCTACATTGGGGATGATTACTCCCCTTTCCACCCTTCTGATCACGCCCCCGAAAGAAGTTACGATTCGTTGAGGGCCAATGAACATATTATACCGAGTTTAATGAAGATCGGTAAAAGCGTTTAAACGTCATCGTGAAACAGAAAAACAGACACACGAAAGCATTTTCGTTCTACCCTGTTGAACAGTAGACCTCACTACGTTCGGTCAGTAACGATTTTAATCTCAGATTGTGTCCGAGCTCTCTTCTTCTTTACTCTCTTCTGAAAGGAAAGAAAAGAAACAGAGATTTATATCATTTTCAGACAATCATCTGTAGGGTTCATCGATGCACGTGAAATTCAGTGTTTTTCTTGCGCCTGTCAAAGAATTACTTTGGCCTGTCTATGCAACCGACGAGTATTTAACTTTGTCTCGAACCTAGCACTTAATTCTGCGCTAGGACGCCATTGACATCGTCCCTTTGGGCAATTTGTCTCACCCGACCGCGTCTCTCCCCAGCTCTTCCTCTACAAGAATCTACGCAGTAACCAATCGCGCTCTCTACCCGCGCTCGCTTTCCCATGTGACTGCAACGATGATACGGATCGCGACTACCCTCCGCGTATCAAACCGGCCAGAGGAGCATTACGAGTGCTACCGCGATATCTTCTCCCCCTTCGTCCTCGCGTCCCTCCGCCACACGAGAAGACGAGTTCTCGCGCAGATTCCAATGCGGGCAGTAAGTAATTGAAAACACGTGAAACAGACATTCGCCGAGATACGCCCACTTGCAACCGTGCCGGTACGCAGAGGGGTTGATCCCCATCGATATTCTTTCGTCTGATGTGAGGAAAGGGGACCATTGTCTCCCGGAAACTGAAGGATCCTTTTTTCTTTCTTTTTTCACTATGTTTTATGACTAGTTCTATGTTCTGTGGTTACACTACTTGTGCGTTAATCAGGAACTGCTGCAAGTTACCTGCGCAAGCAGTCTTCGTGCAATAATCTTGCGACAATGTTTCGCAAGTTTTTGTAACTGTTCTCACTGAAATTGTCGATAGATTTTCGATATTCTCGTGAAGAGATCTCGCAAGTTTTGACAACGAAGACTGCAGCAAAGAGGAAGCAGTAAGCTAGTCGTCTGCTGAAAGCTTTTTATAGGATATTCGTTTAAATGAGGAGTCCCCAAAGCAAGAACCGGCTGAGTCCTTTGCCTAAAAATTGGACTTAGCCGGTTTTTGCTTTGGACCCCTCAAATCTTCTACACGTCTTACGTCAGATAGTTACTGGGTATATCATATATCCATTTAATTCAAATATTTTCCCGTATAATTCGAATGAAAGCAAATATTGAATATATGTCATGTGGTATATATCTCATAAAGCAGTAAGTTCAATGAAGCCTCACTTGACATGTCAACAATTGTTATTACGTTTCTTTGAATTTGTATGAAATATAGAAATTTTTCTCTGATGACATCCTGCGAAGGCAACACACAAGAGACCGAAACGTAGGGAAAAGGTGCCTATATCGTACCACCACTGATATTTTATGGAACAGAGATAGCAGAGCACTCTGTTTCATAGAAGTCAGTGATGGTACGATTATCTTATAGGATATACACCACCTAAATTCAGTGTTAAAATAAAAAATATTCATATTTTTAAATTTAATTAATAATCCGTATATACATATTCAATAACAAACGAAAAAGAAACGGTTCGAAAAATAATTATTCGCAAAGTTGTAAGTGCGTTTTTCTCTACAAGATTATGACGTCATCGGAAAAGTAGAGAAACGCATTTATGTCAAGCAACGAGTGCGAGGGAGACAGTTTACTAGACTATAACGTAGCTGCATTCTTAAATATCGTTTTCCAGCTTTGATAAGGCAGAAAATGGAAAATTAAAAAATAAGAGGTAAATAATTTTGTACGAATTTTTTAAATTAGCAATAAAACAAATTAACGTTAAAACCGAATTGTACCACCATTTAATTTTCTATGAAACAGAATGCTCTGCTATCTCTGTTTCATAAAATAGCAATGGTGGTGCGATTTAGGCAGTAGTAGGGGTACGATATAAACAACTTTTCCCCTATTTAATTTCATTACACTATCCAACCACGAGGATCTCTGTAGATTCTTTCATTCACCAAAACGAACCTGGTACCAGACAAATTTTCATAAATCGACCGAGAAGTGCGAAAGCGTTTCTCCGGTCAGCGAAGATCGAACGAAGCACTCGATTCTCTTAACGGCCAACACCCGGTATAATTTAGCAAGGGCTACTTCGCGTCGGTAGCTGATAGTGGTAAGTGATGGGTCCTGGGTAATGTGCTGCATCTGCTTTGCTGAGAAGGTAGGAAAGCGAAAGAGAAAGAGAGAAAGAGAGCGAGCTCGGGGGGCGAGTTTCCCCCGAGCTTTTATTAAACACCGCCTTTGTTCCAGACGGTCGCATCTCCTCGAGCGCGTCACGGATCTGTTCTCTTTCACATCCGATTCGAAGGAGGGAAGGAAAAAGGGAAACGAAAGATCGGGAGTCCGAAGACGTCTGTTTCTTTCGCTCTTAAGTGGGACGATCTCCTCGAACCCTGAATTAATTTCCACCCTGACATGACCCAATAAAGCTCATCATGTGGCACGAGAAGTAGAGATTATTGAAGCGTCGCCCACACACTCGATAGTTTGTATAATGGCGATTGTCGTTTGTTCCGCGAATGTCGTCTCGCAACGTCGCGTTTAACGACGCATGACGAAAACGATTCACGACCAGTATTCATCTCGACTTTGCCGTAAATTTTCCAAATATTAAAAGATTTCCCAACTGATACAAACCCTCGCAATACTAAATGGACATTACGTCAATGTTAAAATTTCGTACCTAACAATGTAGCATTAATATAACATGTTTTCTTACATTAAAATTATATAATATATATACAACATGGCGTATTATGTTGATGCTATATTGCGATATACGCGACATTTTAACAGATATTATATCCATTTAATATTATGGGGATTTGTGTCAGCTGAGATCATTTAGAGTATCGATGCAGATACAGGAAGTAAATTCCTGATGACTTCCTGTATAATACTTTTAGTAAAAAGAGGTTCGAGTTGACGAAATATGTACCTAGTAGTCGTAGAAAACAAACTTCTTAATAATCATTTTTGAACAGTGAACTCGATGCTTTTAATATTTAACTCGGCCTACCATTGGCCTAATCAGCCTATAAGCTCCTATTTTGAACCTAATCTTATTAAACCTATTAAATAATATTAAACCTGGTTAAATGTTCACTATAACACACCATTTTAGGCCCAACATAGCGTTTCAACCCAATGAAAAATCGACCTAATATAAGCCTAAAAGAATAGATCTAAAATATCGACTCGAGATGTCCATCGATAACCTGAGAAATGTATTACTGACTATCAATTATATACGTATAAATGATTACACTATCCGACCTGGTTCATTTATTGCAAAAAGCGAGAAATTAAAGCGAGAAAGCCTAAAAATACTATTATCAATTTGAGGCGAACACATTTTATTCTAATGATTATGTTTCAATTACTCTTGGTGGGAACTGTAGTACCAGGATAGTTTTTGACTTAATATTGCATAAAACTAATGAGTAAATGACTATATTTATTCAAAGCATTTGCAACATTTTTACCACTTAAGTCTATTTAACTATTAAGGTATTTTCTCTAATTGGAATAAAAATTGTAATTACACGTAACGCGACAAAGACTTTTCGATGACTTCCGATTCCATCGAGGTCAGCCAGCCGAAGAGCTTTTCTCCCCCGCGGACCCGAAGAAACTGCGTATTTAAGCAAACCCTTAAAGGTCGTGCTTGCACTCCCCGCTGCAACCGGTTTATCTTACCCTCTCATGGTGCCAGTGACGTCACGCCGCGGAATATTCAGTGGCACAGTTACCGTGAAAGCGGCGAGTCGGTGACGGCAACCCCCATGAAAATGGTTTTCAGCCAATGGGAAGTCGACTCCCCTGAAGCTTCGGACCAATCGCATCGCGATTGTCGGTTGAAGAACCGATGCGGCGGAGGGGTTGAAAGCTTAAGAACAGTGGGATCCGCCGGCGCCCCGACACTGTGAGTTTTACTCTCCTTCTCAGGAGCTTTGGATCGGTGTTTCATTCTGCCAACCACCCCTCGGAAGACGCGCCGAAGAGGAGAGAAGATCGACGAAGAGATAGACTCTCGGAATATCAAGAACCTTCCAGCTTTTTCGCAGAAATTCTCGACCAATCGACAGAAAAATTCGGGTGATTTAAATCGAAAGTTTGCAAGCTTGCAAAGTGCTGCTATAGATCGCAATTCTTCATTCGAGAAAAGAACTCTTCCGGAAGAGAAGCTGTCGAGATGAGCGGTTCCGGGAAGGGTCTTCTGGGGATGTGGCTGTATAGGAGGGGCGAAGAATGGGCGATCAAAGAGGGAAGTCCCATGCACAAAGCTCGCGATGTAAGTCTTCACGATGTGGTACTCGGAAAAAGGGGAAAACGATGCGAGCCTTTGAACGAAACGGTGGCGAATATACGGTTTGTGCGTAGATACCACTGGTGGAGAAGGACATGCAGGGGGACAATAAAAGTTCAGTGGTCTTCTCGCTGAAGAATCAAGTTGGAGGTCTGGCTCGCGCTCTTCAAGTTTTTCAGGTATGTTAATTTCCCAATTGTTGTAATATTCAGGTACTTTGATAAAATTTGTTATAAAATTCGTTGAAGCTACACTAGAGTGGATTTAATCCTGAGCACTTTTATGTTTTAGAAGCTGTTTTTATTTCCATCCGTGGTGTTTATATAAGTTCATCTTGAAATCAAATAAATACATAACGAAGGCCTTTACTTACTCGTTCCTTTTTTTACATATTTAGACCTTGATAGGTACCCGTGAGATTTATACGTAGGTATATTAGGTGAAAGTGTTTAGAACTAAATCTACTAGTGTATCTTCTCTTGCGTATTTTTTATAACGAGGCCTCTAGAAGCGTATTCGCAAAAAATTTGAAGAGAAATGAAAGACACTGCAGTATCATATGAATCGCGCTTAGAACAGCAGCAGTAAACTACTAAATGTGAACCGTAGCGGAAACGATTGATGAATCATCATAAAACATGTCTAAACGGAATCAATTTTATATGCATATCCATTATTAAGATGCATTCAAGGTAGATAAGCAATGACTGGAATGTCCTATAATGGTTGCAGTAAACTAGGTCAAACATGATTTTGGCCAACTCGAGCATGAAACGTCAAGTGGAATACCATCTAGTTTTTGCTGACTGAAACCTTGACAGAGACTAGACTAATCCGATTGGTTTGCTCTCATACTTGAATTTACGTCCAATGATGCCAAAATTTGTTTAAAGTAAAATTCAATATTCGTCTTGCGATATATTCTAAATGTTGAATATTCTGTCACTTGATTCTGTGTTATAAACCCTATATTTCATAAATTCGAATTAATATTAATTCTTACTGCCTACTGAATAAGTATTACTGAATATTTCGTAATTTTTACAAAAAAAAAAGACAAGAATTAGTATGTAATTTATACTTAAAATTTCCCTCGGCATATTCATAATTCATAAAACTTCCGCCTAAGCGTTAATGACAAAATTGAACCATATTACCAAATCGAGCCACCTCATTCGATAGCAATGCGTGCTCTCATATCAGTCCCCACCTTGTGCAGGACCCAGGAGCAAAATCTACAGCCGGGCCTCCGCAGAATTCCATATCCGTTCTTGCAGTATTACTTCGCAGTTCTCTAAACATCAAACTCACAACGCGCGATCAAGTGACATAACTAGTGATGCGAGGCACATAACGTAAGACGTGCTATCGTCGACGAAAATTATGATATACCTAACTCTGTGCGATTTTATTTCTTTCTCAATAGAACCGGGATGGTTAAGGCGTGAGAGAGAGTAGATATATAAATACAATATACGTATAGTAAAAATGGGATTCAAATGTTCCAATTGAATAAACACAAGTTAAAGAGTGATTACCTTGCAAACGACTAGAGATATCGAAAAAAAAATTAAACAAAAGATGTTCATCTATATTTTTACTATGAAAAAGCTACTTTCAATTTTCTACGTAATCTCCACTACGTTTCGAGATAACCGCGGTCAAAGTTAAATGATAACTAGAGCGTTTATCCCGCATTTACCCTATCACACAAGGATTTAA
Source organism: Xiphydria camelus (assembly GCA_963678675.1). Classification (NCBI taxonomy): domain Eukaryota; kingdom Metazoa; phylum Arthropoda; class Insecta; order Hymenoptera; family Xiphydriidae; genus Xiphydria; species Xiphydria camelus. The sequence continues at coordinate 11,783,076 of OY783201.1, forward strand.
CACGTGAACCGAAAGATGAATATTACAAAGACTCGTCTTCTATTTTTTTTTCGTATTTTCTTAGAGGTTTTGTTTCAATTCGAAAAAAAAATTCCAATTATCAGGATATTTACAGCGTACCTGGGATGGCTGTAAATTTTGAACAGAATTTAGAAAGTAGAGCACCCCATATAAAATTAGGTACGTCGAGTGAAAAGATTAGAACATACATATGTACAGTTCCAAATAACGGACCTGATTTCTGTTTTTTTAAATTAATCTCAGATGTTTATATTCAATGTGGCTAGTAATAACTTAGATACATAATCATCGAGAAATAGAAACAGTCATTTTCTGCATTTATCTTCATCATCTAAATATATTATATTCTCACCCGATCGAGATACGTTCGTCTAGAGAAAGTGAAAGATCATTGATAGTGAGAGTTGACATTGGACGAGTATGCAGCGAGTATAAAAGAGAGAAAAAAAATGGAAAGTCCGATAGATATCTGTTATGAGATACTCAATTGCGAGAGTAGTTCGATCGCGATGTCGCCTAAAAATGAGTAGTGTCGTTTTCTTTATCGTAAATACTCCTCCTCATAAGAAATTTAAGGAAAATGCAAATCTAGTTAAATCGATCCGATTGCATTAAAAATATAGTGTGATGAAAGAGTTATAAATATGTATCTTATGATTACAACGAAAAAATGAACTACAATACCGTTATGCGTAACTTCCACAGAAAAAATGTTTATATTATATATAATCATATATGATTATATACATACAATTGGATATGATTAGATCCGAAATTTGTCTCTATCTGATTATATATGAATAACTATATATAATAATATATGACCAGACAAGATTAGATATAATCAGATCCAAAATTTTGATATCTGATCATATATATATGGTTATATATAATTCTTCATATATAATCAAATAGAGACAAATATTTCGGGTCTAATCATATCCAATTGTATGTATATAATCATATATGATTATATATAAATATTCGTTCTCTGGTTAATTAAAGAATTAATAAAAATCATACGATATCAGAATTATTCTCAAAACGCATATCCACGGTTTTCGAAAATGCCCGTGGTTCCCGAGACTTTCGGCTCGCGGCACTGCGATAAGAGCGATGATTGCCACGAAAGATTTCGAACCAGTTGTCCTTGAAGGACCATACACCGATTCATGAACTATCCGCACGTGAGCTCTACATAGTCGCTCAGTTGGGAGAGGAAGCGTTTCTTCTACGCACTTGCTACTTCCCCGTCGCAAGGACAATCGGCAGCGCGGACGATTCGAACCTTTTCAATATCGAGACGTATCTACCCACCCGAAGAGTTTACGCGCGATAAGATTCTACTAATTCCATATCAGAAAGTACCAGAATATCGTAAGGTCATACACCCTAAAGAAGCGAACTGCAACGTTTGCGAAGTGTCGGCAAATAAATGTGAACGCGATTACCATCCGGAAACCTATAGTAGTAATAACCATACGCGGAAAAAAAGAAACTGCATTAAACTATAGTTTGACTAGTATTAAACTACGATTCCACCCGGAAGCTTTATAGAATTACACAATAATTAGCTGTTTTTCCTGCAGAACCGATAGAAATTCCTGTGCAAACAACTATCATATCTGAATAAACCAGTATTTGATCCTGGAATTATATCATGTTTTTGATTAAAGAAAACCTTTTTTTAACACCAGCAATTATTTATCACAGTGTACTAATTCCGTGTTTATTCGCTAATTTCTTCCCGTCCCGAATCTGAACTACATCGCGAAGGATCTGGCGGTGAACGTGGTGCACATAGAATCGAGGAAATCCATGAACCGCGGTTCGGAATACGAGATCCTGGTGGACGTCGAGTGCGATCCGAAGAGGATGGAGCAGCTGATGAGGATGCTGAGCCGCGAGGTGGCGGCCATCAATCTCGCACAGTACGAACAGACCGGAAACGTCCCTCATCCGCCACCGTTATCGGCCGCTCAGAGCTTTGGTGAGCGATCAGCGCGAACGCGAATTTGAATTATCGTTGGAGCCTTTAAATTCGCGCGTTTCGTTTTCTTCTACGTGCGAAAGTCGAAAATGTATGTAGTTTTTCAAATTGAAGCACTTCTTTCTACATGGAGAAAAAGGATTAGTAAATTTTACAGTAAATCCCAGTAACAGGGCTCTTCGGGAGGTGAAACAGCATACTTTTTACATTTCGTAACAGTATAGACATCAGTTTATACAGTACGGTACATGTTATGCATCCGACACATATTAACGGAAGATTGGTAAATTTTACCGTATAAACTAATGTTTATACTATTACGAACTGTACTGGGACTTACTGTAAAAATTACTAATCCTTTCTCTCCGTGTAAATTTTTGTTTCTGTATCCTAATGTCTGCGGTTTATCGAAAATACTGTTTTGGGAGAGAGAGAGAGAGAGAGAGAGAGAGAGAGAGAGAGAGAGAGAGGAGACCGGACACCCGTAGAGAGATCGGTGGTAAGACGTAGGAAGAAATGGAGGCGAGAATGATGGAGAGAGAAATGCTGTGGTTCGATAGATAAGTGGACTGTATTTAAAGATTAAGTTAGAACAACAGGTGATGCTTGAAATGAATTCGCACTCTGCTCGAGTAGAGAGAACTTCGAAGTCTCGAGCAAAAATTGATTTGTGCGCGCTGAATATTTTTAACGACTGACTTGGAAGGCGACTAGCGAGGCAGGGGTAGGTACGCTTCGACACAAAAGAGCGGTTTTTTCCTCTCCACGGTGGGAGAAGAAAATTTCAAGAAACCCGGGAACTCGAGCGTGTGACCGAAAGGCAATACAAGCAGATTTGGCACCGTCCCCGGACAAGTGCACGTGCGACTCAAAAGGGCTGAATTTATGACCGGTGGACATTTGTCCGCGGCGAGCGCGGTATAGAGAAGGGCGAGAGGGGGTTGCCCGTGTCCTCCCGCGAGCGCCTTGGACCCTGAAATTGGAGAGCGGGATCGAGGCTCTGTTGTGCTTGCCGAAACAAATACCCTTCAGAAAAATATTATTAATTTTTATGATAAATTATTAGTTTGATGGCAAACCATAAAAGTTTAAAGTTAACTCTAAAACGGTGAACATTGCCATTAGTTACTTGAACGTTTATTGAGAATTACCACCAATAGTTAACAGTTACTATCTAATAGTTGATAGTTTTCTAGATTGATGATAACTAATAACTCATTGATAGTGTCACGTCTTTGGGAGTGACAGACGACTAATTATCATTCAAACGGAGAAAGCGAAGAGCCTACTAACTCAAACGAGAGCACTGCACCTGGCTAACACTATTTGAATGAAGATCCCCACGAAAATTTCGGGGTTACAATTAATTATAATTACCGGGAATTAAAAGGGAAACCGAGGTTATCACGGAAAATTATCGACTTGCCGCTTTCACTTTAAAATCTCGGGGGTTTCATTTTTTTACTCATATCGGGATTGGAAAGGGAACCGTGGTTAGCGCGGTAAATAATCTATTCGGGGTTTCACACTCAGCAAATTAAAAGGAGAATTTAATGAGTCTCTACTTACCCTTTATCCTTCGTCTTTCTTGGCTGATCAAGGCTCTCTTTCTCCCGGTCTCTCCTTTTGTCTTCCTTCTTGATTCACTGCGAGGATTCGGTATTCGAAGATAATTCAAAACTTATTCTAAGTCCAATTATACTTTTATTCGAGAAAACTTTCGTCGTTTCGTGACAATTGAGGCTCCCGATGCAAGAACCGGTCGAGCGGTCGAAAACGCTTAAAAGTATTGTCCACTTCGGAAAAGTGGCTGATGGAAAAAAAGTTGAGAAATATAAAAATATAAAAATACGTACTTATATATAGAGGGCACAAATACGCATATTTTAGTGTAATGTTACTTTTCTAACTTTTGTGGTTTTTAAGAAAAAAATTAAAAACTTGAATTTCGATCACTCAAAATCGACGATTTTCAGTCTACTTTTAAAACATACATCGCCATATCTCGAAAAATAATGTACGAAACGTCACAATTTTTTTTTCTCGAACTTATTACACCCAAGCGATGCCAAAAAATTAACAAGCACCGCGAGAAAGATTCATTGTTTATAAATAATCACTGTATAATTATTTAACGAAAAAGTCGAAGTTTCAAAATTTTCGACCTGTTGGGAACATTTTTCTATTTATTCTTACGACAAAGTGTAAGCGAGAAAGTTGTAGATAGATGTTTTATGAAGTTTTCTATGAAAAATAGGGAAGCTTTAGTGACATTTCACGGGTTTTACGATAGTTCATGTATAAAGCGCGCGATCCGCGTTCGCTCGATTCTCGCGCTCTGCGCTGCTGTTGCAACAGAGCGCTGGAATTCAATACCGTCTTGCCGGCAAAGCAAGACAACACATGTATTTTACATCGCCAAAAATAAATCATTTCAAATTTTGATTTGAATAATTTAGGTCTTGACGTCAATTTGTTTGTCAAATCGTGTCTCGCTTCTAAAACCGTGGGGGCATGCGAAGACAAAGAAAACGTTGCACATTTTTCTAACTGCGCGGCGTGCGTTTTATCGGCAAGTCTCGACTTATTGAGACGTGAAAAGCAACTATTTCATAATATTAAAGGGAAAAACTTCTCATTCTCCTTTCGACGTTCAGTCGGATACGTTCGTTGGTTTTTATCTTCTGTAAAACAACGTAATTTTCCTAATCTGTTTTTACGTTATACAGTATTTTAAGTAATAACATTATTCATTTTTCACGAAATAAATGATAAGATAAAATTTTATCAACAATGCCTGATTTCATCTTGTAATACTACAAAACCCATAAACATATTGCCAAATTATTTCGAAAATTCAATAGTACGAATATTATGTTATATCGACATTTTGTACAATATGTATCGTTCATATTATCAAAAAGATTTAATATTATGTCTAAATACAATATTTACGCAAGCGCACCTAGATTATTCAAATCAAAATTTGAAATGATTTATTTTTGGCGATGTAAAATACATGTGTCGTCTTGCTTTGCCGGCAAGACGGTATTGAATTCCAGCGCTCTGTTGCAGCGCAGAGCGCGAGAATCGAGCGAACGCGGATCGCGCGCTTTATACATGAACTATCGTAAAACCCGTGAAATGTCACTAAATCTTCCCTATTTTTCGTAGAAAACTTCATAAAACATCTATCTACAACTTTCTCGCTTACACTTTGTCGTAAGAATAAATAGAAAAATGTTCCCCACAGGTCGAAAATTTTGAAACTTCGACTTTTTCGTTAAATAATTATACAGTGATTATTTATAAACAATGAATCTTTCTCGCGGTGCTTGTTAATTTTTTGGCATCGCTTGGGTGTAATAAGTTCGAGAAAAAAAAATTGTGACGTTTCGTACATAATTTTTCGAGATATGGCGATGTATGTTTTAAAAGTAGACTGAAAATCGTCGATTTTGAGTGATCGAAATTCAATAGTTTTTAATTTTTTTCTTAAAAACCACAAAAGTTAGAAAAGTAAAATTACACTAAAATATGCGTATTTGTGCCCTCTATATATAAGTACGTATTTTTATATTTTTATATTTCTCAACTTTTTTTCCATCAGCCACTTTTCCGAAGTGGACAATACTTTTAAGCGTTTTCGACCGCTCGACCGGTTCTTGCATCGGGAGCCTCAATTTCGTTCGTAGATCTCCGGCCCTTTTTTTCTACTCGTACTCGAGCAGGGGCCGACTCCTATCCCTCCTCTAAGGGAGAAAACGCGTGTTCGATCTCTGTTTTCTTCCTAATGCGGACATTCCTTTTTGCGATAACCCGCTAAACTGGAGATTTTTATAAGTATCGTTTCCCACGGGGACTTCGTTCCTCGCTGGCTCGCTGCTGCGTCTCATCTCTGCTAGTCTTATAAAAACATGACGGAATCATGGTCTGTCTCTTAGAGTTCCTTGCAGGGCTCGATCTCTGTTTTCTTCCTAATCGCGAACACTCTCTTTGGAGATAACTCGCTACGCCCGCGCCGGGGATTTTGTGTATCGCTTCCCACGGGAACTTCGTTTGTGTCACTGGCTCGCTGCCGCGTCTTATCTCTACTAGTCTTACGAAAACGGCTACATCGGAATGTGACAATAGTTACTACATTTGACGTTACGAATTTACCATTTGCCAATTAATTTGATGGTTCTTTTGATAGTTTTTGTTGATAGTATTTTTCCGAAAGGGTATTAACAGCTTCGTTTATTGAATATCAACGAATTTCTGCCAGAAGCGAATTTTTATAAGACTTGCTTTCGTTTTGATACCCCTTAGAAAATTTCTATAAAAGCACACTTTTCGTACGTTTGTAGATTTCACCGAAGTGGACATGCCCTGGTTCCCGAGGAAAATATCGGATCTCGATCAAGCCCAGAAGGTGCTGATGTATGGCAGCGATCTAGATGCGGATCATCCTGTGAGTTTTTTCACCAAAATTTGCAGGACTTGAATTTCTTCTAAGTGGGCAGTACTCAAAATTGCGTGCGACTTATAATTCTCTATAAACTTAAATTCCTGACATGTTACATAAGAGTAATGATCGCCCTCTTTCAACCCTGTATAATATGGCCGACAATCACTGGGATCAGAAATGTTATAATCTAATTTTCGACTGTCTTCATCAGTCGTTTAATTCCCATTGTAGATGGGTTCCTATTTTTTTCCAAACTATCAAAACCAATTAAAAGACCTTTCATCGCCCATAACGTATCATATATTTCAGGGTTTCAAAGATCCCGTTTATCGTAAACGTCGCGAACAATTCGCCGACATTGCCAACAATTACAAATAGTGAGTAACATACTCATCGTCGCATCCGTCATTCCTCTAGTTTGCTCTTTCGATAAGCATTTTATTGCGTGTGACTCGGGTGCTTTCAGTGGACAACCCATTCCTAAAGTTCAGTACACGGCAGAAGAAATCAAGACTTGGTGAGTTGGAATAATCTTGATTATTTTATTGGGTCTATTCTTCTTCTTCTTCTTCGATAAGAAGGATTACTGGTCATGGGAAAAATAAACGTACTTACTTATATTCATTCAGTTTCCTTATGAGTATGAGTCGTGAGATAATAACAGAATAACTAAATCTCAAGAGTCCTACGTATACTTGAAGATACTCCGATTAAAAAATAGAAAGGAAGGAAAATAAAAACGTATTTCGATCAAATAAAAAAATTCATATTAACTGCCTGTAGATATAAACGATTCAAGTGCAAATCTATAACCAAAAAATGTTTTTGATCAAATACATTTCTACGCTATACAAATTAAGCATACAATAAGAGATTCGCATTGAAATAATAATATCGATCTGCCATATATACCATCTACTCGTATACATGCAGGGTAAAAGTGGAATAAATGCTCTAGTTTTCGTTCAACTTCGAACGTGATTATCTCGAAACCCAGTGGAGATACATAAAAAATCAATACGAGCTTTTTTACAGTAAAGACATAGATAAATATTATTTACTTGAAACTTTTTCCGATATCTCTAATCGTTTCCAAGATAACCTGTTTTTAACTCACTCTTTAACCGAAACATTTATCCCACTTTTACCCTATATCAAGTCTGGAATCGGACAAAAATTCTAAGAACGTCCTCCACCGCCATATAGAATTTTCGCTGCAAAAACGTTTGCCTTATCTCCTAAATAAAATTGCACCGACAACCCGCGTCCGCTCCAATCCGATCTAAAACTTCGAAAAGAAGCATCGTCTGGCATTTACTCGAAGAGTATCGAACGTGTTTCTCTCCGAACGACGCCAATCAAGCAACTCGGTCGGATTCTTTTTCCCCCTTTCCGCGGTTCTCGAGACTATTTCTTCTTTCTCGTAACGCGCGAGTGTGATGAGCCCCCGGTACACGAGTTTGCCAATCCGGAGAAAGACGTGTTGCGCGCGCGGCTCTTAACGCAACAGAGCGACGGGATTGAGCTTTGAATGCCTCCTAATTGCTCTGATTCGATTCGCCCGCTCGATCCGGGGGCGACGTAAATACGGGAAGATCTTCGAGCGACGGAGGGTGAAGCTCGACGTCTCTGCTTCGGTAAATTCGATCGCGGTGGTAGTAGAGATCGCGCGACTGCTGCTAATTGTTCGTCCGTCGCTTGGAAGAGAAACTCGTACTCGTGCGAATAAGACATGTGATGAATGTATATGATATTTGAAGATATATATTATACAGAGATTTGCGTAGGAGCTTTGAGTTTTAAACGCGGACGACTTGCATTTTAATTTCCGTCTATTCCCGAGAGAAAATGTTTGTCTATGTTTATTTTATGTTTATGTTTTTAATTGTATATGATCATATATAATTGGATATAATTAGATCCGAAATTTGTCTGTATCTGATTATATATGAAGAACTTCGGGGTCTTTGCGTCCGATATTGATCATTGCGTCACATCGTGCGAGTGCGAGTGAGAATACACGTTCCTGAGGTACCCCATCCTCGTACTGTCTCCGTATATAATCATACATGATCAGATGTGATTAGATATATTTAGGTCTGAACAAAGTCGACAATTTTGGATCTGTTTATATCTAATCTTGTCTGATCATATTTTTCAGGGGAACAGTCTTCCGCGAGTTGCATCAGCTCTACTTGAAGCACGCGTGCAAGGAGTACCTGGACAACTGGCCGAAGCTAGAGAAATACTGCTGCTACAGGTGCAAGTTATAGATCGAATGATATTTTTAATTTCTTTAGTATATATGTAAACGAGAATAGAGTACGGGGAAACACTGAAGTTGGTCTTCGGCTTAGTGCGATATATCGTGGCAATTAAGAGTCAATTGAAGTGAATCAGTCCACTTTTACTCGCGCCTTTTAGTTCTCCGCCTAAGACTCTACCGAGTCTCTGAATCAATATAACGAGAAGACCTTTAAAAGAAACAACATTTCATCTCTCTTTACATACCTTCATACATCAAGGTTAAGCAGATTTTCTTATGAAATTCTTGAAAGATCGAAGAAACTTCTTCAAAGTTGTCCCGCGGTCAATCGATCTGCCTGGTTGATCAAATCTCGCAGCGTTTAGCGCACCTCCTCTGATTACCCTCCACTTTCACTCGATCCTATACACTTCGTCGAACAACGCCGCGATCTCTCACGACCATATATTCCACCGCGGAATCGCGCTCCGAATCGCCTCGCCACTGATCTTTTAAACTTTTTCACAGGGAGGACAACATACCGCAGCTGCAGGATGTGAATGCCTTTTTGAAACGTAAGCACGCGCGTTAACGTATCATTTCAAATTCTCTCTCGCGACTCTTCGTTGATCGAGAGGCGCTTCGACGTAGCTCGTCGATTTGCCGTCGTTCCGCGTCCGAGCGATACTCTTAAACGACTGGTCGAAAGGCTACGGTTGCACCGACAATAAGAGAAGTTTAGTCACTTGAATTTTTTGTTGTCGTATAGGAATGACGGGGTTTCAGCTACGACCAGTGGCCGGGTACCTTTCACCGAGAGACTTTTTGGCAGGACTTGCATTTCGGGTGTTCCACTGCACCCAGTACATTAGGCACTCCTCGGATCCTTTTTACACGCCCGAGCCGTAAGTCGTTGATGATCCCTGAAGAACGAAGACGTCTATTAGATGTCTATTAGACATCATTGATGTACGTCTCATGGACGTCAGATTGTCCGTTGATGAGCACGTCTAGTAGACATCTATTTGTAGATCTCCAAGAGTTTTTAGTATCTCCTGTAGGAATTAAGACCGGAAAGTGGGGTAAAAATACTCCTAAATACAGATGAATTAACAGACAACTGTAGCAATATTTAATAGTTACCTGCTAGTTCATTTATATTTAGCAGTATTTTATTCCACTTTCCGGCTTTAATTCCTACGGGAGATGTTAGAAACTCATACAGATCTACGAGTTGACGTCTACTAGACGTGCTCATCAACGAACACTCTGGAGGGACTTTGATAAGCTTCTTATTAATTGAGATTTTCCTGGATTTCAGCGACTGTTGCCACGAGTTATTGGGCCACATGCCGCTCCTCGCCAATCCGAGCTTTGCCCAATTTTCCCAGGAGCTCGGTCTCGCCTCTTTGGGAGCATCGGACGACGATATCGATAAATTAGCTACGGTGAGTCGATGGTTTCTTCGGTAAAAAGCCACAGCATCCGAACTATCATACACCACCACCTCTATACATATAGTAGAATCGCGTTTTTCTGAATATGCCATTTATAAATACTATTCCTGTTAACTAAGTACTTAAAATGAGATATTTGACTGTACATATTACGTTCAGGTACACTTGATAATGTATCGAATGATAAAGTGCTGGTTCGAGTGTTTTTTTTAGAATCCCATTACTTCAATTAATGGTACTATTCTGTTCCAAACTATAAGCTCTATAAGATGATATATTCTATAAAATTACACAGCTTTCTTATGACTTTATAGAATGTAGTACTTCATAGAGCTTACAAAATTTTGTACAGAGTAGCACCATGAATATTAAAAGATTACGCAGAGTGCGAAGATCCATCGTGACTTTTTTCAGCTGTACTTCTTCACGGTCGAGTTTGGCTTATGCAAGCAAGATGGAACGCTTAGGGTGTACGGTGCAGGGCTACTCTCGTCGGTCGCGGAACTGAAACACGCGATCTCCACACCGGAGAAAACCTTCCGATTCGAGCCCGAAGTCACCTGCAAGCAGGAATGCATCATAACTGCATTTCAAAATGCGTACTACTACACGGAGAGTATCGAAGAGGCGAAGGAGAAGATGCGGTAATTGGACTGAAATTTTTGTACCGATTTATTTTGCCTTACCCAAGCAATAAACTTTAGTCCAAAAAATGACTCACTAAATGATGTCATTTTTTTCGAAATGACATCAAACGTCTTTCAAGAATGACAAAGTAATGATAAAGCCTCCTTATTTTATCAAAAGATGTTTGATGTCATTTTGACAAAAAAAATAACGTCATTTAGTGAGTGACATTATTTTGAGTAAAGTGTGTTGCTTGTTAGACATTAGTCATTGTATGTTCCATATATGTATATGGGACAATTAATCTGAGTATACTCGATAGTTCTGAAAGCGAAATGTTATAATTGCTGTTGTAAATTTGATTAATAACATATACCGCGCAATTATGCATCAAGAGACGCGGTAGAATCTCGCGCCAAGTTTAAACGGGGTAACTTATATTATATTTGAGACTCGATCGACCTTCGTGTATCAGTTTTCGATAATAATGATAAAATGTACGTAATATAGTGAGCTACTTTCATGATGAAGAATCTTTTGCATTCTGTGAATGATGTGGTCAAACGGATACCTAATTCCACGCCTGACTCGACATGGTTTATAGCGAATGCAACCTACTTATTGAATTTTCCATCATTAATATTGCCGATAAACTGGAGAAAGTGCACACTGTACGCTGAATGCAATAAGTAGGACTGTTTCATCTCGCTGGCGGACGAATGCACATTGCACCTTTTAATTCTTAACACGAGACCCTGCCGAGTCTCTTAATTCGCTATAAATTAAAACAGGTCATCGAAAGTCGAACGTTAATATTGGACAGACGAATAAACTGTAGTTAATTTAATTACCGTTAATTCGTGACGATAAATCAAAGGCTAGATATTAAATTTAATTGCAAAACGACTTCTTTTCTTTATCACGGCTGATATAGAGCGAAAAGCCTCTTAAAGTTAGCAAATCCAGTCGTAATTTTCGAATATTTTCAGAGCTTTCGCCAACCAAATACAACGACCATTCGGTCTGCGTTACAACCCATATACCCAGTCCGTCGAAGTCCTGACGGATGCGCAAAAAATAACCGCCCTCGTTAGCGAGCTGCGTGGAGATCTCTGCATAGTATCAAACGCTCTGCGAAAAATTCACGAGCAGGACGAAACGGTGGACGTCGAGAGAATAACGAGTTTGCTGACCCAAGGGATCGATCTACCGCAGGAAATGTCGTCCTCGGACAGCGAAGACGAGGATAAGAGTCCCAACGTGGAGGGGCCGCAAAGAAACGTAGATATTCCGAGGCAGAATGGAGAAGAATATCAACCCGATACAAATATAGTGACCAGGCAACGTTAATCTCAAAAATTATTCACATTACCATCCGAAGACCGTAGCACATCACAAAAATAAATATATATTTATGTAGATCGACGAGGCGGACAATGCGCCATCGCGATAAAGATCAAGTATAATCTGTAAAGAAGAACCGACGCAATATATAAATGTAACACGAAATAAAGATGTAATATATATCGATGCAAATCTTTGTTTTTGTTTCGTTACTACACGAACCTCCTGGTATTACATGAAATACGGAATATGGTATAGATAAGGACGCACGAGTAAATGGAACTGCTAAGTTTAAACGTTCTCTTTATTACAAAGGTTTCATTGATTACTAAAAATGTACAATTAACAACATAACGCAATGGAACAAAAAGTATTCCTAATAGCATTGAAACACTAGAATACAGGAAAGCGAATTAATTTGGCTAGTAAGTATTAGTTTTCGTTCACTTTTAAGTGTTACTTTATATACCATAACTACATAATTATAAACGTTTGTACAGAATGTCACTCTTCGCGCGACAGAACCGAAGCACTCATACGGCTGCGTAGGAGCTAACTTTCGGCCGGTGTGTATGTCGAGTTTTCTTCAATTGACAAAGCGCAGGGTACGTATTGTCCTGACTCCTTAAATGGCGAAAACAAATTCGATGGATCACATTTTTGTGTGTAAAAATGACAAGATATTAAATCTCAATAAAAAACATCACAGAGCGGTTGAATGTACTTACCGAATTAACGATTATTTGTCTACCTTCTCCCAAATCGATGCCACTTACGTCGTCTGTCGTCAAAATAATCACCGAATCTTCGGGTATACTATTCTCGTCTATATACGTTATTGGAATTTCCGAAGAAACCTAGAAAAATTGTTCAAATCCCTTCAGTTTTCTCAGCTGCCAAGTTTTATGTAAAATAAAATCAATGCCTGTCTTGAAATATCATCAATACCTCGCAAAATCCAAATTCTGATCCTGGCCGAGACTTTTCCCCGGTACTGTCCACTGAATTATCCAGTCTTTGCTGTTGATTATCGTCGTCCGTCGCTCGACTCGGCGTTTTGCCATCCTGTTGGAGCCTTCTCCATATCGTTGTCTTTGGAATTCGATAAGTCAACGAGGCCGCGGCTTGCGACATCTTACCGCCCTTACAGGCGGCCACCGCCTCCTCTAAACGCAGTCTCTTCAATTCTTCGTTTTCAGTCTTACGCTTCTTCCAGAACGACAACGGTAATTTACCCTCGTCGACCAGTCTAGCCTTATCTCTAAAAAGCGTAGTTTTCGGTATCTATAGAAGCAAAGTTAACGGTTAAAACATCTACCGAACTTGACGTATATTCGTGTTATGAATGTTTCTCTTACTTGAAATTCAAGGGCAACTTTGGTAAGATTTTCCCCCCTTTCCAATGCTTTAACCGCGGCTTCCCTCTTATCGGAACCGTACGACTTCTTCATCTCCGAACGCAGGATTTGGTAACCCTCCTTTTGAATCCGCCGCCACAATACGGTTTTAGGAATGCTAAACACCTCTGAAGCATGTTGTAAACTGGAACCCCCTACAAACGAATAGAGACAAATCCTTCTATCATTAAACAACCCTATGAAACGTCCAATGGAGCCGTTCGCTGTAACAACTTAAGTCGAGTTAAGTTTTTGTTATAGATTTATCGATTTTTGCGTCCAGCGTCTATATATCGTCTATATGCAAGGTTTCCGGTTTATTCTGGAAACCTTGTAACTTATTATACTTCATGTAATCCATATGACGCTAGACTTACAAATTAATAAATCTATAACAAAAGCTTAACTTGACTTCAGTTGTTGTTGCAGCAAACGGCTCAATTGTTAATAAGACCTTCGCGAATGTGTATACCAACCGATCACAGAATTTATAGCCGCTTTCATGCACTCTGCGGAATATTCATTCCTCGATGCATTCAAGTGTATACCCAACGCCTTGGCCCGCATGTACAAAGTAGAACGTGGTATATTATTTTTAGTAGCAGCTTCTATTAACGTTTGCCCCGCTCGGAGATCGTTTATCGCTGCTGTCAACATATCTTCACTGTACTCCTTTTTAACCATGTCTCTTCGTCGCCGTCTCTTCTTATTCGTCAAAGACGCTTCTGATATGCTTTCTTCCGATTGTTCGTATGCATTGTCGAATTCTTTTTCCAGCGTACGGAAAACCTTCTCCACGGCTTCAATCGGATCCGTTGAAGGCTCTACATCTTCGCTGAAATCCTTCGTACTCGCTACAGTCTCATTTTCATCCAGACCGTCGATCTGTTTCAAAATAAAAAGCATAACAGCACTGTTCAACTGCTCTTGACGATACGATATTCACAGAGAATTTCGCATCAAGAATACGTGAAACTGAAAGGCTCGAGAATAAAATTTTACCTCCATTAAGCCGCATATCTTCAGAGAGTGCGCCGCATCTAATAAGTTGCTAATATTCTCCACAGGGATGCTCACTTCTCCGTGGTAAGTGAAGTCGATGATGGATCTTACGTCCTGTGCGGATATGTCACTCAGTATTATAGTCGGATGATCTTCGTTGACTTGGCTAAGTACATCCTGCAAAGCAACATCGTACGCTTTGATCGTTGTACGTGAAAAGTGTGACGTAACGTTCCCAGCGCATATATTATCAATTAGCGCAACGTGTTCAAAATTATAACGAAAGCAACGCTGTCTAGAAACTATCTCAATCAGGGAGGGCGGTCTCGTGAGAAGAAACCGTACGTCTTTAAACGACTCGTATTATTAGTACCATAATGATTTGTTTACTTGGAATAACGTGCTACAAGCACACAATACGATACGATGGGCATGAATGCGTTCTCCAGCTACAGAAAGCGTAACATCCACCATGCAATCCTCCTCTAAAAGTTGACGAACTACACCCGATAAATGATTCTGGTAGTCGTTCCATTTGAAACAGTAGCTCTGATCGATTTCACGTTGATTGTCAACTTCGGACATGCCGTTTCAGTTTCGTTTCCTTTTTAACTTTAGATCGCGTCCTTGATACACCCGGAATTTGGAACAGGACTATCAGGTTCGTCGGTTCACATCACACGTCGGTCACACTTTTCTAATTGTCGAGGTTCGATTCTCGGTGCTTGCGGCTCGCGACGAGATTCGAGACATTCTGTTGGAGTCAACCAATTACAAGCTACGCTTTGACGGAAAGGACCAATAGCTTCGGTTTGTATTTACTATGCCTCTTAAACGGGATTCATATGTTCTTCGGCGTGAGCTATGCGGCGTTTGCTAATTCGGATTCTCTGTTGCAACGGAGAAAGACGAGACCTCATTGGCCCTATTCCAACTATATATTTTAGATCGCTAGAATCAAACGAACAACTCTACGACTTATTTTATACAGTCGTGAGGACATACAATAGTGACTATTCGTCAGCTTAAGGTATTTCCATGGTTTTGCGTTTTTCTTACGAATCTCATGAAATTTTGCCAATCAAAAGACTGAAATATTACCCATCGATTCCCAAAATTTCAAAAGGCTGAGCCATGTAGTTTAAAAGAAAATGTTAATTCAAAGTAGCATTTTCTACACTGACTTTCAATGGCTAACATGTAGAAAGACAGTACCTCAGTGATGTTTTGAGCTATAACTACAGAACCAATCTTACAATGTTAAAGAAAAACTAACGGCGAATAAAATGATATTGTAGGATTATGTTCACAAAAACTGGAAGTGCTGAGCCATATAGTTTCAGAGAAATTATAACTTAAAAACTGAGATTTTTCTAGAAACTGCAAAGTTGTGGGGACGAGTAACGATGATGTGGCAACAGTGCGCACAGCTGATTTAGCCCTCTCCTGTGACTATGGGACTCACAAGGAAACGTTTCGAGGCCGCCGCTTCCGATCTTGATGAAACTTCGTAAATTTAAAGTTTATCGAAAAATAAGAGACCCCTATTTTTTTATAGCGGCCCAATTTTGGTTTAAGGGGGTGAAATGGACACCTGAATTTTCACCCCCTTCGAGCTATCTCCGAAACGAAGCGAGATAGATGAAAACTTTCAATGTACGTTTTGTTTGGTTTTTTTAGTATAATAAAATCCCCTAAACAGATTTTGAAAAAAAGCATTATTTTTCAAAAAAAAAAATTTTTTTATCTAATTTTTCGAAATTTCGGTTTAGTCATGTGGACAAAAACTTAGGAAATTTTATTACAAATTCAACCATGTATGACATGATATATTTCCCTCCTACAGTTTTGCAAATTTCTAACTTTTATGTCTGATAATGAGCGGGCTACCAATGGCAGTGACGGGATAGGTCGGGGGTTATTACTTCTATGTATTTTAATGCCACTTTTCTTTTATTTAATAAAGTTCAACTTCTATGGCTCATAATTATGACAATAATGGTATTCCGTGAAAAAATGTTTCATACAAAGTTGTTTCTTACACCAAGCACACGTAATAACGGCAATATCGCCACATATGTGGCATCGTGGTTCCGAGTCCTGTGCAAAACAAAATTCTACAGGATGTTCAAATTCAGGAGGTCTCCTGAATATATATCCACTCTTGAACCACGAATATTTAATAAAGTTAGTAAACCGTGGTGAAGAAAACTGATTATGAGTAAGAGATTGAAGTTTTAAAATATTATCTCTCGAATGAAGGTTAATATCGTAATTGAAAAGAGTTACAATATCTGAAAACCTCCTTACAAAATTCTTCCACATTCGAAATCCGTATACGTCTAGCGGTTGAATCAGTCCGGTGGTGCCTTGTGGAATCGTCATTAATATTATTGTCTTGTCTTCTGGTGTAGCTTCTCGAACACTTCGCTCACATTGTCCACTCCAAGAGTCCAGCAGTAAGACGCTTGTAGATCCAGTGTTAGGGAAGTAAACTTCTTGCAGCCATGTTTTCATGAGATCGGTTGTAAGTTTCCCAGATTTGGAAGCCATGAAGTATACATTTGGCGGCCTAAACACGGTTTGTTGCACTCGTTCTCCCAATTGCCCACTAGCCTCTTTTAATACCACATAAAGAGGCGACAGTAGTTTTCCATCAGCAGATATGGTGGGTTGTATAGTATAGCTGTGGGTTGTAGAAGATATTGATTGTACCACAGCTTCAATTTTTTTTGCCCCGATGTAGCTAAAGTTCGGCCAGAATGTATTTCTAAATTAAATCCACTCTGATCAGAGTTAAATACATTTTGTGGTCCATATTGTGTAATGAGTGGCTTCACTTGTTCTACGAAGGCATGGCTTCGTACTTTCAAACTTTCCTCACCCTCAACGTTTTTTCTCGTTACAAACTTTGTGATCTTTCGAGAGACAATTCTATATGCTTTCTTGAATGACCTCAACCATGTTTGACTTGCTTTGAAGGTTGGAAGATTCTCTACTTCTTTTGCTTGTAAAGCCCATCGTTTAAGGTCTACATCATGTACTATTATTTTCGATCTACTAGCTTCTACAAATTTATCAAAAGTATATTTCGCTATGCGTATTAATTTATCATTTTGAGTACCCCCCTGTCCTACTTGCGCAGCCCATCTTCGTAATTGTCTATCAGATTTCACTTTTTTAAACTGATGTTGAACTGCTGCTACGGTTCGACGTCTTTTCTTCCCACTGTTCCAGTAATCTATGGCACTTTGTTTATATTCAAAGCTAACCGCTTCTTCATCGGGTGTACAGGGATATGGTTCTGGAGGTATAGAGGTTTCTACGTGAGGAACATCCTCGACATCCGATTCCAGCCAGTCAGTATTAACAGCGTGCATTTCACTATCCTCGATTGAATCTTCCAATTCCAATTTATTTTCATGTTCGACTCGAAATGATGAATCCTCCATGCTACGTATAATAATATTTTGTAATAAATCTTTCAATTGCACTTCTGCACTATTCATTGGAGTTTCTCTTCCATTTGGTACACTGAAAACGGCCACCAATAAAGTTAACACATTGATCGGATTTATAATTGCCATAATAATAATATGAACTGCTGTGCACCATAGAAACTGAATATTCAGACTAAAAAGCTTTCTCTTTCGCTTCCTTATATATAATGAAGTCGCCTCACAAGAACGAAACAGACTGGAGAGGGTGGGAGGTCCGACTTCCCAAAAAGGGGCCATCATCCTCGGAGTCCGCGTACGAAACTCGAGAGCGCGTACGAAAATATTTTTACATGGGCACAGAGCCAACTAATAATAAAGCTTGTCCAAAGAACTAAACTCCCTCTTTCGCATCACCGGGGCCATATAAGGCAACCCTACAAATAACAGGAATGTTGTTTACGGCATTTTCGAGGAGTATATATACAGGGCCGAGAAGCAAAGAGCTTCAGTTTCATTGGCTGCGTCTATCATTCAAGTGATGGGTTCAAACGAGTTACCGACTTTTGAGAAGATCGTGGAGGATCTTAAAAATGGGCACATACCATTGCCGTCTCCCGGGAAATCGCTGGATCTGACATTCCGCACAACAGGTACGAACCGTTGTGTCTAATTCAAAAAGCGCATTTAGTTTACTCTCTCTTAACTCTACCATCGGTACTGTTTAATAGTATCACAGTCATAAATACAAATGCGCACTGGCGCACGTGTTCTTTCGACGGACGCGTGGTCGATCCTTCCTATCGCATACTTTCTACAAAGAAGAATTTCGATGTTTCACATCTAACAATTTTTCTATAAAAACTGTTTTATATTATATGTTATTATACACACACGTATTTTTATCTACAACAAAGTATCTTACATTGATGTGGGCCTAAAGTTCATAGATAATAAGATAATGGCGATTAAATTTCTTTTCCTGGTGAATAAGTTTAGCCTCATATGTGTCTTTGACTTATCACAAATATCTATTTACAATTGTGATGTATTATAGATTGTACACACATACGTACCATATGAGGCTAAACTTACTTGCCAGGGAAGAAGTTTCAATTACTATTATCTCATTATTTATGAACTTTTGACCTATATCGATATGACTTTTCTATGCATGGTGGGAGAAGGAAATTCTTCGAAACCACCGAGCTGGAGCATGAAAATTGGCGCCGGGAGAGTACGCAGATTCAGCGCCGTTCGGTTGGTGCTATCTCCGAAGAAGTACACGTACACCGCGCAATAGTCGAATTTATTGCGGGTCTGCACTTTGTCCGAGGAGAGCATAAAAGGCAGAGGGTTTCTGTTGCCTCCCGCGAGGCTCCTGAAATCTGAGCACGCGCGCGGTCGAGGCCCTTCGCTTGCGAACCGGCGCCTATCACTCTCGCTAGACTGATAGTTACTATCTATTTAGCCGGTCAAATAGACTGAAATTTCTCTGGCAGTAAATTTTTATCGTGTATCCACTGCAATCTAGCTAGATTTATTTTTCTCAACCGAGATTCTAGACTAACTCTCGCAAGATTGTTCTCAATGCTGTGTCCACTTGAGTAAATCTAGCTGAAAACGAAAGAACACGTTCGCCAGTGCGCATTTGTATTTATAATTGTGATACTATTAAACGGTACAAACCGTTGTGTCTAATTCAAAAAGCGCATTTAGTTTACTCTCTCTTAACTCTGCCATCAGTCGCTGTTCCGTCTCGCGATAAACGGAATTCGACACAACGGTTCGTACCGTTTAATGGTATCACAGTCATAAATACAAATGTGCACTGGCGCACGTATTCTTCCAACGGATGCGTGGTCCATCCTTCCTATCGCATACTTTCTACAAAGAAGAATTTCGATGTTTCACATCTAACAATTTTCCTATACAAACGGTATTTAAATGTTATTTTTACCTGGCCATAATATGACTTTTAGGCTCAAATACCCGTATGCACAATCGATTAGTCAGTTGTTTGTAAATGTCACCATACTTACCGAATAAAAGTTAAGTTAAATGTCACCATAGCCAGATATGCATGACCGCAGCTTTTTCTAGAATTTCAAACTTCTTTTGGTATTGGTATCTATTTGAAGAAAATGCTTTTCCAATTTGTTAGAGAGCTGGATCCCTGCATATCGCAGGTGTACGAGTAATATCTCCTATCTCGAATTTTTGGTCAAAATTAGATTATTGCATTTCTGAAATTGTCATTTGAAGACAATAAAAAATATATAAATTTATGTCAATTTTAAATAATCAGTAATAAAACAAAACTAATTTTGCTAAAAAACCAGAAATAACTCAACTTAATCAAATGGAAACATTTTATGTTTCTAAAGGTCACACGAAAAAAAATGGTCAAAGACATATTTGAACGCGAAATTTCCCGCTCTTTTCATTTAAGGTATCAAAAATAGGGGTTCGCATTAAAAAAAATCAATTTTACCTAGAAGGTCATTATCAATGTCAAATCCAATATGACCATTCGGTAGCCAGGGAAAAATCCTAAAAGTTTTGTATTGAACATTTTTCTCTAACATGATTTCCCACTGAGATAATCAGCTGTACCGGTACTTCTTGAACATCTTGTATACGATTTACTAACTCAGAAACCTTCACGGGCATGCGTCCAACCATTCCCCAAAGTTTCATCGCAATCGGATGAACGGTTGAGGAAGGCATAATAATCATCCGTACCAGTACTTTTTGAACACGCTGTATACGATTTACTAACTCAGAAAGCTTCGCGGGTATGCGTCCAACCAGTCCCCAAAATTTCATCGCAATCGGATGAACGGTTTAGGAAGGCATAATAATCATCCGCACCAGTACTTTTTGAACATCCTATATAAGATTTACTAACTGAGAAACCTTCGCGGGCATGCGTCCAACCATTTCCCAAAGTTTCATCGCAATCGGATGAACGGTTTAGGAAGGCATAAGAGATATACAGACACACAGACAAATATTCATTTTTATATATATAGATAAATTGGTTTCATGAGGTATTTTTTTGCAAATAAATCCCAAATAGCCTCTAGTAATAATTTTGTATCATTTTATATCGTGTTCGTGTTGAAAAAGTTGAAAAATAATTTTGGCCAGGTTTTCGGGGCAAATACCCCACTTTCACGAGCAGCCGGTCTCACCCCCGAAGCGCGGCATAAGATGTTTCACATCAAAAATTCTCAAGACAAAATCGATTTGACATCTGCCGGGGTCCCCTTGTGAGATACGCCCTTACGTGATAAGACCGACGATATTCTGCTATTCGTGGCGGAGACAAATCCAAGAATCAAAGGTCATACGAATCTGTCCAGCCGTTCGTTAGTTATAAATAGTGTAACTAACCCGACTTTCTTTTATCTATATATATAAAAATGAATGTTTGTCTGTCTGTCTGTCTGTATGTCTCTTATGCCTTCCTAAACCGTTCATCCGATTGCAATGAAATTTTGGGAAATGGTTGGACGCATGCCCGCGATGGTTTCTGAGTTAGTAAATCTTATACAGGGTTTTCAAAAAGTCCCGGTACAGCCGATTATCTCAGCGGGAAAACATTTTAGAGAAAAATGTTTAGTACAAAACTTTAAGGATTTTCCCTTGGCTACCCAGTGGTCGTATTGGATTTGACCTTGACCGTGACCTTTAAGGTAATATCAAATGCCTTCCTAAACCGCTCATCCGATTGCGATGAAACTTTGGGGAATGGTTGGACGCATGCCCGCGAAGGTTTCTGAGTTAGTAAACCTTATATAGAGTGTTCAAAAAGTACCGGTTCTGATGATTATTATACCTTCCTAAACCGTTCATCCGATTGCGATGAAACTTTGAGGAATGGTTGGACGCATGCCCGCGAAGGTTTCTGAGTTAGTAAATCGTATACAGGGTGTTCAAAAAGTAGCGGTACGGATGATTATTATGCCTTCCTAAACCGTTCATCCGATTGCGATGAAACATTGGGGAATGGTTGGACGCATGCCCGCGAAGGTTTCTGAGTTAGTAAATCGTATACAGGATGTTCGAAAAGTACCGGTACGGATAATTATTATGCCTTCCTAAACCGTTCATCCGATTGCGATGAAACTTTGGGGAATGGTTAGACGCATGCCCGCGAAGGTTTCTGAGTTAGTAAATCTTATACAGGGTGTTCAAAAAGTCCAGGCACAGCTAATTATCTCAGCGGGAAATCATTTTAGAGAAAAACGTTTAATATAAAACTTTTAGGATTTTTCCCTGGCTACCCAATGGTCATATTGGATCTGACATTGACAATGACCTTCTAGGTAAAATTGATTTTTTAAAATCCGAACCTCTATTTTATATACCGGAAATGAAAAGAGCGGGAAATTTCACGTTCAAATATGTCCTTGACCATTACTTCCATGTGACCCTTATGGTCAGCGGAGGTCAAATTGAGGTCAAGTACAGTTCGGCTTCGTACTATGAAAGCTATGAGCCCTATACAAATTCTTTTTGATAGTAGGATTTAG
The DNA here is from genome assembly GCA_963678675.1 of Xiphydria camelus. Taxonomy (NCBI): domain Eukaryota; kingdom Metazoa; phylum Arthropoda; class Insecta; order Hymenoptera; family Xiphydriidae; genus Xiphydria; species Xiphydria camelus. The sequence continues at coordinate 11,805,587 of OY783201.1, forward strand.
GATTCTTTAGTGGCTGTACAATGGTGATATTGTATTTGACCTTGACCATGACCTTCATTTGGAATCTCTTACATCTGACATAATATTCCAAATCAGTTACACGAAAAATCCCTTAGTGCCAACCAAATTTAATCGAGGTAACAATCATCACTGGCAAATTCAAAGGCGAATACGTCCTCATTCACGCATACCTATTATTTCCAACGACTTAACATTCGAATTCAAGCGGCTCCAGTTCCCTTTGCGTCTTGCTTTTGCTATTACCATCAACAAATCACAAGGTCAATCGTTGACTATTGCTGGCTTAAATTTGGAAAATTCATGTTTTTCACGCGGCCAATTGTATGTGGCTTGCTCCAGAGTTGGCACATCGAAAAATTTACACGTTTTTACTCCAAATAAAAAAATAAAAAACATTGTCTATCCGCTGGCCTTAAGATAAATTAATAAAAGAAATATACTTTCCAATTTAAATTAAATACATGTGTTTTTTTAGCGTAGCATGGCTCCCTACCTATGAGTACAGATATCTGCTAAAAATTCATTAAATGATGACCAAAATCAATCCACAATCTACCCGTGCGAAGCCGGGACGGGCTGCTAGTATAATATATAAACATCAAAATATATTAACGCGGGAGAATACGCTCTACCAGCAAACAAACTGGCAACGCCGCGCAAGCCTCTAATTTCGCTAACGTGTGGCAGCACATTACTGCAGTTAAAATTCACGATGCAATCGTTTACGCGAGCTATGATATTATCGTTTCTATTACGTATTCTGAAAAAAGTTTTCTATGAATTTTGTTCAGAAAGGTTCACTTTATGTTCCTATAGTAACAGATATCGTTTTTTATGTTTATACGGTCTTCAATTTAGATGCTGAAAGTGACAATATTGTAGGTGCCATGCAGATGTTTTTACACAAAAATATTTAATTTGGTTATTATAGAAACCTTTAATGATATTTGGTCTGAAAGTGTGATAAGTTTCGTATGAATATTGTTTCCCGTTACGAAATGAGCATAGCCCTACTACGACAAATTTTGCATGCGTTTCGAGGAGGTATGTCGGCCTCTTAAAACCTCGACCGTTATTTTCCAGTCATTTACATTTGGTTGAAGAAGGGTGATTCACATACGCAAAATTCGCACTGTTTCTATTTTCCAATGACCTCCACCGTCATCACTTATTGGACTTATTCAGCATAAATCTGATCCAAGAAACGCTGTGAAATGGTATCCCGTTCGTGAATTCGATGATATTCCTATGAATGAGCAGGTCATCGAATTCTTGGCAGGCTCAGACATGCGTATTCGATTCACGACGGACAAATGATACAATAATCAGGATAAAATATAACAGCTTGAAAAATATAATACTTATTACATATAATAGATATTTTATCGACTTAAAATGTGTGGAGATACTACATTGTTAGATGCGTTTCTAACGGACCCCACAAAGACATTTTTTTAGCAAAAATCCTTACTGATAAGTGACAAAAATTAATATAACGGAAAATATAAATTTGCCGAAGCACGCATAAATGACGGCGAAGGATTTGAATATAAACACGCGATAAAATCATTCTTCTGGCATTATGCTTCTAGAAGGTTCTACAGTGATGACATCACTTCTTATATTGCACTCCGAATTATGATTAGCTAGCGTCGCAAATTCAGAACACTGTGATTGGCCGAACGCTACCCCCACTTCTCCGCGTCCGATAAAGTCGTTTTTTTCAGCATTATGTTTCTAGAAGGTTCTACAGTGATGACATCACTTCCAGTATTTCAGTCTGAAATATGATAGGCTAGCATCGCGCGTTCGAAGCACTGCGACTGGCAGAACGCTACCCCCCACCTCTCCGTGTCGATCCGCCCCAAATTCCCACGTGATGACATCATCGAGCGATTTAGGAGATCAAAGGACTTGCCGCCACTGCACAATTTCGATGAACATTGCATCATCTTGCGTTTGTTTTAGTGGAATCGTCGCCGAGCATTTTGTCGGTCCTATATCAACAATTCCTCGAATCGTCGACAGGCTTGAACAGGCTTGCGATATCAAATCTAATGCGCAGTAGGATCAAATCTCGAAGCACTACCACACTGTGGCACTATTGCATATTTCCGCTGAACGTTACGTCACCTTGTTCTCGATTCCTGAAATAGTCGTGCGCGACTTGCGCCTGTACTGCATACCATATTGTATCTCGAGAAACCGAGCTGTACCAAGTCGAAACCTAATCGCTAGGACTCGCCGCACATGGGAATAACAGAGCATCAAATTAGATTTTTCGGAGCAGGTACTGGAGTTCTCCATCATTATCTTCGATAAGCAATACGAAGAGATAAAATATAAGATGTGCAGTGGTCGCGCCCACGAGGTTGGTTCTCGTTTTCTACACTGAGTACACTCAGTTTTCCACGGTATAGTATATCTATAGCTGTCAGAAAGTATAAAAAAAATATTCCGGAACTGATTATCGTCGTCGCGCTTGACGGCTGATGCCTGCAGAGACGATAAGGACCATGGATTTATTGTTGTTATGTCTCGGTTGCGACCGGCCGATGCATAGACGATGCATTGACGACGTGGCAGCGACGCTGTAGCATGCAGGGACATTCGTTGGTGACTCGGAATCAACTGTTTTACGTAATAAGAGCTAGCATGGTCGGTACGTTTAGAAGAGGTCTAACAAAGATCTACATGTTTTTCCCTCAACTATATACAACAAGGAATTACACAAAAGTTCACTAGGTACGTAGGTTTAAATTCAGTCAACTCTGTGTTGATGGTTATGCATAACCTTACCTCATCTCTCAGGTTAACCCAGGGCTTCATTTTGTCGATGCTTAGCGCGGTCTCTCACGGGTCGGTAAACTTGCTCCACTTTGACTAGTTGTTACTCCATACATTTTGTATCAATGCTCGCAAACGGGTCGGTGTGGCATCGGCGCAAAGCGGTTTGTACTCGGTATGCTACGTGCAACGTCACCAATCAGTAGCGTCTCGACATTTGCAGGTTGTAAGCATCTAGGCAGTCGGACTTTCCCGGTCGAACCTCCCGTTGGGGTATACCAAGGACGGTCTACACTCCCTCACATGTTTGTATTTTGTCTGCTTATCAATGGCTTAACCAGTCTGACTAGTTTTAGAAAAGAATTTTTTGACATTCTATACATTGCCTTAAACTTATCATTTTCACTCAATTCTCTTGCTGCTATAAATAGTCTGCTACCATAGTTGCATTCAATGTATGGATGGACCCAAAATATCTGTTTTTTTCGATTTCTTAAATAATTATAAATTACAATAATATCTTCATCACTCGAATCCCTAGACGTAGACATGTTTCCTACTACTTTTCGCCGCGGAGTAGCACGAAATGAAATGCGCCGGCAAGCGTCGCGCCGCCAGCATACCGAGGTTATAAGCGAGGCTAGCTAGTAAAGAATTGGTAAGACATTTACCGTATACTCTTACTGCGCCGAAACCACACCGACCCGTAAGATACCGCGCTAATAGGGATAAGACGTGACAGCGAACCAGCGATATAAACGAAGTCCTCGTAACGAGATAAAGAATCGTCAGACCGAACTTCCGAACTTGTGATCCTTCCCTAAAACAAAGGGATACATCCCACCCGGAGCAGGTTATTTTTCCTTCTCTAGACCAAGGGGGATGGACTCCACCTGGAGCAAATTATTTTCCTTCCTTAACTCTTTATATACCGATGGTACCTATAAGTACATTGTCGTATTCTTTAAGGGTGACTTGAAAGGATCGTTGGTATTCCAAGTCACTAGTATTCGTTTAATAAATTTTCTAAAGGTTTATAAACTCCGGTACTTTTACGTACCCGTGGGACAATGTAACCGTTTAAAAAAAATTGCGGCTGGTAGACAAAGGGTTAAAATAAAGGGATAGATTCCACCCGGAGCAAATTGTAATCCTTTCCTAAACAAAGACAGTTTCCATCCCGAGCAAATAGGTAACTCTGGAAAAATAGACCATACATATTTTCCTTCCGCTAGAACGAAGGGGATGGACACCACCTAGTACAGGTGGTTTAGTATAAGCAAGGGTTGTCCTCTCTCAGAGGAGGGATAGGAGTGGCACGAAATGAAATGCGTCGGCGTCGCGCCGCCAGCATACGGGTTCCGCCACGCTTGCGAGCGATTTATCGCGAGAGAAAAATCGTGGACGACTGAACGACACAACAAAATATTTCAAACCAATTGAATCTTACTGGAGAGTGGCCATACCTAAAAAGTCGCTTAGCGAGAAATCGCTTAGCGGCTAAGCGTGTCGCTCTGTTTTCAAATTGGTTTGATTTCTTAAGCGACCAGCGACTTTAGCTGCTTTTTGTCTTGTGAACTGCACGTTCCGTTGGACGATGGACGGAAAACGGAAGGCCGTACATCGCTTAATAATATCTTGATCATAAATTCCTCGCGTCTAAAACCGCATCCTCACTGAGTCAACATTGTCGATCGACACTGTCGACTAGAGTGTATACGCGGCAATCGACTTGGTCAATCGACATATTTTGTCAATCGTCATGTCGACTGGTTTTCCACGCATTGTCGGGAAACATCAAAGGGTAGTTGAGTCCTACGCAGAGTGTGACGTGCTTCGGTAAGGCGGGCGGTATGTTCCGGCAGCGGTTTGCTGACGCTCGGCGTACCTGGGAAGGGATTGACCGGGGAAGTCTGTCCACACCCAGTAAACAGAAATAGCTTCGGCAAGGGGTTAATGAAGTAGCTTCTACCCTGATGCGACACGTCAATGCATCAGGGAGAGGGGGCATGCGGCTGCGTGCGGGTTTTTTTCCCGAAACGGAGGCATTTCCTCGACTTCGTCCTCTGTGTCGAGAGGACGAACCAGGATCCGAATTACGGGCATTTCCGGTCAATTCCGATTATTTCTTTTACAATACTTGTTCCAATTTTATTTAGTAGTAAGTCAAACGTGTCTATGCTCATTCTAAGGTACTGGAAAAACCTTTCTGGGTATTTTCGCAACTGTTTGTATAGGTGATGAAATTCCCCGTATCCTTTTCTATTGATGGGATGTACACCATATTTCCTCGTGCACTTTAATAAAGGGTCTATAAATGGATCGTCTTCGAAGAGAAGGGCAATTTGACGCGTTCGTGTCATAGGCATGACGAAAACTGATATTTGAATCGCTTTTCTGTGGACAGGATCTCACCTGTCGCCCCTCTACATTATCGTGAACGATTTTTTGAATCGCTCTTCCGTGGCCAGGTTCTCGCCTGTCGCCCGCGACATTGTCGTGAACGATTTGCCTCTCGCGATAAATCGCTCGCAAGCGTGGCCGAACCCTACCGAGGCTATGAGCGAGGCTGGCTAGTAAAGAATCGGTACGACATTTATACCGTATACTAATTGCGCCGAAACCATATGGACCCGTGAGAGACCGCGCTTACTTTTATGGTTACTATGTCTCGGTTACGACCGGCCGATGCACAGACGATGCATTAACGAGGGTTGCAACCGGACGATGCATTGACGACGTGGTAGCGACGCTGTACGCCTTTTGCGTAGAACCAATGCACACTATCGCAAGTATGAACGTGTATTGTATGTATACGGAAAACAGCGCCGCCAAACTGGGTTTCTCGGCGAAACTGGGGTGTAAATTCTCTATATGTACATGTGTAACACAAACAAAAGCTACGCTTAGGAAAGTACCTACGCAAAAGGCCTGTAGCGAGCAGGGACATTCGTTAGTTTGGCTTTGCGCCTTGTCTCGAGGAGGAGTAAAAATCGGCGGGGAATTTTTAGGAAATTCTACACTTTCGGCCCATTTGTGATAACTATAGGTTATTATGTGAAACAGGAATTTATAACTATGAGTTACAGAGAAGAATAAGTAGTATACAACTTGTAGAGGTTTGAAGAGTTCTGTCTGTAGGATTAAAAGGTACATACGTATGACACAAGAGTGTTTTTCATTGGGTGTTTCCTGGATGTGCTCTGGACTCTGAGTTTGGACTGTGAGTTGGAATATGAGTTGGACTACGATTAGAACAATGAGTTCTAGAGAAGTAGGAGGGATTTTTTAGAGGTACATATTTCGTTGCCTTATCTAGATTATACATTCAGAGGTCGCTTCCGTGAGCAGATAGTAGGAATATTATATGACAAAGTGTTTGTTCTCATCACCTACACTTGCTACACTTTTCAGAAAAGTGTAGGTTCTCATTGGTCAATATTTTAACAAGCCAATGAAAATCTACACTTTCCTGGAAAGTGTAGCGAGTGTATATAACGAGAATAAACCTAATAGATATATTGTAACGTGGAAAAATGAGTACCGAAAATTTCTTTTACTTCACAACTATTCAAAGCACGAAAATAGTTAAAGCTGCCGTTTAAAGGCGCGTCCTGACTGAGTCGACATTTTCAGTCGACAGAGTCGATCGACACTGTCGACCAAGACTTCGAAAACCGCGTCCTCACTGTCAAGGAAACGTTTCGAGGCCGCCGCTTCCGATCTTGATGAAACTTCGTAAATTTAGTTTATCGAAAAATAAGAGACCCCTATTTTTTTATAGCGGCCCAATTTTGGTTTAAGGGGGTGAAATGGACCCCTGAATTTTCACCCCCTTCGAGCTATCTCCGAAACGAAGCGAGATAGATGAAAACTTTCAATGTACGTTTTGTTTGGTTTTTTTAGTATAATAAAATCCCCTAAACAGATTTTGAAAAAAAGCATTATTTTTCAAAAAAAAAAAAATTTTTTATCTAATTTTTCGAAATTTCGGTTTAGTCATGTGGACAAAAATTTAGGAAATTTTATTACAAATTCAACCATGTATGACATGATATATTTCCCTCCTACAGTTTTGCAAATTTCTAACTTTTATGTCTGATAATGAGCGGGCTACCAATGGCAGTGACGGGATAGGTCGGGGGTTATTACTTCTATGTATTTTAATGCCACTTTTCTTTTATTTAATAAAGTTCAACTTCTATGGCTCATAATTATGACAATAATGGTATTCCGTGAAAAAATGTTTCATACAAAGTTGTTTCTTACACCAAGCACACGTAATAACGGCAATATCGCCACATATGTGGCATCGTGGTTCCGAGTCCTGTGCAAAACAAAATTCTACAGGATGTTCAAATTCAGGAGGTCTCCTGAATATATATCCACTCTTGAACCACGAATATTTAATAAAGTTAGTAAACCGTGGTGAAGAAAACTGATTATGAGTAAGAGATTGAAGTTTTAAAATATTATCTCTCGAATGAAGGTTAATATCGTAATTGAAAAGAGTTACAATATCTGAAAACCTCCTTACAAAATTCTTCCACATTCGAAAGCCGTATACGTCTAGCGGAATATTATCAAAATAAAATGGACAAAAATTGTTCAGAAATCTTATTAATAAATCCGACCGTTAATTTATTTATATTATTTTCTGTTTGTGTGTAAGTAACTAATAATTCACTCACAGGTTAGATAAAATTGTCTGAATTTTTATAGTTTTTTGTTGGAATCATTTTTTTCTTTACTTTTCTTCTTCGCGTACTGTTTCCTCCAGTACTCCTCACATTCTTGCAGCTCTCGTTCTACTTCGGCCATGGATGGTCCTGTTGTGCGGAATGTCAGATCCAGCGATTTCCCGGGAGACGGCAATGGTATGTGCCCATTTTTAAGATCCTCCACGATCTTCTCAAAAGTCGGTAACTCGTTTGAACCCATCACTTGAATGATAGACGCAGCCAATGAAACTGAAGCTCTTTGCTTCTCGGCCCTGTATATATACTCCTCGAAAATGCCGTAAACAACATTCCTGTTATTTGTAGGGTTGCCTTATATGGCCCCGGTGATGCGAAAGAGGGAGTTTAGTTCTTTGGACAAGCTTTATTATTAGTTGGCTCTGTGCCCATGTAAAAATATTTTCGTACGCGCTCTCGAGTTTCGTACGCGGACTCCGAGGATGATGGCCCCTTTTTGGGAAGTCGGACCTCCCACCCACTCCAGTCTGTTTCGTTCTTGTGAGGCGACTTCATTATATATAAGGAAGCGAAAGAGAAAGCTTTTTAGTCTGAATATTCAGTTTCTATGGTGCACAGCAGTTCATATTATTATTATGGCAATTATAAATCCGATCAATGTGTTAACTTTATTGGTGGCCGTTTTCAGTGTACCAAATGGAAGAGAAACTCCAATGAATAGTGCAGAAGTGCAATTGAAAGATTTATTACAAAATATTATTATACGTAGCATGGAGGATTCATCATTTCGAGTCGAACATGAAAATAAATTGTGAGTCGACATTGTCGATCGACACTGTCGACTAGAGTGTGGACGCGGCAATTGACTTGGTCGATCGACATATTTTGTATACTGCAGTAAACAGAAATGTTTAATTGTCTACCAGTCGAAATCGAAATGTTTGATGAAGATGACACCATTATTGCTTATGCTACATTCGTCATTATCGCGTCTAAAAAAAAGAAACTATGTATAAGAAGATTTTGGGTTCGACCAAGTCTTGAAAGTAGAAATCGGTATAGTGGCAGTAATCTGATAGAAGATTCAAAAAGAGATGATATCGACATATTGAACCTTGAATATAGATGTAACGGTGGATTCAGAAACTTTTTTCGAATGTCGGAAAGTGAATTTGAATATTTGTTGCAAAAAATTGGCGTGCAGCTGCGTGCGGGGTTTTTCCCGAAACGGAGGCATTTCCTCTGTGTCGAGAGGACGAATCGGGGGGGATCCGAATTACGGTCCCCGGTCAATCCCTTGCGTACCCAGGCCGATTTTAAGGATTATAACCGGCCGGATTGGGACGCTCACACTCTGCGTTCGACTCGACTACCCTTTAACGTTTACCGATAAATGTCGATCGACAAAATCTAGTCGACAAACTCTAGTCGAAAGTGTCGATCGACTCTGTCGACTCAGTCAGGACGCGACTTCACAGACAATATTTGAACGCAGACGGCGCGGCGGGGCTCAGCGCAATCGTCTCCGTCCGTCGTAATTAGATACTCGCATCACATCTGCGACAGTCGGCACTACCTGAAGATAACAGAATTTTTTGCCCGCTTTGAATTCATCGGGCAACTCGCTCCGCGCGTTTGTTCGATATTCCTGACGTGAGAAAAAACAGATGAGAAGATATATTCTTCCGTTTCAAAATACGCATGCCCTCTGTGGCGGGCGTTCCAATGATGGACAATATTTCTAGTTCTCCGGTCAGGATTTCGGCAGCTTTAAGTTCAGTATCGTATAATCACTCGAAGCTCCACATTGATCAGGCGATATATTCTCCTTCGTACGTATTATATAGCTCCATGATTATTCTCCATCCCATCAGTCGCATTTCGTTAGCGATACGGTGAAGAAGGGCCGCAAGAAAAAAGTTTAATCGCGATTTTCTTTTCCGAATAAACTGTAACGCACCGCCGATTTCGTCAGCGAAATAAATGCAACGATAGTCTCACTTGAAAAGATCCTGGGATCAGCGTTCGATTGTGCTGATCGATTGAAATCGTACACTCCGGTTTTATACCTTGACTTCTGTGGCTTTCGATGTTCGGCGCGCCAAAGAGCGTCTGGGACTCTTGAACGCGATGTCGCTAACCGTCTCATCTCGAACGGCACATAGATTACGCTCTTTATCTTATTACTCGGTCGCCGTAAAGTGAACTTGTTCGAGCTTGTTGAAAATTTAATGAGTCATCATTCGCGGGGATGACATCGAAGTGCGCAGTGACGATATAGAGCCTTTTGATCGTAATTATACGCTATATGACGCAAAGGCGCCACGTTATTGGGCCCTGCGTATACCGGCCGCTTGTCTAAGCAACGTGCAGTGCTTGTATCCTTGACGCTCTGCTCCGAGTGCCAGACGATGGACGCGTGCGTGCGTGCGTGTGTGTGCTTCCAACGGAAGAAGGTGAGGTGACGCCATCGCTTCGAAATATGGATTCGACTGACAATGAGCTTCTAGGATAAATGAAAGGCCTGATAATGTAAGTACAATCGCGCGTACGACGAATTCAAACTTCCCGCCGCTTTCGGTTACAGACGGCGGCAGACTTTGATCCCGCTCGTATCGACGGACGCAGTTTCCCCGCGATCTAATGTTGAAAGAGATTCCAATTTTTCGTGCATTCGAGACGGATGGTTTTTGAGAAAAAAGCAGTCGCGTTCCTTTTCCCTGGTATCGCTACAGCCACGTGTTCACGCCCGAAGTAAATTTATTGTCTCGCTCGAAAGCCTTTCCACGCGAGAGACACTTGGAAGAAAAACGCATCCCTTGGAAATATACTCGCCGGCTTTTGAACATCTTTGACGACCGGCAGGACCGCTCGGCTTCCACAAGCCGTGGGTCCTCGACTATGCTCTGACACTACGCACTCTATCTAGCCATGACATGTTTATTACCTTGCATGCAGCCCCTTCTCCGTGCAGAGAGAGAGAGAGAGAGAGAGAGAGAGAGAGAGAGAGAGTCTTTCTTTAGGTCCCCCATACACGATACGGTTTGCCTGTATAAGCGCAAGTCGGAAGGCCTGCCTTCCGGCAAACCTTATCGTGTATGGGGACCTTTTCACTATTTCTAAGGGACCTTTGTCTAAGAATTTCGTAGAACCGACCACGTTGGGACGTGTGACGCTCTAAATTCACGCAGTTGTTTTTTAAAAATGAAAAGGAGTTAGTGCAATGAGGATACCTAAAATTGGACAAAATTGAGGGATATTTTTGTTGTAATAAGAAGTCACTCTCCGATCGGTAATTATTATAATAAAAAATTTTATTTTATTTATTTAGTTTATTTAATTTCACTGCAAATTTGGAGAATGTTGACTTGATTTAGTGAAATAATAAATAACTTCGTTACTTTTTGGAATATCAAATTTTATTTATTTAGTTTATTTAATTCCAATGCAAATTTGGAGAATTCTAACTTGATTCGGTCAAATAATGCCATAACTTCGTTAAATTTTGAAATATCAGAAATAGGTACATTCGAATACAGTACCTAGGTATATTATCGAGACTTGAAATTTAAAAAAAATGTAAAGAAAAAATCGATGTAACCCCTTAAATCTATTCTAATCAAGATATAAATTCTCCAGTTCGTATTATCCGCAGAGTGAATTATTTTATTGCAGCGTAAACTTTGCTCTCTACCAGTTTTAAATTTCTTTCTTCCTTCATATCTGTATGCATTGAAATTTGAAACAGAAAAAATTGCAAGGCAATCGTTTTCTCCTATTCTTTCTCCTACTTTCCGTATCGCGGCACGCAGAGTCACTTTTGAGTCTTTTTGCGGGACACAAAGTGGAAGGGATATTCGTACGTAAGAGAGGGGGTAAATATTTCGAGAGTGGCGGTACTCTTGGGTATCAGCGTCCTCACAAATAAGAAACTAGGGGCGTTGCCTGGCGAGCAGTGATGCCACAGATTACTAGCAGTGATGCTTGGGCCTTCCGCGGACACTTTTGACCCGTCTACACTCGCGATCACATCTACTTCGAGTATGACAGTCGAATCTTTCGTCTTTGAGCTTAAATCATTTGAATCTCTCTCGCCGAGAGAATATAAACTTTGTTCTGTTAGAACAGATTCATGCTATTGATACTAAAATACGGTGTTACTTTCGAATTAAACCTGCTTTTCTTTGATTTCTAAAGGAATCTTTAAGTGACAGAGAATCAGTTTAGCTTCAGTGCCCGAATTAAATTCGAAATTAATCCAAAGGCCGCACCTCCTCCGCATCGGAAAGCTCTTCATTGGAGAACAAGGTACGAGAGTGCTATCAATTTATAACTTCCTACTTACGCTTGTTATATTTTTGTGTGAGGAATGTAAATTCTCCGTCGCTAATTTTACTTCGGTTATTCCTACCTTGAATTTAACTACGATATGCGCCACCGATGTCTCTACAGGCTTCCGTTACGCTATCGATATGCCGCCACGATTTCACTTCGACTACGAATGTTTCTGCACGTTCGGCGTTGGGGGTATGCTCGTACGGATTAGCTGTAATATACTCACGGTTTCTCCCACTTCGACCATCGGAAAACAGAAATAGCTCGACATTTTACTACGATTCAGGGGGAAGCAAAAAGCAAAGATTTTTAAACGCGCACCTAGGGAAAAGGTCTACACTGAGAGAAAAATGTGATAGATTTGACTAAATTAGCGATTACGGGCGGGGGAACGCAGATTTAATTACTCGAACTGATAATTTGCTAGACTTACCTACAGCTTGTTTTCGTTAAACAATTTTTAATCATTATAACCAAATTATTTAATTCAAGTAACTAGATCTGCGTTTCCCCGCACGTAACCATCGATTTAAGGTATTTCCATGGTTTTGCGTTTTTCTTACGAATCTCATGAAATTTTGCCAATCAAAAGACTGAAATATTACCCATCGATTCCCAAAATTTCAAAAGGCTGAGCCATGTAGTTTAAAAGAAAATGTTAATTCAAAGTAGCATTTTCTACACTGACTTTCAATGGCTAACATGTAGAAAGACGGTACCTCAGTGACGTTTTGAGCTATAACTACAGAACCAATCTTACAATGTTAAAGAAAAACTAACGGCGAATAAAATGATATTGTAGGATTATGTTCACAAAAACTGAAAGTGCTAAGCCATATAGTTTCAGAGAAATTATAACTTAAAAACTGAGATTTTTCTAGAAACTGTAAAGTGGTGGGGATGAGTAACGATGATGTGGCAACAGTGCGCACAGCTGATTTAGCCCTTTCCTGTGACTATGGGACTCAGTAGTACTTTTGCTACCGGAGAGGGGATAGCCAGTGGCATGGCGCGGCAGCCCCCACTACGGCACGTAGTGGCAGGCACATAGCGGTATTCTAAGGAGAGAGAAGCATTGTTGCCACGATTATCGGGCCAGGCAGTATATATGTGTGAGGTACATTTGTACACAGGAGGTCTCTGTGTAGCAAGGACCTCAGAGTACAGAGTTACTCAAAAGTCGTTCGTGCGTAATACAGTTTGTGATCAGTTGTACTAAGTCCTGAAGCAAAAAATTTGAATACGATTGTCACCATTGAAATACCTTAAATCGATATCTACTGCATTTTATTCTTAGTGTAATAGAACAATTTACTCGAGATGAATACAAATTTACTCGCATCGAACAAGTCTATATATTTGATTTAAATAAATGTCCTACTAGATTTGTACTCGATTAAAAAGGTATGCAAAACATTTATTTAATTTAAATAGACTTGTTCGATGTGAATAAATTCCTATTTATTTCATATACATTTTTTTATTAGGTCCGTATTCAACTAGGCATTTTCTCGCCCGCTAATAGGCCAGACGAAAAATTAACTTTTTAACATTTTTTCAAATAATTCAATTTTTTCAATTAAAAAATTTAATTCTCTTACGTTTTACATATTCATCACAGGGGTAATGTAAATACATACTTTGTATTTTCAAGAAAAAGCTAGTAAAACATTGTTTCAAAATTATTACTTTATTTGTCTCATCGCCGAGAACTTTTTTATTGACAATATTGTAATTATTACGTTATAATAAGTGATGTTTAATATTAAAAGTCTTACAGTCAGTGTAATTACGATGGATCATGGAAGGTCTCATTTTCTGAATCTCTGTAAAGTATGCTGAATGATTCACCGACATAATTAAAATTATTATCCTCTCACTCGCTGTAGATGTAAAGCCATAAGTATTGTTATAGTCGTCGAATTGCTCAACGGCATTTGAGGAGAGATGCAGGTCGGCATTGCTTTCTACAGACGAGGAAAAATTGTTATTAATTTCTTTGTCAAAATCTGATTTACCCTTTTTATATTGAGTTGACTGGGGTTTACTCTCTTCGTTGTCTCCTTAAAAAATAGTAATTAAATGAAATTTCTTGAACAAATTTTTTTACTATCAGCTTTATTGGAAAAATTGAGGGAATCTCTTTACCTACGAAATCATCAAAATTAAGCCAATCATCAACTGTTACATCTTTTTCAGTTTCATATCCTACAATGGACTCAAGTAACTTCATAAAGTTCACTTGTTCTGCATGAGAACCAAAAATGAAATCATCACTTGACTCCAAAGAAACTGACGTATTGAAAGAGGGTGTACAGTCAGAGATTTTGTGATTTTGAAAATCTTCGCTGATCTCTCCTCGAGAATTTCCCCCAGCATCTGCTTCAGAACTCCTCACTTCAATTCTCTCATTCTCAAGACAGTCTGTACCTCGACATCTCGAGTCCTTATTGGCCAAACTTTAGACCAACATTTGTCGCAGGTTTTAGATCTTGCCAAGCATCAACAACCTCTGTAATTATTTCCAACGTTTTAATGTTCTTCAGATAAGTCATGAGATCTTCACCTCTTTCTTAAGCCTGAATGACGTTAGTGAGAAGTCGATATTTATAATTACGTTTCACAGCCTCCAACATTCCTTGATCAAGTGGCTACAGAATTGAAGTACAATTAGGTGGAAAAAAGGACGTCTCGATTTCTCCAACTTTGAGATTAGTGTGGGATTTACAATTATCAACGATGAGTAGAGCTTTGAGAGGTAGATTTCGTTTTTTTTTAAATTTCGTAACCAGTGGGACGAATCGCTTCAGCAATCAGTCATCGTAGATCACAGTATTTATCCAAGCACTTTTCTGTCCTCTGTAACGAAGACGCGTTTCTGACAAATTTCTTATGTCACGTGGAGAAGCAGATTTTCCAATAATCAGCAAAGGTAGTTTGAACGAACCATTTACATAACAACAAGCTCCCACGGTTACACGATCTTTTAAAACTTTTAATCCAGGTAATTCTGCTTTGCCCTCCATTGTCAGTGTTTTATCAGGCATCATTCGATAATATAAACTCGTTTCGTCAAAGTTACAAACCTGACAGCGTTCAAGCTTATTTTGATCAATAAATTCAGCCAGGTTTTTCTTATATTGTTCAGCGCCGTTAAAATTTGCTGATAACTTTTCATCGGAGATCTTGAGAGATTTAATTCCAAATCGGTGCTTCTCCAACAAGAGAGCCAGCCCTCACTTGCTTCAAATGTACCAATTCCTCCTAGATGTTTTGTTCTCTCAAAGCTCTGCAGCGAACAGCTTTGCCAGTGAGAGCAATTCCCCTCAACCGCATCAAAAAAAAAACAAAACATTTTTCTCCAATTCCACATATTTAGCCGTATTGTTTTTCTTCAAATTTTTACGTTTCTTGTCACTGACTTCCATTTCAATCTATTTCCGTTGAGTTTTCCTTTTTCGAAGTGTTCTATCACTTATATCGTACTGATCACACAAGACAGCTGTCGATTCACGATCTAAATTTTTAAAAAAGTTTAATCTCTCTTCGTATGTGAAAAACTTCGTCTGGAGAGTTATAACTTCTTGGGTTTCCGTTCGGTTTTATCATCGTGTGTACTTCAGGTATCATCAGCAGGGTCTACTAACTGACTCCGACGATATTTACGCTTTGCCGATGGATTATGTGTGATTCATCTAATAAAATCAAATCAATTTTAAAAATTAGGTTAGCAGGTGAATGAAAAAAAAACACCTCACAATAAAATATTCTAAACTGGATGCAAAGATAATTTTATCGATAATATTATTTACTGTAGTAATATTTTTTCATTAGAACTTTTTTTTCACAGCAACCAAAAATGATATAAATGATGCAATAACGTTGACCGGTAAATGTTCTAATTTCATTTGGTGGCATCTCTGCGATTCCAGGTTTGCCGCGAACACCAAATACGAAAATTTGTAGCGGACTATTTTCGAGCGAAATGACAGTAAGAAACCCTTTGAGGAAAGTGACGCAAGGAGTGGGGGAAGGCCATTTCTCAGAATGTGCCTCTCCTGCAGCCGCTGCGCCGGACTATATGCGAGAGTCGACTATACCTGAATAGACCCGACTGCTTATTAAAGGCTGTTTAGACGCTCATTCAATTTGCGTCAATTGGGTTGTGCAAGCAAATTTACACCAAAAAATCGTTGTATATGTATACAAGAATTTACTTGTGTAAATTGGCTTACACAAGCCAATTGGCGGAAATTACATGAGCGTCTAAATCAGCCTTAACCCGTAGAATGGCTCATTGTCACAATCGCATACTCGACACAGCGCTCGACTAAAAATATTATATTATAGTTTCGCAACTGTAGGAAAATTCCATTGTAACGTTTTAGATCATTCTAGAAACCTTAGATAACTTAGAAAAAAGAAATCGACTTTTTCTGATCCCCTGCCAAATTGCTTTTCATCCGACCGACGATTGCCGTCGAGATGTAACTTACAAGAAACCGTCCGAGGCGGCCGCTTCCGATCTTGATGAAACTTCGTAAATTTAAAGTTTATCGAAAAATAAGAGACACGTATTTTTTTATAGCTGCCCAATTTTAGTTTAAAGGGGTCAAATGGACCCCTGAACTTTCACTCCCTTCGAGCTATCTCCGAAACGAAGCTAGATAGATGAAAACTTTCAATGTACGTTTTGTTTGGTTTTTTTAGTGTAATAAAATCCCCTTAACAGATTTTGAAAAAACGCATTATTTTTCAAAAAAAATTTTTTTATCTGATTTTTCGATATTTCGGTTTGGTCATATGGACAAAAATGTAGGAAATTTTATTACAAATTCAACCATGTATGGCAAATTTTTAACTTTTATGTCTGAGCGGGCTACCTATGGTAGTGACGGGATAGGTCGGGGGTTATTACTTCTATGTATTTTAATGCCACTTTTCTTTTATTTATTAAAGTTCAACTTTTTATGGCTCATAATTATGACAATAATGGTATTCCGTAAAAAAATGTTTCATACAAAGTTGTTTCTTACACCAAGCACACGTAATAACGGCAATATCGCCACATATGTGGCATCGAGGTTCCGAGTCCTGTGCATAACAAAATTCTTCAGGATGTTTAAATTCAGGAGGTCTCCTGAATACATATCCACTCTTGAACCACTAATATTTAATAAAGTTAGTAAACCGTGGCGAAGAAAACTGATTATGAGTAAGGGATTGAAGTTTAAAAATATTATCTCTCGAATGAAGGTTAATGTCGTAATTGAAAAGAGTTACAATATCTGAAAACCTCCTTACAAAATTCTTCCACATTCGAAAGCCGTATACGTCTAGCGGTTGAATTAGTCCGATGGTGCCTTCTGGAATCGTCATTAATATTATTGTCTTGTCTTCTGGTGTAGCTTTTCGAACACTTCGCTCAAATTGTCCACTCCAAGAGTCCAGCAGTAAGACGCTTGTAGGTCCAGTGTTAGGGAAGTAAACTTCTTGCAGCCATGTTTTCATGAGATCGGTTGTAAGTTTCCCAGATTTCGAAGCCATGAAGTATACATTTGGCGGCCTAAACACGGTTTGTTGCACTCGTTCTCCCAATTGCCCACTAGCCTCTTTTAATACCACATAAAGAGGCGACAGTAGTTTTTCATCAGCAGATATGGTGGGTTATATAGTATAGCTATGGGTTGTAGAAGATATTGATTTTACCACAGCTTCAATTTTTTTTGCCCCGATGTACCCAAAGTTCGGCCAGAATGTATTTCTAAATTAAATCCACTCTGTTGTCAGAGTTAAATACATTTTCTGGTCCATATTGTGTAATGAGTGGCTTCACTTGTTCTACGAAGGCTTGGCTTCGTAGTTTTAAACTTTCCTCACCCTGAACATTTTTTCTCGTTACAAACTTTGTGATCTTTCGAGAGACAATTCGATATGCTCTCTTGAATGACCTCAACCATTTTTCACTTGCTAAGTTTGGAAGAATCTCTACTTCTTTTGTTTGTAAAGCCCATCGTTTAAGGTCTACATCATGTACTATTATTTTCAATCTACTAGCTTCTACAAATTTATCAAAAGTATATTGCGCTATGCGTATTAATTTATCATTTTGAGTACCCCCCTCTCCTACTTGTGCAGCCCATTTTCGTAATTGTCCATCAGATTTGACTTTTCTAAACTGATGTTGAACTGCTGCTACGGTTCGACGTCTTTTCTTTCCACTGTTCCAGTAATCTACGGCACTTTGTTTATATTCAAAGCTAACCGCTTCTTCATCGGGTGTACAAGGAAATGGTTCTGCAGTTATACAGGTTTCTACGTCAGGAACATACTCGATATCCGATTCCAGTCAGTCAGTATTAACAGCGTGCATTTCACTATCCTCGATTGAATCTTCCAATTCTAATTTATTTTCATGTTCGACTCGAAATGATGAATCCTCCACATGCTACGTATAATAATATTTTGTAATAAATCTTTCAATTGCACTTCTGCACTATTCATTGGAGTTTCTCTTCCATTTGGTACATTGAAAACGGCCACCAATAAAGTTAACACATTGATCGGATTTATAATTTCCATAATAATAATATGAACTGCTGTGCACCATAGAAACTGAATATTCAGACTAAAAAGCTTTCTCTTTCGCTTCCTTATATATAATGAAGTCGCCTCACAAGAGCGAAATAGACTGGAGTGGGTGGGAGGTCCGACTTCCCAAAAAGGGGCCATCATCCTCGGAGTCCGCGTACGAAACTCTAGAGCGCGTACAGAAATATTTTCGCACGGGCACAGGGCCAACTAACAATAAAGCTTATCCAAAGAACTAAACTCCCTCTTTCTCATCACCGGGGCCATATAAGGCAACCTGACAAATACCAGGAATGTTGTTTACGGCATTTTCGAGGTGTATATATACAGGGCCGAGAAGCAAAGAGCTTCAGTTTCATTGTCTGCGTCCATCATTCCAGGGATAACTTCAAATGAGTTACCAACTTTTGAGAAGATCGTGGAGGATCTTAAAAGTGGGCACATACCATTGCCGTCTCCCGGAAAATCGCTGGATCTGACATTCCGCACAACAGGACCATCCATAGCCGAAGTAGAACGAGAGCTGCAAGAATGTGAGGAGTACTGGAGGAAACAGTACGCGGAGAAGAAAAGTAAAGAAAAAAATGATTCCAACAGAAAACTATAAAAATTCAGACAATCAAATCTAACCTGTAAGTGAATAATTAATTACTTACACACAAACGGAAAATAATGTAAATAAATTAACGGTCGGATTTATTAATAAAATTTCTGAACAATTTTTGTCCATTTTATTTTGATAATATTCCGCTAGACGTATACGGCTTTCGAACGTGGAAGAATTTTGTAAGGAGGTTTTTAGATATTGTAACTCTTTTCAATTACGACATTAACCTTCATTCGAGAGATAATATTATAAAACTTCAATCCCATACTCATAATCAGTTTTCTTCGCCACGGTTTACTAACTTTATTAAATATTCGTGGTTCAAGAGTGGATATGTATTCAGGAGACCTGAATTTAAACATCCGGTAGAATTTTGTTATGCACAGGACTCGGAACCACGATGCCACATATGTGGCGATATTGCCGTTATTACGTGTGCTTGGTGTAAGAAACAACTTTGTATGAAACATTTTTTTACGGAATACCATTATTGTCATAATTATGAGCCATAAAAAGTTGAACTTTAGTAAATAAAAGAAAAGTGGCATTAAAATACATAGAAGTAATAACCCCCGACCTATATCCCGTCACTACCATTGGTAGCCCGCTCAGACATAAAAGTTAAAAATTTGCAAAACTGTAGGAGGGAAATATATTTTGTCATACATGGTTGAATTTGTAATAAAATTTCCTACATTTTTGTCCATATGACCAAACCGAAATTTCGAAAAATCAGATAAAAAAATTTTTTTTGTTTTGAAAAATAATGCGTTTTTTCAAAATCTGTTTAGGGGATTTTATTACACTAAAAAAACCAAATAAAACGTACATTGAAAGTTTTCATCTATCTAGCTTCGTTTCGGAGATAGCTCGAAGGGGGTGAAAGTTCAGGGGTCCATTTGACCCCTTTAAACTAAAATTGGGCAGCTATAAAAAAATACGTGTCTCTTATTTTTCGATAAACTTTAAATTTACGAAGTTTCATCAAGATCGGAAGCGGCCACCTCGGACGGTTTCCTTGTTAGTAAATTTTAAGTCTATCGATGAATAAGAGATCCTTATTTTTTTTATAACTGTCCAATTTTAATTTCACGGGATCGAGCATAATAATAATTCTAATTAATAAATTAGAATTTAATTATTTTATTATAATTATTATTACTATGCGTTTCACACACAATTCCTCGAATCGAAGGCAGCTTCGTTTAATATACACATATCCATGCAGAAACGACATTCTTATAAAGCCCCCTGCTTATGATGTTATTTTTCACGCTACACGTTAAAAATAGTTTAAACGACAAAAACATTAAATTACTCCAGACTTTTAAATGTCATTAGATAAACATTAACGTGACCTAAAAAAATATGCACTGAATATTTTTTCTCTTTTGTAAATAATTTTTTGCCATTAAGAATCTATAAATTAAAGTGAATAAAATAATCTGACTGTATAGTTATTTAAATAAAAAAGCAATGAAAGACATGAAAAACAAATCAATTTAACGCTTAAAGCACAAAAAAAAACGCGTGGTCGCCACGCGCGGAAGAAGTGAAACTTCGATACTGATGGGTAGAAAAGAAAATAACACAAGTGTTCCGTCTCACGATAGACAGACTTCTACACATCGGTTCGTACCGCTCACAGTCATAAATACCTCGCCAACCTAGAGTTAATCCCGCCATTGGCGAAGCGGCATGTTTCGGGGAACGTAGGCCGCGAATGCGCTCGCGGTCCCGCATGTTTTCCGAAAATTACCGGACGGGTCGTAGTAAACCGTCTCCCGCAGTGCCCATTCTAAAGCCGCGTATCGACTTTGCGAGGTTGCCACGCGAGGCAGCCTCGAGACGTTTTTGCCTCGGAATATGTACCGTATATCCGCGATCAAACAGACCATAGCAAAATTGCGAGTTTTGCATGAACACCCCCGTGGGTCTCCTCGTCCAATAGAATCGATTTTCATTTGTTTTCATTCAAAACCGATCTGAACTTGCTGACGACACCAACACCCGCGGATGACTACGCATGCGCATTCACGCTTCTCCGGTGATTCTATTGGACGAGGAGACCCACGGGGGTGCTCATGCAAAACTCGCAATTTTGCTATGGTCTATTTGATTGCGGACATATTGTAGACAAACGAACCGCGGCATTTCACGAAGCAGGGCGATCCAAAGCGAGGCGAGTAGTCGTGTATTGTGAGGCAATATGGAATCGTACGTAGGTGTTACAGCTACTGCAGTAATTATTATAATTAGTCTGATGCTTTGTGTCTTTATGAGTTTGGCATTTGGTCTTCCCTATCGGTTATCTATTGAACTCGTCCTTCTCTCCTTTACAAGACGGATTTATGGTAGTATTCCACGTATAGCGGTATCGATTAAAATTTCCGGGAAGGTGCCGACCTGCAAGCGCATTTGCCGCTTTCGCCGAAATATACCGCTTGTCTGATAGCTAGATTAACCCTTAGATTAGTGAGGTATTCAGATCGCGGTGCTATCAAACGATACTAACCGATATTCTGAATTCCGTCTCGCGTGCGACGGAACACAAATAAAGAAATAAGCATCCGAGCATGAGACAAGTAATTTAGCGTCTACACGAAGCGATCAATTTGGGGCGAGGCGCCTTTGAACATTGCCGAAAACCAACAGCACGCCGGATCGCACCGATGCTGTTGGGGTAGAGGCCGCCTCGGCCTCGCCTCGTAGCGATCACAGGTATCGACTTCGCGAGGCACACCCCGCAAGGCTGCCGCGCGGATTAATCCTGTAAGGTTCACGCTATTATATTTCAATTTCAAAATATGGTTTTCTTACTACGTATAAAAAAATACCTACAAACCTTGTTTATATGAATATATTAAAATATATTAAAGCAATTGTTATAAAAAAAGTCAAGTTTGTAGTTGTTACCAAATGTCAACATATAGATGTACAATTCATAAAAAATGTTGTAGGATACCTAAAAGTTCGTTGTAGCCATATGGCTACAAGATCCCTTACAGGGTTAATGGGTACCTCTTTAAGGCCTAGCCTAAGGCTGAGCGTCCACACGTGAGAATTTTGCTCCTGAGAGTGCGCAAAATTTCCTGTCTGTGAGGGCATACAGCGACACTCGCAAATCTGTTTGGACACACGCATGTGGAGATTCACGCACCTCGAGAGTAAAACACTCACGTGGACGCTCAGCCTAACTCAGACGGTGCGACTTTCCTGCGACCGTTCCGCGCCTCGTATGCACGTACACACTTGCATGCTCGTTCGGCCTCGTTCCCGTTCGTGCTCAGATGTATACGCGGCTTTACGCGAATACCGAGCCAATGCCTGGCTTATCCAGGTACGAGGGAATCAATTTACGAGTGCGGAGCTCGGGAAACCGTTAGCAACGGTATATGGAGACGGGATCGTCCCCATGCAAGGAAAAGGAAGGAAACAAAGAACAAAGGCTCTAAGCAAATAAGATCTTTATTCGCGCAAGACGACTACACCGCGCCAGTGTCCAGAACAGACTGGGAGACACTAAGGCAAGGCGCACATTGAGACACATGCGACGCGCCTACTCAATGTGCGCCTTGTCTAAGGCCGGGCGAATACCTATATATAGATATAGGTATAGAGGCAACGGTCGTCTTGCGTCACCTCACTGAACTGCGTCTCAACATTCGCCTGACCTATATAAGCGCGCAACGTGCTCTAAGCTCTCGAGTATCACGCGACGCTATACGCGCGAATCACGCGACGGCTGCGCGCGCATCACGCCACCCGTTACAAAGAAAAGAGGGAGAGCGGCAGGAAACGAAGTCGATTCTCGGGACAAGGAGCTGCTTCGTGGAACGATGACAGTTAGGCTGAGCCTCTACAGGCACACTTTGTCCCTGTAGACCTTTGGACACGGGCCTCATAAAGTGTGCCCAGCGTAATCTTCTGTTCCACCGACATTCCTCCTCCAGCCAATCGGGATGCATGACGTCAAGCGACGCTATCCCCTCCGTCGACCAAATGCCGCTATATTCTAACTATATAAGACGAAACCAATCGCGTCTTCGCCAGTGTACTATCAACTATCATCGTGTCGTGTTCCGCATCTCATCGAAGGTGCTACATCGAGTCAATCTAAGGTACCGCGGAATATACGTATATATATAGTGCATTCAGGTGCAAGTCCTTTAACTTGAAGACGGCTCGATTACCCTCGATCTCAGTCGTAGTGCCATATTGTGCAAGTCGACAGATCTACCGTACTGAATTCATTGCGTCTAACAATCGTTTAAGGCGGGATTCACATAGAATGGGCGCGTGGCAGTGGCGCGGGACTAGCGTAGTGGTAGCGTGGCGCGCTCAATTCACACAGAGAAGGCGGGACTTATCCAGAACGAGTGCGTGGTGGCGGCGTGGAGCGGAAGACGTCGCAGGCTCGCGAATTATTCCGCGCTCGGTGATAGTACAGTCGCGGGCTCGTGGTTTATTCCGTGCTCGGTGATAGCAGACAGTCGCGGGCTCGCGAATTATTCCACGCTCGGTAATAGCAGACAGTCGCGGCTCGCGGATTATTCTGAGCTCGGTGACAGAACAGTCGCGGCTCGCGGAATTTTCCGCGCTTTGATGCAAATGGATATGAGGTATGAATCGATCTTCCGAATTCCGTCTATCGTGCGACGGAATACCAGACTTTGTATGGCATGTGCCACTCGTGTACCGTATGTATCATGCCAAATTAAACAAGCAGAATTACCGACATTGCCGAAACGTTACCGACGGTCAAGAATTTTATAGTTAGAGTTGGCTTGAGAAGAGTGCGCTGTGTGTGCTGCGTGAGAGCGAAAAGTGTCAAATGTCTGATTTCCCAATAGCTGTCAATTCGGAAAATCGAAGTATTGAATAATAGACGAAACACTTCGATCTCTTGAATTAACAGCTATCGGGAAATCAGACGTTTGACACTTTTCGCTCTCACGCTGCACACACAGCGCACTCTTCTCAAGCCAACTCTAACTATAAAATTCTTGACCGTCGGTAAAGTTTCGGCAATGTCGGTATATCTGCTTGTTTAATTTGGGATGATACATACGGTAGGCTTCTCGAGTGGTATGGCGGTGGCGGGAGTCACCACGCCAGTGCAAGTCACCTATCTGTATTGCCTCATAAGCTAACATGGAGGTGGCACATGCCCGTACCACGCCCAGTTCCACGTCACCGCCACGCGCCCGTTCTACGCGGGAGATATGGCTGACAGGATTGCGGGGTATGAAATGATGTTGTTTTGTGAATTCGGTGTAGAAAAATTAATCTAATTTTCTTTCAGTTTAGTTACCACTACTTTACAATAATAACTTTTTACAAAAATGTATTTTTATACACCGAATTCACCAAATTTAACCTCATCATTCCATACCCCGCAATCCTGTCAGCCATATCTCCCGCGTCGTCTCCCATATCGGTCATCTACACGGAACTCTACTAAACTTCCTCTTAAAAATTCTCCAGCGACAGAATCCGAGTCGGCGTGTGTATGTGAATTCCGCCTAACACATCGCATTAGAGCATCCTCGCAGTTAACAGGACAATCGTGGTCCTGTATCGAGTCAGTCTAATTCAGTGTAACCCAATGTAAACCACGATTTAAATTATCAAGACTTTATCTCTTTAATTCGAATATATTGCTAATAATATAGTGAGTGAAGTGTTCAATTTATGACCTGTTTATTAGTGAAACTAGTAGATAGGTTTAAATCTACCTTGCGGTTCGGTTTATTCACATAGCCGTGTCACGCATGTCCTCGGCATTTACGATCCCGAGAACATCCATAAACTTAATTGTACGGCGACCGAACAACAAGTAGTGAACAATAGTAATAACGATATCTGGGACTATAATTGATGCCGTGTTTTCACGATATTTAGAACAATTAAAATCAGTGGTTTATGTATCATATTTCAGTTACCTATTACCTATTAGCTATTATTTACCTATTAGGTATTTCTCTTTTAAATTCTGAAGGAATGAATAGAACTGAATACAATATTATGGTATTACTATTGTTGATTACTTGTTTTGTTTTCTTTCCTACCCATCAGCATCGAAGTTTCACTTCTACGCGTGGCGGCCACGCGTTTTGGTTTTTTTTACACGTTGCCTGTCACAATACTCCTTTGACCGTTATGTTGCTGTTTCTCCCATAATAATAATAAATTAATACACACAAAAGAATGTCCAGTGTTCATTGACGTTTACGAAATTGAAGTCCATAATTGTTTCGTTTTACTATTTTTCGTTATTCAAAAGTTATCATATTTATTCAATGTGTAAGAGTAGACAAGGGACACACCGAACATTCCAGTGCCGATGCAGGAAGTCAGGGGTAGGCACCGAGCACCCAACGGTATAGTTAGGACAAAGGAACACGTAGCAATGCGACGGAAAGGCCGAGATGTGTGTGCCTCTGGAATGCTCGAATACCTCGACGGCTATTCTGTAATTCCGGGGAGAGTGAGCGTACCTGGGAAGTGACCGTTCCACGGGTGAGACCTTCCCTCGCCCAGCTCATGCCCGACCGTTGAAACGTGTACCTAAACAGCTATTCTCTAAGTGAGGAGCGGGCGATGTTCACTGAAAAAGCAAGGAGAGTGAAGGAATCACTATTCTGTAACTGCGGAAGCGCTCCCATCGCACGAAAACGGGTGAACTTACTTCTACTGGTCAAGACCGTGAGAAGCAGCCTGCTCCCCGGGAGAACGGCGACTCTAGCCTACCTACTTCTGCGCCAGCGTGCCGCAGTTTACAGTTTATTAATTTGCGTGTTCCAACAAACGATACACAGTGGTCCGGCGATCTAAGCAAACGCGATCATGAGTATATTAATGAGTTACATAACTGATTTGTGCGATGTAAATTTATGTCTTAGTTATAAAGATATACTGTTAAAATAAAAGACCAAAAATTAACCATATATTTATTCTACTATGATAACGTAAATGGAACATAATAAAAAAATATATTAAACTGAAACATTCATTATTAAATGATATAAAATAATTCAAAAACATACTTATATATAAGAACTTTTTCCAGAGGTGGTAATAGGAAAAGTAGTTGGAAAAAATAATTTAACAAAAAGCACATTTCCCTAATGCTTACAATAAAAGTCAAAAGCAGCTTAATAATTAAAAAAGATATAGGTATTATACTGGTACCTAGTATTATTCCAAAATATGCATCCTTGAAAACGTACACTTATAAAACGTACCTGAAACCAAGCAAATTGTTTTAAATAGAGAAAATTGATTTCGTAACAATAAGACTGCGAAACCGTAAAAATTCAATACATTAAAATAGGACAAGAATGGCATGTAAAATGTTATATAATAATCAAGGGCATGCTTCAAACTATAACTTAAACCAAAAAATGTACGTATCTGAACTTAGCATCATAGTAAGCAGTTATGAATATTATGGACTTTTGACCTATTTCAGAACCACTGTGCGATGGTCGGAATTCTGATTAACGATCCTTAGTAATTAGTATCACTGCGATATACAGGGTGTAACAGAGTAAGTGTTACAACGTGAAACTGTAGATTCCTTATGAAAGAAGAAAAATCTTTCTCGCCATCGATATATATGCAACACCTAGGAATAGTTGAAATAACCAGCTGTGGCATGTCCATAGCAGTACTTGAGGTACTTTGATCCATATTCTGGAGAAGCACACGATTGCTCGTGCTGGAAACTCCTTTGACGCAGCTCAGCTACCGACAGAAGCCCGATATTTTTTCTTCAATAAAATATATATAATTTGAAAGGTGACAGTACAAGCTATATTTTGATGCCAATATAGATATTAATTTATTTCAATTATTTGCAAGTGAATCATAGTTCAACGGTACCTCACCGTGGTGTATGAATACTTTTTACCCCACTGTATTTTTCGAGTGGGCAAGGACGTCGTTGCTCGTCCCTGGCCATAAAAGGAGTTATGTTGCATCGAATGACGGTTCGATTCTTTGTACCTGGATAAGCCAGGTATTAAGTTAATTCGACCGGCCATCTATTAGATTCGTCTTGTCTTCCCTTTACAAAGCTGATTTATTATTCTAAGTATAGCGGTATCTATTACAATAGGTATTGTGGGAAATGGCTTCTTCTGATGCGGTCGGTAATTACCCCTTCCCGAGCATGGTGCGGGACTGCGAGCGCACGTGCAGCCTAGATTCGCCGAAAAATACCCCGTTCCGTTTCGTAGATTCCGATCCGAGAGTAGCTATAGATTTGCGAGGTATTTCTGACTGTGATACTATTAAACGGTTCGAAGCATTGTGTCGAATTCCGTTTATCGCAAGACGGAACAGCGACCGATAGCAGAGTTAAGAGAGAATAAACTAAATGCGCTTTGAATTAGACAGGATGGTTAATACTTGACGGTAGGTTATAAATTAACAGTTTCTCCGCTCATTATTTCTCGTTAGAATAGCAGTCCTAAATTAGTATAGAATATTCGAATTTACCGCTATAAAATAAAGCCTTGAAGGTTATACGGGCTTTGGTGAACGAGTTATATACAGGGTGTAACAGAGTAAGTGTTACAACGTGAAACTGTAGATTCCTTGTGAAAAAAGAAAAAGATTTTTCCTCTTACAAAAATGTTCTGCGTGCTTTCGTTTTTGATATACAGGATGTCAAAGTTTTGAAAAAAAAATCGTTTTTCTTTAAACCTCGAACTATTTTTATCAGATTTGAGTGTTGACCCCTAATAACAAGTAGTTCGTGGTTTAAATAAGGTAAAACGGGGTGAGTTGGCGAATGAAGTCGGCCCCTCGTTTCCATTTCTTTCCATAGAAACGAGGGGCCAACTCCATTCGCCAACTCACCCTGTTTTACCTTATATCGAAAACGACAGCCTGCAGAACATTTTTGTAAGAGGAAAAATCTTTTTCTTCTTTCATAAGGAATCTACAGTTTCACGTTGTAACACTTACTCTGTTACACCCTGTATATCGCGGTGATACTAATTACTAAGGATCGTTAATCAGAATTCCGACCATCGCACAGTGGTTCTGAAATAGGTCAAAAGTCCATATTAATTCATAACTGTTTACTATGATGCTAAGTTCAGATACGTACATTTTTTGGTTTAAGTTATAGTTTGAAGCATGCTCTTGATTATTATACCTATAACATTTTACATGCCATTCTTGTCCCATATTTTAATGTATTTAATTTTTACGGTTTCGCAGTCTTATTGTTACGAAATCAGTTTTCTCTATTTAAAACAATTTGCTTGGTTTCAGGTACGTTTTATAAGTGTACGTTTTCAAGGATGCATATTTTGGAATAATACTAGGTACCAGTATAATACCTATATATTTTTTAATTATTAAGCTGCTTTTGACTTTTATTGTAAGCATTAGGGAAATGTGCTTTTTGTTAAATTATTTTTTCCAACCACTTTTCCTATTACCACCTCTGGAAAAAGTTCTTATATACAAGAGTATATCTTTTTATAACTAAGACACAAATTTACATCGCACAAATCAGTTATGTAAGTCATTAATATACTCATGACCGCGTTTGCTTAGATTGCCGGACTACTGTGTATCGTTTGTTGGAACACGCAAATTAATCAACTGTAAACTGCGGCACACTGTCACAGAAGTAGATACATAGGTTAGAATCGCCGTCCCGACCAGACCGACCGAGCAGACCGATTCTCCCGGGAACTACGTTCACCCGATTTTCGTACTCCCGCAGTTAGAGAATAGCGACTAGGAGTCTCCTTACTTTTCCAGTGAACTCCGCCCACTTCTCACGGGAACAGGCTTTCACTCAGTTATAGAATAGCCGTCCTGGTGGTTATTTCGAGCATTCCCGTAAACTGCTACCCCTTCCTACCTGCTAACGTGCACGGTCGGGAAAGCTCAGGATGACGCGGCAGCGTTGGAATGTTCGAGCGCTAGGGCCCGTTTCGGGGATATCCGGAAGTCCCGTTGTACCCCCGCCACCAGAGGATATTCATAAATTGCACTGCCGAAGTCAAATTCAGAGAAGGCCCCCGCCTGATCGGTTTCTCGTACGACATTCGGTATACTGGTGGTATCATATAAGTGTATGAATTTATTTAAAATCATAAGTGCATAAACATCGAGTATAATTCTGTGTCTGATTTTTTTATTTTGAAGGGAAAAAACGCTTCGTTCTTTTTTATTAAAATTTTTTAAAAAAATTTTTTAGTCGAATTTTGTAGTCACTTGATTTACAATAATTTCCCTTTCAAATGATGCCTTTTACTTTTTATATATAACTCTTGAACATGGCGATCTTAATTGATTTCAAATCTTTTTTGGAGAGTATTTTACGTATCAATTTTTGTTGGCACTGAATGAACATGCCGCCTTTTTTTACAGAGAATCTGTTTTTGTGGGGGGATTTCACTACTTTTTGGAATTTATTCATGAGGATAATACGAACATGTAGGAGAATAGCTTTTTATTACTAAGTGTATTATTGCAGAACGAGTAGGTTAGAAGATTTTCATGAAGACTCACGATTTTCTGACATGTCATCTCGTACAGGTGCAACCGAAGAGGATCTAGCTCATGTCCTGTCCGTAAAAAGATGACTCGATGGATCGGAGAATGTCAGGCTTGTCACCGAGCGCCTTTCACCCATAGTACTTTCATTGCAATATGCGATTTTCGTTTAAACTATTCCTGCTCTAAGTAACTTTTACTTCTTTCAAAGCATTTACCTCTTGTACGAATTGTTGATCGTAGGGGGCAACGATCAATGATTGTGACTAATCGTAGACAAATTATTCCTGCGATGATGTTCCAGTTGCACACCAATTCCCTTTTAGTTTTAATAGACGAACTTGTCTACGACGAGTCTCTATTATCGATCGCTGCTTCCTACCACGAACAGTTCATAAAAGGTGATTACCTTGAAAGAAGTAAAAGTTATTTAACGCTGGAATAGTTGAATGAAATGAGAAGCGCGTATTGCAATTAATGTACCGTAGGTAATAGGCCTGTTGCGTACTTTCACAAGCGTGGCTTTTGTTTGTGTTACACATGTACGTATAGAGAATTTACACCCCAGTTTCGCCAAGAAACCCAGTTTGGCGGCGCTGTTTTCCGTATACATACAATACACATTCATACTTGTGATAGTGTGCATGGGCTCTACGCAATAGGCGCTCGGTGACCAGCCTGACATTCTCCGATGTCCATCGAGTCATCTTTTTACGGACAGGACACGAGCTAGATCCTCTTCGGTTGCACCTGTACGAAATGACATATCAGAAAATCGTGAGTTCACGAAAATCTTTTAACCTACTCGTTCTCCAGTAATACTTACAATTAATATACCTGGAAGTTGAAGCAACAGGATTGCCGTACCTTTGGTCCAATATTGAAAATAAATCTTCTCAAGGCTGAATACGACTTGGGCATGTTTCAGCGTACAATTAGCTAGATCCAGTTCGACGAATGAACTATTGTGATAGTGCTCGGTGAATGTGACAGACGCTCTGACAGCTAGCTATTATCAAATCGTTTGGATTTTTTTTTAATAATCAAGATAGTGCACGGAAGCAGTGTCATTTTTCTCTGGTTGCTGGTGCATGAAGAGCAGGAAAGGAGACATCTGTATCTCGGAAGAAGTGGCATCAGATAAGTTACTTCCTAACTGACTGTCTTAACCTCATTTTCATCCCTTATACAGAACAAATATCTTTGTGGTTATTCTATTTTTTGTTTTTAGCGCCATACGAAAACGGGACGGATTGATGGAAATTTGATTTTTCTTCGCAGTCAAAAATCAACCTAGGTAGAAAAGAATTCTCTAGAATTGCGGTACAATGCCACGGTATGAATATCAGGTTCTATCGACATGACATGCTTCGACAAGGTCTGTATCAACTTTAGCGGTATATTGGGGGCACTGCACTAATCCTGTGGCACATTTTTCTATCTGGAAAAGCATATTATTATGGTAGTACAGCTGTGCAGCGTTTCGATTTAGCAGAAATTGATATTTGTAATTTTAAGAAACCAGTATTTAATAACTATATGTAAATGAGTTTACCTGTAGATATACTCTGAGCGAGTGTTGCTTTGAAGCTCCTCTGGTGGGAGGAAGAGTGGCCATGTCTGATTTGGGCTTCGTTGACGCTTTCAAAAATGCCGAGTACCGATGTTTGTTCAGGTTATCTTGAGTGAGGTTGAGACGCGGAACACGATACTATGATGAGTGATAATACAGATGCGGTCTGTCCCAGCTTATATATTAGCGGCATTGGTCGATGGAAGGGATTGCATGGACGACGCTATGTACTCTGATTGACTGAAGGAGGAGTGGCGGTGGAACGGACTATGACACTCATTACGAGCAATCCGGTAATTACCTTTCGGTGTGTCGTCCGGTAATCACATTCCGGAAAATGCGCGGAACCGAGGTATTAACGACCTATATTCGCCGAAATAAACCTGCGTCACCGATCGAAAGATTAACCCTAGGGTTGCGAGGTATTTGCGATCGTTATCACGATCGGTATCCTAAGCGGTATAAATGAATATTCAAAATTCCAACTACCGTTTATCGGAACAGGCTTCAACGACGCATATTATTGTGGTCCCCTCCGCACACAATTCTTCCGTTATATCGTAATTGTCAAGTTAAAATCTGCTGTGTGGAGAATATGCTATATGAAGTATTATGAACATAGGTCATTATAATTCGGTCCCGCGCCTTTCCTGGAATATGATTACCGGACGACCCCCCAGAAGGTAATTAGGATTATCATTTAGGATTACTTTTGAAGGAATGTTACATGAATCAAAGAGAGAGTTATTCCTAGTTAAAAACTGCCAAGCGCGGCATATAGCAAGTTCTTCACATAGCAGGTTTTAACTTGACAACGTCGATATATTACATGACTACACTTATATGCGCTAGAGTCATTTAAACGTGGTCTGAGCAACGTTAATTTATCATTAAACCTTGATTTTTAACAGTAAAACAGATTTTTTTTTAATTTTCCATATTTCCCCCTCCATATCTCCTGAAGTGTTGATCCTAGCGAAAAAGTGTATAAGACCTTTTTTGTAGAGAATTTTATATAGATTAATTTATTATTTAACTTTTTTTCATGAATTTTTTCCGCTATTTGGCCCTTTTTGGTCTTCGTTGCCTGTACTAAAAGCGCTGACAATGAGTGAGGCACGGTCGAGAGCGCTGGGGAGTGTGTATTTCGTTACGGTATTTTGATTCGGCGCGCGCGATTTTACTACCCTCAGCAAAGAAGTTTCACTTTAAAAGGGGTCTCTTATTTTTCGATAAACTTCACTGAGTTTGATCAAGATTGGAGGCGGCAGCCTCGCGGGGTTTTCTTGTCAGTACCGTCGTCTCGACAACTCTGTCATTATCACGCTATGTCCATATCGTTATCAACAACGAACGCCGAAGCTCACCTGGACGACGCATGATGGTCACGAATCTCTCACAATCAGTACATCGTCGTTCGCATCGACGATCGCGCTCGACCACATCTCGATAGACTCTTAACCGATCTCGCACACTCGGCGCTACGATGCCGCCGGCTGTCTCTCTATCTCATATCTCAATAAACAATACATATCGTCGTCACGTCTCTCTCGACCTCCATCTTGTTTCTGGTCCGACGCGCTGGTCGGCCAAGAGCCCACAGGAGCCCCTAAATCCTACTGACGTGAGACATTACAAATATATTCTGGCGGTGCTCTTGAGATCATCTCCAGAATATTTTACATTTTAAATATAATATTCTGAGGACATAACAGAGATCTTCTATATGCTGTGTGAGGAGTTAATGTCGATACATATCTGATCCGGCTCAGGGCCGAAGCCGTCCTATATCGGTCTGACGAACTGACAGAAAAAATGGTTCATAAGATTTATATGGATTGCCTTAGCCTGACCGGATGACACGGAGATGGAAAAATGTAAATATTTTCATACAAATCTATTGAACCATTTTTTACTGTCAATTTGCCGGACGGTGTTGGACCTGAGCCGGATCGGATATATATAAATCGACCCTTATTGGAATCGAAAACGGAAATCTTAAACGATATCATTTTAAATCAAGATAATCTAAAAAATTTGAATTTGGTATGTTACAGTGTGATAACCATCCGCACAAATTTCCGGCAAGGAGGGACGATTTCTTAAGAAACAAAATAAAATGGACCAGAATAATAACGAAAACATCGATTATATTCTGGAGCGTCAACGCTACCCAGATACCATCGTCCTTGGAAAATACAATGACAGCGTAAGAGTTATTAATGTTTATGGATATAAAATGAAGATTATTTAACTTTTTATTAACGTAATTTTATTAACGAATTGTTCATAAGTTGTACAGAATTTTCTAGTCTTCTCCAGATATGTGTTAGTTTTTATTAGACTTTTTCAGAAAAGTTTTTGTGCATGAAAAATGGATATTTTTGGACATTTCTTTAAACTTTTCTGACAAACTGATACTTTCCTGAAAAGCTTTCAATTACTACAAAAAGTCAGAAAATGTCCCAGTTTTTCAGAAATTAGAGAAATTTGTCCATCACGCAACTTTTCGCTAGGGTAGTCTTAATGTCAATGTCAGATATCTTTTTTACTTAAATATTATTAAAAATAATAACATTTTTCTGTCGGATTACTGTTATGAATCACGTTTTAAACATAATTGCATTCAAATGATTTAAAGTAATAAAAACCGATTTGAAAACCTTACTATTTTAAAGAACTTGATTATAATACGCATATACCCAGGTAGCAGTGGCACGTCAAACTCACGTCAATATTTCGTCACTCGATTCGTCGAAATAACGTGATTAGTTCGGTTATAATGTCGTCATAAATGACGTGATTATGTCTCGTTAAAGAGACGTCATACTTCGACGTCAATATGTCGTCACTATAGTCACGTTTTATTTACGTTCGTTTTTATTGATTCGGGTCGTCATATTGACGTTAAAAGTTACGTGATAATGCCATCCTAAAGACGTCACACTTTAAAATCTTATTCTCAGTGAAAAGCTTTGCAATATTATTTAAACTCAAGGAAATTTTAAAGAAGAGTGTAAAAAATGTAAGTAAAGCTCTAGTCGCAATATTGTTAAACAGTGAAATATGATCATTAGAATTACAATAATAGGCATTGAAAAATATTAATACACAATTGCATATTCGAGAAATAACATCTACATATATTTGAGAATATACATATATATGTACGTAATACATATTGTATGTTAAAACTTCTAACGTACGGTATGTGTATAACTTCTAACGTACGTGTTATGTATTTCGGTACTATTGAAGGATATTATACATTAATTATTCCTAAGTATAAATCGAGTGTATTAAAGGCAACGAAACCCAACAATCTTTATCATTCTTTTGAGTAATAGGTAGAACTAGACATTTAGCAGTAATAACGTTGATAGGCCATGTTTCATAATCATTTGAAATTCCTGTGATGACATAAATATCTAATTCTTTAGAATCTATTGGATTACAATATAATGATGTATGAAATGAAAATCGTTTCCCGACTATCGTAAAAGAATTGTTGTGATCCATCAAAATATTATGAATTTGCACAACTGATCTAGATTCTTTTATAAGGCAATACGAATCAGCTTTAGAATATGCATGGACAGAAATCTGGAAATTCTGCAAGCGTAGTTGTTTAAATTGTTTACTGTTTCTGAAAATAATATTTGTAGGAAGAGGGCCACAGTTATATTCAAATTTAGGAATTATTGGTCCTTTTAATTTGATATTTTCATTAATAAATGCACTTTCAATTTCACTTATACGGCGGCAAATTTGCTGTAGTGGTCTATTAGGTGACTTCACTAAGCGTTTAATTTGTCCTAAAAAGTTTTCGAAAACAAACGCTGAGAAATTATCCAAAGGTCCATACATTTCTGCATCATCGCTGAGGTGAGATAACATATGAATATTATGAATTAAAAATTGTTTGCCATACAATTTTTCACAATGCTTAACAAATACGTTTAAAACATTGCCAGCAGTCCTGCAGCCGAATGTGGAAATGTGTTTGTATGAAATCAGAATAGTAATAGCAGAATGAAAGAGCAAGAAATGTTCATATATCGAGGGATCTACGATATTTCTTAATACAATCGGACCTAGGTATAATACAAAAGTTCTAAATTCTGTTGCTTTCCAGCGTGGCAATTCTTCCAAGCTGCGGGGTTTGCGGTTAAACTCTACAGGAATGTAAAATCGCGATGACAATAAGCGTTCTGATAATAGATGAACTGATCTACTGCCTAGGCGGACTTGTAAAGAACCAGAAATCCAAGTATTTAATAACTTTTTAGCAACACCTAAACATACATTATGCATATAATCTATGGGGAAATTTGACACTAATCCTATTGTTGGAATTTTCGATAAAGGTGAAACGCCTAAGTGGTGGTCGCTATCTATTTGTAGAGAGAATGAAGTATCAGTTCTCTTAGGCGCATGAATACCTTGCAATGTAACTCTTCCATCGACATACTCGCCAGATTCTGTACATTTTTCACAAGAAGAGTATCCGCCATGAGATTTTATACATTTTAAGTATGCCCTAGCTGGAGCATCGCAAACGAAGCTATGTAAAGTGACAATATATTTTTTGTTATCAAGTTTAATGCCATTTTCCAATAAATGACTAAGATCATTTACAAAATTTTCTAAAAACTCGGTTAGTGGCTTTGGTTTGCCGTTGCCACAAAAAATTCCAACAACAAAAGGTTGACATTTTATTTTTTTTATTAACCCCAAAATAGGCCACAACTGCGTTTTCGAACTTGCAAATAAGGGCAAACCATCAACATTGAAACTTATTTCTATTACATTACTAGAAATATCCTTCAGATATGGGGAAATTACTTTTTTAATTCCATTCAATAAACCCAAGTGGCAGTATTCCCCGTTTTCTAGTTTCTTAGTGTCTATATTTAATTTAGTTACTAATAAACTTCGTGAATCAAGCGGTAAATCTGGATGATAGGGCGAAAGAATGTGTAATAGATCATTAACTGTCGAGCGAGGTACATTCCTAGTTATTGCCCAAAGTCTCAGCTTCTGAGAGAGATCAGGTGTTTCAATCGTACTGCTACTATCGGAAAGCATTTCAAAAGTATCATTGTTATAGACTAATTCTGATGTGGTAGCACTGTCATTCAAAAATACGCGATTCATGTGGGTACTATTTTGAAGTAGCGGTGAAACATTGCTATCACAATCGCTTCTATATACATTTTCGCTTTTATGATTATGTGCAATAGACTCCTTCGTTACTTGAATTCTATTACTTTCCTGTTTTATTTCATGTAATGCATTTTCGACAGCTTTTGCAATTTTTCTATTCCGCTGACGTTTCCCTGTAGTTGCATTTGTCGTCTTTCTGCTCATTGTTTAAGGATTCTGTTTCTTCAATTCTTGAATTTTGTACCGTTGAGGTGCGTGTTTAAGCCAAATTTTGATACTGTCGTTGATTTCTTGTTCTGAACAATCAGTTGAGTTTATTGCACCTGGAATTAAACAATTTCAAACAAGTTTGTTAAACATATTGCCACTCAAAATACAAGAGTAATCTGTTCCACCACTCTGATG
The DNA here is from genome assembly GCA_963678675.1 of Xiphydria camelus. Classification (NCBI taxonomy): domain Eukaryota; kingdom Metazoa; phylum Arthropoda; class Insecta; order Hymenoptera; family Xiphydriidae; genus Xiphydria; species Xiphydria camelus. The sequence continues at coordinate 11,842,296 of OY783201.1, forward strand.
TGTAATGGGAATTTGTAGCGGCACGCAGCATAACTCATTCTTCAAAGTATGTCAGAATACTTACGAACGACGGCAGTCTTCAACTTTAGTTGTGAAAAAACTTTCTTATCTGCACGCTTGCCAAAGAAACTATATTCTTTTGCGAGATTGTCTGTTATGCATCGACGTAATATATTATTTACTTTGGATGATGTGTTTTTACCGCCCAATTGTGATAGGTATGTAGACTGAAACAAAACGTTATTCCTTTTTTGTATAGGCTTATTTATGTCTGGAAATATGTTGTGATGTGACTTTTGAAATTGAGTTAAAGTGATAAATTGAATTCTTGAATTGCGGTATACGTATATGTATGCTATTCATATGATTTACGAAGTATGATAATAAAAAGAAGTAATCAAATATAGAGAAGCTTGAATCAAATTATATGTCAATATGTTTATAAGTAAAGAGACAATTCTTACGAAGCCAATCAAATTTTCTTTTTCTTCTAAATAACGTTCGAATCCATCTAGATCATCAGTAGTATTAATCGGTAAATTTGATGGTAAATGTGCTGCTTGACATTGGTTTAACGTGGCAGTTGTTGACTGCTTTTCAATCCATCGAAGTATTTGGGTATTTTGTTCTTTTATAATAAAAATTTCTCGTAATAACTTCCGTTGAAACACTACAATAAATTAATCAAAGTATTGGTAAAAATATATAGACATACGTCTGTTAATTTTCCTACATAACATCTGTATATTAGGTTGGCGGAAACGTTTTGTCGTATTGCAATATGTGCAGGCAATTTTACCCGCACATATTGAAATATTGGATTTCAAATATAATTACCATAGGCTTACCGATATTATTAACATTATTTGCTGCTAGGTCATCTAAATCATTATTCAAAGTACCGGTAGATTGCGATACTTTTGAAAGATGAGAGATCGTTGAATGAGATGGTTGAACTGAATAATCATCATCATTTCTTGTATTAATAGAATGTGGATCGGAATTAACTAAAAAATATTCAGATCATACATTTCTAATTCATACAAAGATATGATACAAAACTGTTAAATAGCTTATTTCATGTAATAAGATTGCTCGTAATTGTTGGATCATGTCCATAAAATGATACAAATCAAGTTTTAAATTTCCTATAATTATTTAATGAAGGCTCAATTTGAAAATCTTCTTAAATTTATCGAAATGCCAGCGCGAAAAATATAATCAGCCATGTTCATTAATAATTCTTCAGGTGTACGTACCATCCTCTCCCAGTTTCAATCTTTTGCACTCAGAACCAGACTTTTTATAGATTTCTACCTTCGGTGGTCTAGGAAGAAGACTGATATTTTCTTCGTCACTCGAATCAGACAAAATTTTGCGGGTAGCAGAGACTTTTCTCTTCCACGATTGCTTTTTTTTTGGTGTTTCAATACCTGACTGTATATCTGAGGTTACTTCGGCTTGTTTTATTTTATACGAAGCTTTTTCAAAATCATCTGTATAGAAATATAATGATTATAGTTTTTTAATATCGAATTGAAGAATCTGATGAAATAAAAAAAAATGTTATCGAACGATATCTCGTGCATTCGTTCAGCGCTCAACCATATCACAAAGAAAAGATAATGAGGAGCTCCAAAAATTCGGCTTTACGTTGTTATCCCCCTTTTGTTAAGAAGGAATAAGCATATGTGTGTACTTACCGCACTCAAAAAAACGACGGCAAATACCATACACTGTCCAGGTCTCCTCATCTGGATTTTCCCCACGTTTTAATAATTTATTGTATTCATTTTGCGTCTTGCATGGTGGCCACAAGACTTCTTTTTTTCGTGGCGTTAACCAGCGGCTATTTACTACAGCTATGCCGCCTGCACATTCCTCGGAAGCAGAAAACTCGACGCCTACATATGTCATTATACGCGACGTCTTATACAGTCACTCTTTTTTCGCTCGCTCTCACTTTTATTTTCCTGTCACTTTGCTGCTTTAAGAAATCGTATATGCACTGCACTGAAAATGCCACGAATGTTCGAATATCGTTTGAACTGTACGGGACTACCGACGTGACTGAACCGAAATTTTCAAACTCAAAGAAATAAACCGTTTCTGCCGTGGTGACGGTACGTTAGTATAGGGAAAGACCCACCTCGGTCTACGGCATTTGGTCAGCACATGGAACTCATTAAACGCGGATACCAAGGAAAGTGGCAGGTAACACGGGTACCCGCAATGCCGTGATTTTCTATTCCGTTGGAGTTCTTGTAAAAAGTATCCCGCAGAGGTATCAAGGGAAAATCCCGTTTATTTCCGTTATTTGTAATTTTATGAAAATATATTTCAAATAAAATTTGTTTGGTATTGAAAGATACATATGGTAGATGCAACAGATTTTCAATGACACGCATTATTTACGAGATATGAAGGTTACTTTCATCTTTTTAAGTGGAATTCGGTATTTTAATTCCTACAAAAGTAGTAGAGCTCGTCAAGATGAACAAAAAAAGGTAAAAGGTGAAATGTCCATTCGCTGAACCGTTTGTGAGATATTTCCGCTCAAAGTACAAGAGTAAATTTCGCTGGGCGCTGGAAACTTAGTCGCACGCAGCGCAATTTACTCTTGTACTTTGAACGAAAATATCTCACAAACTTTTCAACTGATGGGTATTTCATCTTATACATTTCTTACAGTTACACACCTGATTATGCGTAGGGAAATAATAAATTATGTGACTGTTTCGTCAACAAATTACGTGAAAAAAACGTCATTTCAATGACGTCATAATATGATCTTCAAATAACACGTGATTAAAACGTCGAATTTAAGGCATATGACGTCGTCGACGAACAATCACCTTCAAGCGACGTGAATATGACGTGTCACTGCTACCTGGGTACTTTGGCCCAACCTTAATTCAGCGTTGACCTATCTTTGATAAATTTGGGAAAAGGCCAATCTAAAGTTAGGCCAACAATGCGTACACATGTGGAAAACTGACAAAATAAACTATTAAAACATCATCAATGGCGAATAGATCGATCGTCAATATAAAATTTCACAATATTTCAGTACACTTGCGGCAGGGCAAAAAGCAATTCAATTATATGCAACAGTCCATTGGTGTCGCGAGATTCTCATTGCACTTTTATACGCTCTCCAGAAGGGTTAAAAGTTATGGACGTTGGAGTGAGTACATTGAAACAATAATCCGAAGTATGCGTTCCTATCCTTACTATTGTATTGATCATTCTAAAAAAAAGATTTGTATTCTTTCAGAGCTCCAATGGCACCTATATCAATGGCATGGAGCAACCATTTAATACCATAAAAACATTGCGTGAAAATGACATTATTGGAATCGGGTGCCCGAATACAGATAATTTTGACAGGACCACTTTCGTCTATAAGTTGAAGATAAAAAAGGTAAGGATCATTTTTTTCAATCCTATAAGACATCCGCTTCGCAGCGAAACTGTACAGCTATTCTTTCCCGTGCAGTCCGACGAAATCGATATTACCGCGACTTCACGTAGTGTCGCCAATAGGACGCCCATTGTCGTCCAAGACAACTTAGAAAATCCTGCCGTGCCCACGAATGAAAATTCCAATGAAGCCTATTCGACCAAGAGAAAGACGTCCGAAGATCGCGACATGCCTTCCACGTCCTGCAAAATAGCGAAGTATCGAAAGGAAGAGAAACCTTCGGCTGCAATCGAGCGAGTCAAACAGGACAAATCGATCCATGACGTTCGAAATAATCGACCGGAACCGAGTGGAAACAATTTTCAAAATTGTATTCAAGACAACGCGATGGTATATTTCCCCGTAACTGTTTCTAACCTGCCGGAAGACCAAAAACTTTCGCTGGAGAAACTGAAAATATCTTCGGATGACGAGGCGACTTCGGCGGCGACGACGGAACCGAATAACGTCTCCTGCGACCCTCCATCCCCGACAATAGCGGGGAGCACATCGGCGGGGACGACGATTTCATCAGACAAGCCCTTGCCAAGCGACCACAATCCTTCATCCCCGATAAATAACAACCCGGAAACGTTACCGAGCACCTCTGGAATGAATATAAAAGAGATAAAGCAGGAGCCGATGTGCACGGCATCGTCTGTGAAGACGTTCTCGGAGAACGAAATAATAACTATATATGACGACGAGGAGGATGACTTTCTCAGTTCCGAACTATTCGACGCGGATGACCCGGATCTGAACTCCGGCATCAAGCAAGAAATCATTCAGGCGGATTACGACGTCCAGAACGCCTATCAAGAAGCGTACGAATCGGACGAAATAGTGTCCGTGTCCGACAGCGACGAAGAAAGCAACAGTTGGCTGGAGAAGCTCTCCAAGAACCAAGTATTGGCCAAAAACGATGCGTCAGGGGCCACTGTCAAGAAGGAACAGCTTATGGAATTGGGGTTGGACTCGGAGGAATCGTGCGACGACTTGGAGGAGACGGTTGTACCTTCCAAGGAGGCGGAGAAGGAAAGTCTTACCCAAGACCCTGCTCAAGAAGATTTATTGAAGATCTTGGAAGAGTTGAACGGCCAGATAAGGGAGCTGGATACCTCTTCGAAGGGATCAAAAGGAAACTTATCTGGGGAGGTCACGCCGATGGAAATTGACGATGAGACAAAGTCGACGAATCCACAAAACAAGGATTGTGGGGAGAAGTTGAGTGCCAAGGGTGGCTGCTACGTGAAGAATCAAACGGCAGAGAAAACACCGAAGGAGACTGATGTAGAAAAAGCTGTCCAAAAGGCAAAAAAAGATGATTCAATGGAGATCCTCTCAGTCAAACGAGAGAAAAGTATGGTGGATATAGAACTGATAGATCTAACGATAGATCTAGAGAAAGACGATCAAAATAAAAATCCGGAGAAACTCAGTCCCAACCATCGCCGCGAATCCGAGCCCAAGCTCAAACCCATCGAGGAATCAGATAAACCGCCTTCGAACATTGCTCAAAATCCGACTCTGAATGGAACTGCATCGAAGCTGTTTCAAAATAAAGACCTTATAATAACTAATTGTAAGAAAGGTCCGCAAATAATTGAACCGCCCTTCCTACCGAAAGGAGAGCGAAGAAGCGTCAGCTACGTCGCTCCGATAAACAACACCGGAAATGCACCACATTCCTCGACCAGGTACCGAACCAGGAAACGGAAGGAAAAGCCGCAAGCGAGAACGGTGAACGCGAGGCAGCAGACAAAGGTGGAGAAAAAATTTAATATTTTGAAGCAGAAATTGAAGAAAAACCGAACGCGAAGAATTACGAATTTCTTAACAAATTCCGAGAGTGAACAGATCAAATATAACAGGAAAGAAAAATTGAAAAGTATCGCGAAACAGAGAAAGCTCGATAACGATAATGATAGCAATAATAACGACCTGTCGATGCGTGAAAAATATAAGGCGAAACCGAACGTGAAAGTAACCGAGAATAATCGTGGCTACTTTCTCGTAAGGAATTGGCCAGAGACTATTAACGCCCAACCAAATGTCTCCGCGAAGACTAATGTGCTCGATCGAGCCAATATCGCGACGTCGCCGACGAAGAATTTGCCGAATTCGAAGGAGAATAAAAATTCTGAATCACGATCACCAGATGCGACGAAAATCAACTCGGGGCGCGTGACAGGTCCTCCGCTGCTTACCGCGGAAGTCACGAAATCATCTCCGCTCTCTTCACTAGAAAATACGCTGGAGCCGATACGGAGGGATAATCATTTGCCGAGCGCTTTGAAGAAGAATCTTTGCAAGGCAAAGAAGAGTGTTTCGTTCAATCTGCATCTGACAACCACAAGAATCTATTCCATAGATCCGGGTAATTCTTTAGAGAAGATCGTGAGCAAAGACGCACCTATTCCCAAGAAAAAATCATCGGAACGATCTGGTTCTCACATTGCTCAATGCCCAAAGCTGGAGGAATTTCTTTTGCGCGTTTTCGAATGGAATCCGGTTTGGTTGGAGGTAAGGGCATGCGCATGCCAGGGAATAGAGATTCTAGTAGGCATTTGAATAGAAGTTTTACGAACTTTTACGTTCAATTTTTAAGCAAGGCATTTATTCCTTTGTTCTATCGGATCTCTACTATATTGGGAAACAATGTAGTAAATTTACCTAAATTAGCGGTCACGGACGAGGGAACGCAAATTTAATTACTTGAACTAATAACTTGCTAAAATTAACTATAGCTTGTTTTCGTCAAACAGTTTTTAATCATTATAACCAAATTATTTAATTCAAATAACTAAATCAGCGTTTCCCCCACCCGTGACCATCAATTTGGTTAAATTTACTATCTTTTTCTCTGTGTAGATCTCGGTTAAACTACACGCTTCGGACTTGTCAGTAATATTACATTTTCTTTCCAGGAGCAAAAGAAACTGAAGAGGGATCCGCCCGTAGTCAAGCCCAACTCGGTCGTTCGGATGCTTTCGCGATACAATTCCTACGACGAGTACTACGAGAGAATGTTACCACTTTTGCTGCTGGAACTGTGGCATGGAATTACGAGAGAGTTCGAAACCATTAAAGCGAATTTGAAGTACGTATGTCGCTTACTTAATTAGTAAATTAGTCTTTCTATAGTTAATAAATTAATCTCTTTCAATACTTTGAAACGATCTTTCACGAAAAAATCTCTGCAGCTTCTCGTAGAAATAAATTTTCTAGCTTCTCCGTGATTCTTTCTAAATTACAAAGCGGCCGGGCTTTTTTAATATTGATAAATCTTATTATAATTGCAGGCGACCCACAACGATATGTTTCGTGGCCGACAATTCCGTAAAAATCACCACCGTTCCCTCGACCAAATTCCACATGACGACTATGTTGCTGGAGGTGTTGGTGGCGCGAGAGGACTACCAAAAAAAGGCGTATCCCAAATGCGGGGACCTCATATTCTTGGAGTTAACTAGCAGCAACAACGGCAAGCTCTGCTGCCATCGGCTCTTCGCATACGTTATGGATGTCCATCACACCGCCATCAAACCTTACGCTCGCTACAATCGAAATCTCCGTAAGTTATTAAAATTTAATCTACTGTTACTTCGTCGTGTTTAGATTTCTTTTGGGGAAAATGATATTCAACTCGGACGAATCGATTGGACATTGCATATAACCTTCTTTGCAGTTCAATACGTGAAAAATCCCGAATATATACTGAAGTACAAGGTAATAACGAAGCCGATCAGTTACAAAATACAAAAGAGTCGACCGCAAAGATTGCGGAGTGTGGCAAATTTGCGCTCGAACATGCGAACGATACAGGCCTTACAGAACCTGCCCAAGTCGTCGCTAATGGACTCGGTGTTAAACCCGAGGACGGAATTGTTCCAGTTAGCAAATATTCCAGACCTTAGAAATTGTTCGAAGGTAAAGAAGATTTATCTCTTCATCGCGATTTCCCAGGCGGAAAAGTTCTATATGGTTTGTATATAGTCCATAAATATATTTGATCCTATATGTGTAGATTGTATGATTTCTATATAAACTATATATAGACTATATGTATGTATATGGATCATAATCCATATTGAACTTTTCCACCTGGGTTGGCGCGCTTAGTTCGTTCGGTCGTACGAATCGGTTTTAAAACATACACTCTTTTTTTACCCATAGCAAGATAAATTGAATCTCAAGCAGTTGGAGGCTGTTGCTCGTATCACACAGTGCATCATTCAAAAGGAAGCTAAAATTTGCCTCCTCCAAGGACCTGTCGGTAAGTTGAAGAGGCGAAAAACACTCGAGTTAAGAAGTAATGACAAAATACGGTTACGAGCATTACCTTCGTGTTTCAGGCTCTGGAAAGACCGAAGTTATCATAAATATGATCATACAAATGCATTATATGAATTGTAATCGAAAGAGAAACCAAAGCTTGAGAATCTTGGTTTGTGCTCCGTCAAATTCGGCAATCGATAATATCGTCATACGACTTATGGAAATACAGAAGCTGTTGCCAAGTAAGTATTTCCAATAGTTCAAAGGAAATCTTTGTGATTTGTTTAAAAGCAATACAGTCTAATTTCTCACGTTTTCTCGTCATTTCTTTGCCACTAGAAGAACAACGATTCAAAATGGTCCGCTTCGGAAATGTGGAGCATATGGATCCCAAAGTGAAGCCGATTTCTCTGACGGAATTGTCTAAAAAAGATGTGAAAAGAACTGCCGCGGCTTATTCCTCGGGTAGTTATTCCGTGGGCAACGTCGAACAGGAGGTAAGTTAATTTCAGGCAATTGTAAATATCATCGTCAATGTGGAATTAAATATAGAAAATACCGAACGTGGTTTACAGAAAAGATCCCAAGAGGCGAAGATAAATGCGTTGCGCTCCGAGCTCCTAAGCCTCCGTTGCGTCGAAGACAATTATCTCAAGTACGTGAATATGAAACTGACTGACGCGTTAGCCGAGTATGAAATACTGAAAAAATCGGTAAGTCGTTAATAGCATTCGATACGCGAAAGAACAATCGCGTCCGATGCATTTAACGTTTTTTTTGCCAAAACTCTCTTTCCCTTGTACTCCAAATGCTGCTATAATTTCTATAATTGTTTCATTATGTCATATTTATTGTCTCAGACACAGGCTGAAAAAATGGATCCAAAGGAGTTCGGCAAACTGCAGCGCGTTGCAGAAAATAAATTGTTAATCGGAGCAGACGTAATAGCCTGTACTCTATCATCTTGTTACGCCAGTAACATGGAGTCTACATTCGGGTAAGTCGAAGAGAATTCAAAGAATATAAGGAGGCGCGTTTTTATAAGTCTCTTGTGAAACTAAATTACATTATCATTTCAGTGGAAACAAACAAAAAATATCCGTTTGCATTATCGATGATGCGACCCAATGCTCCGAGTCGGAGACACTTATTCCGCTAATGATGGGAGTTAACACACTTGTACTAACTGGCGACCACAGCCGATCACCGGAGACAGTAATTTCTGAGGTGAGAAAAGCAACGATCAATTCTTTACAACTGAGCTATATGTACGTTTCTGACCCGACCTTCGACGTTAAACGCTCTAAACGAATGAAAATATTTTCCGGAAACAGCAAGCGAGGAATATGGGCTTGAACAAGTCCTTGTTTTCCCGGATTCAAACGATATTCAACGATCAGGACAAGAGCCCGATACTGAAGCTTGACACGCAATATCGAATGTTGCACCCGATAGCGAATTGGCCCAACAAATATTTCTACGATCAAAAATTAAGAACCGAAACGAAACACCTGATTGAGTTACCCTTCGAACCCTATAGAGTCTTTGATCTCGAATCGGTCCAGGACCCCAATATAAAAGAGGTTGAATTCGTGACAAATCTGGTACTGGCAATTTTAACCGATTTGGAGAGAAGAAATTGGAACATTCCAATTACGCTCGGTATCATCACGCTCTGCAACAATCAAAGACACCTAATTTGCGGAAAAATCTCCGAACGGTACGTTTAAAATGAATAACTTTTGAGAAAATCTTTTTAAAAACCTGTATATTTGCACTGATTAATCTACCTGTCCTCAGACTGCTTGCCCTATCGGATAATATTAAAAAAAAAGTAACCATCGACGTGAATACCATTGATGGTTTCCAAGGACAGGAACGCGACATTGTTATAATGTCGTGTGTGAAGAATGCTGGTGCCGCACCGTCACGCTATCACCAAACGCTCTGCTGTGCACTGACGAGGGCGAAGTTCTCGCTCATATTATGCGGCAACTTTTCGATGTTTCAGGTATGTTACTGCGGTATTTTTTTCATTATACCAAATCGGATGTTCGTAGTAAATATATTTTAACACGTTAGAGCGCTGCCACGACACCCGACACTTGGGTTTCAGTACACATGGTCCAATGCGGGCAGTGTCATTTGGGCAGTTAACGTGTTAAATTAATTATTAATTTAATTTTAGTATTAATTATTAATTTTTATATGGGGTACAATTTCAGACTGATCCAACTTGGAAAGCTCTCTTAGCGAATGCGCAAATTCGAGGAGTTTACTTAAAAGTCGAGATAAACATACAGGCGAATATGATCTCGAATTATGTGTACAAGTAAAGTCTGATTGGAATAATAGTGATTATCACGAAACTCGGTAAGAAGAACATTGTTAATGGATCACGTATACTCTTCGGTAGATCCTTAGCAGTAGGTTCATAATTTTAAGAATATCTTATACTATTTCTACTTCTATTAATCGGCTTTATAAAGTATTATATCTTTGTTTATCATAGAGATTCAGTTCACTCCAATAGTTCTCTCTACAGTTATCTAATTATAAGATAATCATACGGTGTGATTTCGAGGATGGTGATCATAGGCGATATGCAAGTGCGAGTGAAAACGTCGATCAACCCGGGTGAACGTATAAGAGTCTCTCTTTCGCACACTTGAACTTGACTAGTCTAGGGAAATATGCGACAAAAAGGCTCTCACGCACCCACCACATGTTCGCACTCGCATACTCCATATAATCACCATCCTCGAAATCACATAGTATCTACAGTGATTCTCAGGATGGAGGTCATAGGACGATATGCTGCATAATGCTTTGGAGATTATAAGCGATCAGACGCTGCTGAATATACGAGGGATGTCCAGAAAATAAGTTCCGTTTATTTTGTAAAAATCGAGTTTTTATTGAAAACATAAAAATGAAATTTACAGGAATTGTACTTCAATATATGCATTACTTTTCTCTGTAATCCCCAGTGATCTCAATACATTTTATATACCTGGAAACGAGTTTTACAATTCCCTCAAAGAAACTGCTCAAGAAGCTGAGTAGTGGCACATGCGACATGAGGCCGAGCGTTGTCGCGGAGCAGTTTGGATGGGATACTCTGATCCCTGCACCCTACAGCCCTGATTTAGCCCCTTCTGACTAGTATTTATTCACTAAATTAAAAGAGGAATTAGCGCTAAATCGCTTCAGCTCTGACGACGAGGTCAGGAAGCAGTCAAGAAATGGATAAAGAGGTGGTGGCTTCTTCAAGGAGGGAATTTCAAAGCTCGTTTTCAGGTATACAATATGTATTGAGATCGCTGGAGATTACATAGAAAAGTAATACATAATACGTATTGAAGTACAATTCCTGTAAATTTCATTTTTTTTCAATAAAAACTCGATTTTTACAAAATAAACGAAACTTATTTTCTGGACATCCCTTGTACAAGGTGAGTTATTGGATCTGCGACATAGCAAAATGGTGCATACGATTTTGTGGAACTGAGCGATGAGCATCATCGTTGATTTGCTGTGTTGAGTAGGAGAGTTAAGCAGGATCGGCAACTGTCAATGATTAAACTTTTCAATCAAGTAGGTACGTCTGATTCTTACCAGATTTCACTCTAGTCTGGTTAAAATCAGGAGTATCTACCTCAGTTTAAGAGTTTCATCATTGCGGTTCCCGATGCTGATTAACCTCTCCTATGCATCGCTGTCAATCAACAATGACACTCTACATCCACAGTTCCATAAATCGTATATGTAGACGATACCCGCCATGTCGCAGATCCTGCACTTCGATGATTGGCTGTGACGACGTGCATGCAGGTTTCATCAATCGTCCCGGAAGAGAATCCCTAGTGTCTGATCGCTTCAGATCTTCTTTCGTAGGGACTGCCGGGTACTGCATTCCATCGTAGCCAGTCATACAGCGTCCTTGGTCCAATAGTGTATAACCTACAGTTTACAAAGAGCTACGTAGCCCACCGTCCTATGTCCCGTATTCTAAGAATCACTCTGTATACAGGACCTTCAATCCCGAGCGCAACAGATTTGAATTTCCTTGACATTTGATTTCGGTAGTGTGTGGACGGTGCTCGAGTCATTTATAGTTAGAGTTCATTTATAGTCAGAACACTCTTCTAAAGCCAACTCTAACTATAAATGACTCGAGCACCGTCCACGCACTACCGAAATCAAATGTCAGGGAAATTCAAATCTGTTGCGCTTGGGATTAAAGATCCTATATACATAGTATAACGTATAACATTTGTAGAACATTTGTCAAGATAGCTACTTTTAAGTCATTTCAAGCAACCCGGTAAGAAGAATATTGTTAATGGATCACGTATATTCTTCTATAGATCCTTAATGGAAAGTTCGTATATTAATTTTAAGAATATTTTATATTTTCCATACTTCTATTAATAACTTCGTTCAATGTAGAAACTTCATTCACTCCAATAGTTGTCTCTCTGGATATCTAATTATAAGCCAATTACGAGTATATATAACATATAACACTTGTAGGACGTTTGTTAAAGTAGTTGATTTTATATAGTTTCAAACAACCCAGTGAGAAGAATATTGTTGTGGGATCACGTATACATATTCTACGATAGATTTTTAATTAAAAGTTCCTACATTTATAATAAGAATATCTTATACTTGTTATACTTCTATTAATTAGATTTATAAAATATAACTTTGTTTTATCGTAGAGATTTAATTTGCTCTAAGAGTTGTCTCTCTACGGATGTATAATTATAAGTTACCATAACATTTTTATGACTGTCAAAATAATCGCTTTCATGTTATTTCGAACAAGTATTTTTCAAATATTAACTTTTTTCTTAGTTATTACATTGTTAACCCTAGCTGAAAAAAAATCGACGGCGATGGATATAAATTCTACGCTAAAGTACGGAATTTGGAAGTCGTAATTGACCATAGACCTTAAAATTTGTAGTTTCAGAATTTGAAATTGCATTTCTACAAGAAACTATGGACTGTTTCAATTGATGAAGTAATTGCACGTAATTAATCATATTAATAACGAAATTCTACGTTCATCAAGGGCTAACTACGAAATATGGTGCTATACTATGGGAAACTATAAATGTATTCCAAAATCTGACATAAATCGGTTTTCCCGCTGACTTTTTTTCCACTAGGGAATGGATTACAGATATATATTCTTCGATAGATCCTTAGTATAGTAAAAGATTCCTACGTTTAAGAATATTTTATACTTTTTATACTTCTTCAACTTTATAAAATAAGGTTGTTTGACGTAAAGATTTAACTCTCTTCAATAATTGTTCATTAATTATAAGCCAATCATATATTACGTATAATATTTGCAGGACATTTTTGTCAAAGTAGCTGCTTTTATGTAATTTTAAGCAAGTATATACCTTTCAAGTTTTATAATCATTCTTTAGTTTATTTTATTACTATTAGTTTATTAGTCTAGCTTATATAGTGCACTGACCAAATATAATTTCTGTAATTCTTTGCGACCGTTTTCAAGGCCGATTTGTTCTAATAACTACATTATGAAAAATGAGGAATGTTCAAACATGTTTTTAAAATTAAATGGCGTGACAAGAAACATATAACTACAAAATAATGTCCTTTCGCTATATATGTTGCCATCCAATAAATACATTTTTTACAAAAACTGATTGTTTAAATAATTCAAAACTACAATTTACAGAATATATTCCCAAAATTAAAATCTACTGAGGCGGAAAAAGATGTACGAAAATATTACTAAAATATGTCAAAATTTGTTTGGCTTTCGGAACACGATCTCTGAAAGTATTAGAAAAATAAATCAGATTTTCCGCCTTTTTGATATTTTCCAACATTTTCAGACAAACGTCAGAATTTCTTTGGGTTTGCCAGAAATCGTTAATAAAAGTAAAATATGTCTAAATTTAAATTTCGGACATTTTTTTCGCCAGAATATCACTACCTATACCTGTCTTTTTACACTTGTAATGCTTTTGATTTGATTTGATTTGAACGATTAATTTTGAAGAGTGCTTCTGCTTCCATTTCCAACGCGATTGCATATTTCTTTGCTGCTTCTATTTAAAATTATACACACATTTCGGCTTTCATTAAAAAGTTTTGAACGGCTAAAACTTTTCAGGAACAAATTTTACTTGATGAATAAGCTGAAAAATCATCAGCGAAATAGGTAGAGAGTTGCTATCATGGATGCTTTGGTACCTACCTAGGTAGGTATGTGGGTATCTACCGCGAACATTTACCAGGTTTAAGTCATATGCCGACTCTGTAGACGATAGCTGTTTTCACCTTAAACACCAGATGTCACCAGCTACCCTTTCGAATCCTATTCAAGTACGGAAGATTTGGGCTAATGAAAATCGATCTTGCTTAATAAATTTCTTCGTTTCGATATCAGGATTATAACTGTACAATAATTTGTCTGGTACAATTCAGTAAACGTTTATGAGAACCATAAAATATACTTTATTATCGAAGTATCTGTTGTACAATACTTATAATTACATAAATAGCTTACTATGGTACAAATAATATAAAATAATAATTACCTAGTAATTATACATTCTTATAGCATTTTAAAAATAAGACTACCCTGGCTTTACTGCGAGCTTTTAAACAAAATTGATTGTATTTTATTAACTAAGGAAACGAAATTTCTCTATGTGGAGAAATATTTTTTATATTGATAGAGAGTATAATAATTGAACGAATATCGTGATAAATTAATTTTCCATAATACATATGTATCTCTCGAACACCTCTATTTCCTTAACAAATTATCTTTTTCAAGAAAATTAATCACGTTAAATTACTGTCTGTATTTTCTCAGAATATTCTATGGAGGAAAAGGAATAATCTAATTACGGCCAAAAATTGCAAGGCCGATTCGATTTACTTCAACGTCGAATATCACTGAACAGACATTCCAAAGAACTACCGTACGATAAGTCACAGTTTTGAATAAAAATTGCACGATGCTTCTCGGACAGTACTATACCTCATACCGTGGGGCTTACCCGCAGTCCAGTACTAATTAATGCATTCGTTACGCAGCTATAAATCGTACCAACATGCAACGAAATTTATAAGACGGTTAACTTTCCAATGCGCCATCAGTCTACGCCCGAAAGAACGCCGTATCTTCTTCCGGCTCGCACGACAGCAGCGCGGTGCCTTGCTTACGAATTAAAATAAAATTGAGGTCAACGTTGATCAAGATTTCCGGGGAATTTTTCGTGTCGTATATTTCACACAAAGGGTTCCAATGGTCGACCTTCGTCGCAAAATAATTGGATCAAAATTCCAATAGAGAGAGAGATAGGACATAAAATTTCTTCACGTTGTAGAGAAAAATAATTTATATCTAAATTTTTATACTTCTGTAATCTTGATTAAATATTATTTTCTGTTAAACGTTTTTGAAGAATATCCCTTCTCTATTCACATTCTTCTAATCCTGTACCAATTTAAATCTCTATGGGATAAAGATCCCATAAAGATATCGATAATAGATGTACAACTTTTGTGGCACCCCGGTCGAAGTGTAAATTCAAAATGGATTATCTCGAAAACGATGAGAGATATCGACAAAGAGTTGAAATAAAATATGTTCGTCCACCTTGTTACCATGAAAAGGTTGCTCTTGACTTTTTACATATTTCCACTGCGTTTATCTTACTTTTATACCCTATCCACTGCAGGAAAAGCGACTTTAATTTTCATGCAACAGCTACTATACATATTTCGTGACTATACGGTCCATCGTCGACAGAACTCTCAAGACGGTCCAGTCGAAGAGGAAGCGCTGCGTGTTGTAATATCAAAATACATCCACTCTTGCTTACGATGAAAGGCGACCGCAGCTCTACCAGGAACCGTAATGCAATCGCATCTTCCGCCCGCGGGAATTTCAGACACCTCCGGCGTGTTGATCCCGATTGCAGCGGCCCTCGAAGGCTCATCTGATAAGTCAAGCGATTATAACGGCCTAGCCGCATTGCGCACCGTGTCGCGGCAGTTCCATCCGAAGAGATCGCACGCTCTCGCACCACCGTACGGAATTCCTGCTCCTATTGCTGAGAGTAAAAGTAACCTCGACGGGGGTTGACCCTGAAAACGGAAAGTAACGCCGCGCGATCGGTGCAACTGCGCGCAGCTTCTGCTGCGAGCGAGGCGGCTGCAATCGCTCCGTAAATGTGAAAGGTCGTAGAATACCGAGCATCCTTTCCCTTCGCATCGAACGAGTCCTATTTTTGACGACGCTCTCCGGCGGCGACGAGAATAGGGTAGACCGAGGCGAATCGAATTATAGATCTACGTTTCTTAAATCATGTTAAAAATGAGCTTTTCGATCATTCGTATTACTTCATTCCTCTCCAGTGAAGTAATACGAACAATCGAAATACTCAAAACAAACGAGACGACCCGAACAGGGCAGACCGAGGCGAATTGGGTCACAGGGCAAATCGGAGCATAGAACTATATTTCTTAAATCGCGTTGAAAATGAGCATTTCGATCATTCGTATTACTTCGTTCCTCTCCAATGAGATAATACGAACAATAAAAATGCTCATTTTCACCATGATTTAGATCTGTGATCTGATTCGCCTTGGTCTACCCTTGCCTATACTAGGTACTTCTACCGCACGAAAACAAAATTTGTGGTAAATTTCGGGACAAAGCCAATTTCTTGTTACGATAACTACAATTTTAGTAAAAATTATAGTAAAACTTGTAAAAGTTGCAAGCGTTTGCTGTAATGATTAGGTACTAAAATTGTAGTTATCGTAACAATAAATTGGCTTTGTCCCGTATTTTACCAGAAACTTTGCAAACGTTACAATTGATTGTTTTTCGTGCAATAGCTTCTCCGCGCATAGCGCGGAGTCATCGGAAGACGATATCGGAAAAGTCGCGCGCTTCGCTTCCAACGAAACGGTTAAAGCGCCGCGGAGAAGGGACGCGCTTGTGCGTCTCGCAAAACAAACAGCAACGTTTAGTTCGCCGAGCCGAAATCTCTCGAACCAAGCGTTCCCTCCGTTCGCTCGCCGAGTTCATCTTCGAGTTCTCTTCGCGCAATTATTTTCCCCGCGCGCGTGGGGACGAGCGATCGATAAGGAAGACCCAGTAACCTGGAAGAACGCATCCGCCGAAGAGCTCCGCGGGAGCCGCCGAAAGCCAGACTCGCCTTCGCGCATCCGGGGTCTATTAATATCGCGATTAATCTTCGATATTGCCGGAGCTGCGTTGCCGATAACGGCACTGTTTATAAAGAACGAATTTCATCGCCGTGCGGACGCGAAGTCAGCGAAGGCGAGCCCTGGACGCGGACGCTCTGCGCGTGATTTACCCATACATACGCGCATTCGCGTACCGACGCGGCGATAGACGCGCACGCGCGTCCGTCGTACACAGTCCCGGCGCCTAAAGTCGCGTTCCCAGCTCGCGCCGCGAGCGCGCCCCGGAGCATTGTGGGAACGCTGCTTCGCTCGCTCTCCGCTCTTGCTTCCCGGCGGCCATCTTGATTTCGCGTGATGTCACGCCGTGGCCTACTTCGCGGCACTCCACGTGTACGGGTCAATGACCTCTCCCCTAGTTCCCCTCGCCTATCCCTCTATTCCACGCTCGAGCTCGGCTCGTGTTCCCGTAGCCGGGCGCTACTAAGCGCGACGCGGTCCGACCGAGCGATCCTGCTCTAGAGAGCTCGTTCGCGGGTCTCTTACCCACACGAACTCGCGCGCGAGCCTCCATTACGCTTCGCTGGACGAAACCGCGATGCACTGTGGCGCGTAAGACCGGTGCTGCGGTGCGTTATACATGTGTACACGTGCTGGTAGAAAATCTGTCCGACGTACACTGAGGAAAAAATTGGTTTAATAGATTTATTTGGTTTGAATTATTTCAAGCAATCAAATATTTCCTCAATTTAGGTAATTGTGTTCAATCCAATATCCATTCATTCTAAACTAATACTCGTATATGTTTAATCGCTGTAAGTAGATATTTAGTTGCTGTAACTTTACATATTTAGTCCACCATATATGACTATTTATGTGGAATTGGACCAAGTAAGTATTTTTTTTAGTGTGACTAATATTTACTCACATTGATTATGCTTATACTTGCTGTGAATAAAAGAGTATTGGAATAAACACGATTTCCTTAACTTAATTGAAAATGTTGTTGTTAAGATTAATTTAAAACCAACTAAATCTTTTAACTAAATTTTGTTCTCAGTGGATAGAGGCGAGCGTAGTTGAGCGGTACGTGAGAGTCCATAGAAACTACTTGCACACCGGTCAAGCCGTCAATGCGGATGAACAAATGTTATAGCCGCGAGGTGAAATATAAAATTGTGTAAGGAAATGTAATCACAGTGGAAAATTATTACATTTCCCTACACAATTTCATATTCAACCTCACGGCAGTAACTCTTGTTCACTCGCACCGACAGCTTGAACGGCGTGCAAGCAGTCTCCGTAAAGTTCTCACGTACCGCTCAACTACTCCCGCCTCCACACTAAGAGAAGTAATTGCTAGTGTCAAAAAAACATGTCTTGAATTAAGAACATATGATCTTAATCATTTTTAACCCCTAACTAGTCACGTAAAGTACAAATACGTTATATTTCTAATGGTCCACGACCCCACCTGACTAGGTGAGAGTTAAGAATACAGATTCTTGATTGAAGAATACGGTAAAAGTGGGATAGATGCCTACCCCCCTTTTTTTTTATTTTGAATATACTGACACGATTGAAAAACAGTGGGGTATCTCTATTACATCAGTTTACATATTCGTGAACATAGTAAAAAAAAATGAAAAATTTACTCATCAACTTTGTTACTTGGGTATTTATAACAGTTGCGAATAGAGAGCACAGCTCATTGTTAATTTTAGGTGAAACCACCGTAATTGACCCATCACTTTCTCTTTCTATCGAATGCATTTATTATGAAAGGTGGTCAATCACTGTAAGGGGGTCAACAACTGTATGCTTTACCCTACTTGAGCCTATCAAATATTTTTTTGCACGAAAAAAACCATGGCTTGACCCTGGAATTGTATCATGTTTCTGATTGAAGAAAACATTTTCTTGACACCAGCAATTATTTCTCTCGAAGCATCCAACTTCCTCGATTGAATCCGCAACGGACAGATTTTCTGCTCGTACATATGTACATATCGACGGTGGCTCCGCATCCTATCGGATTCGAGTGCAGTCCACGTATAGAGACGCCAAAGCCTACGCCGCTGCACCGTGCGCTGTGCGTTGGGAAAACTCATCCACGCGTAAACGTACCTACAGGCTCTCTCGGCGCACAAAACCGTGAATGTCCTGCGATTCTCGAGCGTTCACGGGGTCGAACCTGACAAGGTTAAAGACCCCGTTCCAACGAGAGCCGGGGAACAAAGCTGGGTAAAAAAGCGCGCACTATCGGAAGGTGTTACGGGCCGGGCGAGGTGCCGCGCGGTTCCGTTTGTTTACGAATAGAAGCGAGCGAAGGGCTTGCTTCGGTGCCTCGAGGTATCACCTTTTGTACGAGGAAACCCGAACGGAACGGTGGGGGGAAGGGGGATTTCTTCGTCGAGAACGAAGCGTGTCTTCTCAGCGCGGGGCGGAAAACGCTTTTGGAGGTGTGCGATGATGAAGCTCGGGAAAGTTTGTGCGCGCGGGGAGATTCGGCAAATGAGTAATGGGAGCAATTTGAGCTCGACGGGAGAATGATTGCCTTTTCTCGGGTTTTATTTTGTCGAGTATAATCGCGCGCCAGAAGTAACTAGACTTTACGGAGACCGACCGGGGACTCGGAGAGAAAGTTTGGAGCGATCAATCGAGGTGCGACAACCGCTCCCCCGTGGTGTTCGGTGGACGAGAAAAAACTATCGCCGGCCACGACTGTACAGACTGGACCAGAAATGCTGCCCTAAAAGTAGATTGAAATGAAAATAGGAAGGAATCGTTACATACGATTGGCACTTCCCAGAGAATTAGAGGAGGAATTTAAGTTTTTGAGCAAATATCGGTAGCAGCGATAAAAAATGTGAGTCAGCCCTTTCAAGTGGTAAGTTTGAGAAATGAGGTCAGGCCTTATGGAACTCCAATGTTTGATTCCGAGTGGATGACAATTATTTAATATTAGTTTTCCACTACGCTGATACCATTGATAACTTCGTAATTACATCTTCGTAATTGTATCTTCTGAGCAGGGGCGACTACCCCTATTGCGTATAAAATTAATGAGAACCCCGAAAGCTCGTCTTTCACTGACTGATTTCGAAACAAATAATTAAAAAATTCCCTTTATCCTCCGAGAAGGGACGACCACCCCTATTGCGAAAAAATGAACAAAAATTCCGAAACTCCTGATGCCACTTCGATATAAATAATTTTGATTCACTCGGAATCAAACATTGGAACTCCGTAAATCCCGAAGGGGCTGGATCATCTTTTTGATCACTGCTACCGATGCTTGCTAAAAATTTACATCCCTCCTCTAATTTTCTGAAAAGTGCCAATCCTATCGAAATGATTCCTTCCTATTTTTATTTCAATTTACTTTTATAGGACAGCATTTCTGGTCCCGTCTACACAGTCTGATACCTATGTGCACCGAAATAGAATTGCCACGTGGACGTCGAAACTAACGCTACGGGGTTATATTTAGAGTTATATTTAAGGATTAACGCGGAAATAAGTTTTTTTTTCGCAAAATCGAGGGATCATATGAGTGGTACAAACACGAATCTCTATCAATATTTAAGTTTCGAAGGAAGTAAATTGCCAACAAGGCACGTGTCAAGTTTTTGTTCAATTAACTGCTATAAGCAATACAATTGATTTCTGTGGTAATATGTCTGACTGTCCCGATGGCAGTCCGCTTTTATAATAACGCGGACTTATGGCGTGTGTGTGGTACTATTTTATCTCGTATATACGAGTAGTATGATTTATAGCCGTCGCAATAAAAGACGTATACGCCCACATATTTGTATTTCGCTTTTAGCGCTAAAAGTATCCTTCCGATTCTCGGCTGCGTTATTGTCAAGGCTTAAATGACTTAATCATCGGTGTACGTAGAGAAAACAAAACGGTACTTTCAACGCTGAAAGCAATGTCTCTGTAAAGAGTACCCGTAGAAGACATAGCGCGTGAGGGAAATAAATTGCAACGTGCAAATAAATCTAAAAGAGAAGCTTTGTCAGGAACAACCGAAAAAAATTAACGCTAAAGTTACCATGACTCTCCGAAACGATCCAATTAATTTCCTATATCGCTCCTATCCCTATCCCTATTCCTACTAAAATTATGAATGTGAAAGTGAGTTTGTCTGTATATTTGTTACGCCTTCACGGCTAAATTACCGAACCGATTTTGATAAAATTTGGTAGAGAGGTAATTTAACACCTGGAGAAGGACGTACATGGAGAAAAGTATATATTAATCACTATTATACTAGATAATAGATTTAACATTTTGGAGAAAGTATTGCGTTCATTGCTTTACTGTATGGCAACAATAATTGACATACATCTAGTGAACTTCATTAAATGTACGTCAGTTGTTGTCATACACACAGAGAAAAAGATTTAGTTGTATCTATTCATAATTACTCGCGGGGTCGCGCGAGTAATTATTTATTTCCCTCAATTTGATCTTTTTTCATATTAATTCGATATTTTTTCCTTGGAATTACATGCTATTTCATATGATTGTAAGGAAGAAATATTTAATTGATATATTCAAAGGTTTCATTGATATAGATAAATAATTACTAGCGACCTCGCATGAAATATTTAGTAGATTCAACTAATTTTTTTTCTCTGTGCAGTAAAGAAATTAACGCAATACTTTCTACAAAGTGTCAAATTTATTATCTAATATAACAGTGACTAATATATTCTTCCCTCCGTGTAGGGTATGTGACATCGCTATAAATTCGATATGACGAATGCCCTATAAAGTGGCGGCATTTAATGAAACCCAGCAAATGACAAAATACCTATGACAGCACTCTAGCAAAGTACCACCGTCAAAAAAATACAATCATTCAAATTCTACGCTAGTTCGTAGTAATATTGTAAATGCGAAGTTGACTTTATCTGTATGTTGTTACCTCTTCATGGCTAAACTACCGACCCGAGTTTTATGAAATTAGGCAAAGAATGTGAGAGAATTTCGGGGAATCGTAAGCGGCGATAGATGATAGGTTTTATCGAAGAGGGTTAGCTTATTCCAAGCTAAACAACTGATAAAACCTGGAGACTAAATAAGACAGGGACCGTTGAGCTCTGGGTGACGAACCAGAGCATTTTTTATGCTCAGAGCAGGCTTAGAGGCATCATCACGACTAATTATTCACAAGATATTCTTATATCGCCCCCTTAATACTACAACTAGGTAACTCAAATTTATCTATTTTGTACCCAACTTTGTACCCAATTTTGTACGTTCTTTTCAGTGTTACAACGAGATAAGGTCTGTCGCATATTTAAGGTTAGAAATCCAGTAGTATGATATAGATACAGATACTAAAGCGACAAATATATTTGCATGCAATAAGTGCACAATTTGAATATCGAAAATTCGAGTTACCTAGTTGTAGTATTAAGGGGACGATATAATAATCCTAAAATCTTATATTAGTACATACCTACTGTTTCGAAATATTACATCAATGTCAACCAATACTATCTAATTACGATTATCTAATCGGAGAACGAAAGCCGCCACTTTCTAGGCGGCGCGATTGAGAAATGCCTAGCATCAATAAACAAACTCGGAGTCTGGCGCTCCAAATATTAAGCTGAACCTCAAACAGAACGAGTTCACCGTCCTTCGAATGACGATTGAGTCTCTCAAAACTCTGCTATCGTGTCATCGAATGTTTGCGGTCGGGCAGGCGTGAGCGATGAAAAAATACCGACCTCTCCTCTCCCTCGACGAAGAAAACAAGCTGACTGCAGCTAAGATTATCCGTCGATTCCAAATGAAAGAATCGAATATAAACCTCGTGTCGAGTAACTCTGGACGCCAAATAAGGAGTCAAGTTCCTCTTGACGCCGAAGAGGAACTTTGTAAAAACTAACTGTTAAAAAGTGCATCTCCATTTCTCAGAATTGGAAATATTGGTTCAAAATTGTATGAGAATATAAATTTTAGCCCTTGACAAATCTTTCTCTACGAATTCATGCAGAATCAGTGCGACCGCGTGCAACTTATAGCGGGCGCAGGTGAGATCCTGGCTGTAACGCCGGTGGACGCATAATTTAAATTCCCATAGAAAGGGAGAGTGCGTGACACGAATACTTTTACGCGTCCACCGGTGCCACAATCGGCTTTTCATATGCGCTCGCTCTTTCATCCACCCTGTATGTTACATACGAAACATATATGGCCTTCTGTCTCTGAAAACGATTGTGCATTATTCGACATCCACCGTCATTTTTTTATTATAATTATGTATGGTCACGATCCAATTGAAAAATAATTCCAGACCTCAAATTGTAGTTGTACGCGTGGATACGTGTCACGTGTAATCTTGAAATACACGCTCTATGATGAGTTCGTAATTATAATGTAGGAAATTATCCCTTAGCTCCGATTCCCAACAATTACAAAGGCCAAAACTAAATATTACAAAGCTCGACTCCTATTAGGATATATTTGCATTATTTCCTCTATTAAAAATAACAAAATTAAAAAATGATTACAACCGTCTAATTGGGGGGTCAATCGATATCTTTATCTCATAACTTCCATTGTTAATTTAACGTCCAATTTCGAATCTGGGTCACGTAGCTATCTTGGATCGCGTCTTCTCCATTTCTCAGTATCTCCTTAATTTTCTTTCTTCGAAGTGCTCATACAGAAAGCGAAAGTAACAAACATACTCCGAACAAGAATTTTTCATCCTTCAATTTTATCGTAAGAGCGTCCAAAAAACAGTCTACCCCGAGACGCTCCACCCCCGCAAACGTCCAAGTTTGATTAATTTCCCTTCATCAAGTGTAAATGTTTCAACGTAGACCCGGAAGACGTCACACTCGACCCTCCCTAATTTCCTCGTCGACCTTATATCACGCCTCCGCCCCCGAATAATAACGGCAACCCTACAAAATGAACGGGTCGTCGAGGCAATATTTATTATCAACCCCTATAATCATCCTACCTTTCATCGGAAACCTTATCTCGCGAGCGAGAGAGGGTGCGGTGGATTTCGTACAAAACCGAAAGACATCGGACAAAGGTCCGCGCGCACTACCCACCCCCTCAAAACCCAGCCCGACGGACACTTCGACGTTTCCTCCCCCGTAATGCTCCAGAGATTCAATGACGAAACCGGAAACCAGGCCGCGCCGAGGTCGCACCATCCCCGAAGCGTGGACGGGTACGCTCGTCGCTGACTAATAGGGGCCATCGGTGGGGGTTGTAGGTGGGATGAGGTATCGAGCGATTTGGCGGGGGTGCGCGGGGCGGGGGACGTGGAAAATTTTCGGTAGTGGGGTTGGATCAATGAGAGGGACGACCCACTGACCCAGATCCCGGCGGTTCACGGACTGCAGCCTCGATAGATCCGTTCCCTTCCTCTTCCCGAACGCGAGCGCCTCCCCGTCCTTCACTCTCCCCCCGTGCGGCGCGGGCTTATCCGATCCGATTCGAAACGAGTTCCTTCACGGCTCGCTCCGCGATGCAACGACTCGGAACGGCGACACTCAGAAATCCGTAACGTGCCGTTGACGAGAGCCGCGCCGTCTCCCGGCGGCCGTTGTCTTCCGGGAGGCGCGAGCGTCGCTGTGTGAGCGTGGACGGGGCGGCGAGGGGGAGGGTGGATGGCGAGGTCGAGAATCGTTGCGCGAAGGACAAGATTGATCGTTAGGAGAGGAGCGCGGTTCGCTCGAGCCGAAGAGATTAGTCTAAGTACCTACTAAGAGCCGGGTTGTATAAGTGTATCTATCATTCTGGACGTTTTGGGTGGGCATGTCGAATATTCGTCGCCGAGGTGAAACGAGGACTTTAGCTTTCGCATAACGAAAATATTCATATTTTTAAATTCAATTGTATGCGATAATATGTCATCCGCTTACATATTCTATGTCACATAAAGATGTACGAAAAAAAAATTATTAGCGAAGTTGTAGGTGTGCTTCTCTTTACTGTATTATGACGTCATCAAAAAGCCATGAGAGGGGCACTTGTGTCAAGTAACGAGTGTGAGAGAAATAGACTTACAATGTGCTATGACGTATGCTGTATTTTTAAATATCGTTTTCCAGCTTAAATTAGGACGAAAAAAAAATGAAAAAATACGGAGTAAATAATTTTTTTAATCTTTCAAATCTAAAATAAGAGAAAAATTAACGAGAGAAACGAATTAGATGGAAACACAATTCAGTCTCCCCACAAATAATTTTTATTATAGATTCAAAAAATTTGGGAATAATTATTTACCCCGTATTTTTTAAGTTTTCATTTTCGACCTTATTTGAGCTGAAAAATAACATTTTCAAATGCAGCTACGCCATAGAGTTATATAAGCCTATCTCTCTCGCACTCGTAGTTTGACATAAATGTGTAAGATTAAATATATACTCGTATTTTACAAATTGATTTTAAAAATATGAATATTTATTTTAAGAAGATCGAATATCTCTCGAGAGTATCGTGCATTCTTCTTTAATTTTCTGTATCTTACAAAGCGAGTTTTAAGCAGGAAGAGAATCTCATCTCATTTGGGAGTCAATTTAGTGGAGTAAAAAAAGTGAGCTCAATCTCTGTTTACAGGCAGTAGGTTTGAAAAGTTCTCTTCCGCTGAATTACTGTTTCATATAATTTCGGAGGCTCGGAGCTTCGAGATATCGAATGTCTTATAAGATTCTCCGTCGCGTAACGAGGACTTTCTCGAGGAAATAATATAGCGATACGCGTATAGCGAAGATTCCTTGAATGAGAGATATTTTTTACAGCCCAGGCGAAACGGAGTTGACGACAGATTAATGAGAATCTCGAAATTATTACCTTTTGGGGTCTTTATTAACTTCTCCTTTCTTGTTTATATTAGATATAGCACGTATATAACAAATTTCTATATGCAAGATATTCAGCATACCTACTCCTATACCTTGTAACTTTTGTTTCCGTTTTTAATTTCGCTCAGAATTCACTACACTGTAAGAAAACTTTATATTAAAATTAATATAACTTATATCAAACTTTTATCCGCGGGTCTCAATTATGAAAATTAATATACTCCCTTACGAAGTTTGTATTAAATATAAGCTTTTTATATACAATGTTATTAAGAGTCGCAGAAAAAAAGATCGAAATACAATCTAATGTAAGAAGTAAATATAAGTGGAGTAATGCACACCAAAAACGTTTCGCAATGTAAAGTATGGGAAGAAATAAACTCAATTTTACTGAATTTGATACAAATTTTTTCTACAGTATATATAGCATATTCCGTTGCTCAGTAATAAAAACTATCGTAAAACGGAATTACTTTATTCCCCTATGGTGACTACTTTGCATCATAGGAAAAAAGTTACAAGCGCATTTTGTGATCATTGCGATAAGAATTATAGATGGTTTTCATCGCGAAGTCGTAGTCCGCGCGATCTCGGGCATATCAACGCTGATCAAATACCCGTGTAACTCACTTTTTTTACGAGGCAAAGTGGCTCCGTCTTACGGACGCTCTGTATCTATCTATCTGTCTATCCATCTATGTATCTATAAAATGTAACGCGTTCCGCGCGAAGCGAAACACCCAGTGTAACGCTCAGAATTTTTTACTGCTCGGTTTCGGTCCCGACTAACACACTTCCTATGCACCTACTTTCTAATATTGCTTCATCGTTATTTTCCCCGGCGGGTCCTCCGCGGCAGTCAACGCGCTCGCGCACCGCGTCGCTTTTTACGTACACCACGTAGGTATACGCGCGCGTAGTGGACAGTCGACAACCCAGTATACAAACGTACGTAAATTATACAGCAAGTTTAGGTACCTAGTATTAGCACATCAAATGCATCAAGATTGTGCGCTTTAAGAGTCATCGATGAGCAAGCATATTTGTGTCATAAATGATTTCCAACTACCCAATGCAAATGAAATGCTGCACATTTATTCAATATATACACAATTTTTAACAAATATGTTGTTACAATAAGTAGAGCGATTAATTTGAATTACATTATGATGTAAATTTAACTATTCTTGGAACAACAATTATCTTTCTAAACCCATGCGGCAAAGTAAACGTACATTTTAGAACAATCAATTATTGTAGTTTGTATGTATGAACGTCGCGTCGTGACGATCATACGAGTGTATCTGGGAAGCGTTCGAATTATTTCACTGCTACTATACGGCCCAGGCGCGCACCGGGGATTACCTAATACGCGACAAGAAGAAGGAAATTATCCGCTCCCGCGATATATACGGCACTGATTCACCGCTCGCACGGTCAGCGACAGTTATACTACGTGAGAGATCGCTTCCGATCGTTGCCCTTGATCCCCCCGCCAATCAAAATCTCTCCCGTTTCAACCTAATCACGAAACGTCTGCCCGCGGACGCGCGCTAATCGCTCGGCGTGCAGGCTCCGCAACTTTGTCGTCGGGCGTGCGACGTCAGAACAATCATTTCCCGTTGTCATAACGGTTAAACGATTGCGTTTGAAATTCTTTCTCTCCACACGGGAAAAAAAAATGATTTTGCAGTTTAAATAAAATTAGATTTTCCTGAGATTTTTTCTTGCTATCGTGACAAAAATATTATCTGTAGCAGCGAAAGATATATTCAATAATAGCACAAATATTTGCTGGGATATCAAATATTTTTACCGAAAAAAAATTTCACTGCGATTATAGTTATATTTTTGATATTATTGAACGTATCTCTTGCTGCCACATATCATATTTCTGTCATGATAGCAAAAAGGTCCCAGCAAAACCTAGCTTTGCTAAGACTGCTAAATCACTTTTGTTCCTTGCGGATGTGATCCACGGGTCTACGCGCTTCTCTTCTCTTAATTCAAAATAATTTGAGACAGAGAGAAAGAGAGAGAGAGAGGGAGCAATGGCGCTTTCTCGAGGCGAAAATAAATCCATACAAACGACCGTATAGGAGTAGCGCGCGCGCGCGATAATAAATTATTCGTCGCAGGCCGTATATGGGTGCGCGTATAGGTACGCGTAGATGGGATATATCGTTCCACTTCCACGCTCGCGCCCAATCGTAGAAAGTTCAGGGGTTTCCGTATGGGCGATGCGCGCGCGAATCGATAGTAGCCGCTTTATTTTTAGACGAACGCACGACCGCGAGAAGGCGCTTATAGACTTCTATACTTAAGACGTTCGGTACGCGGCGAAGTATCGAACGCGCGAGAAATTCCTCGTTGCGAAAATAATTCTCCACGGCGGACCGATCTTTTATTTTTGTGCTTGAAGGACGATGATTATTCGAAGGGCGCCGCCCGTATGTGTGACGGAGGTTTTAAAACGAATATATCACCCGAGAGCTTTCCGACGAGGCGCGGAGGAGCTTTTAAAGCTGTAGGCTTTTCGAGGGGCGGTAGAATTTTTATTTTCATCGATATCAACCGCATTCGCTCGGCTGTACAAGTATGTATCTTTGCGTTCGATGGACCGAACGCTACAGCCTCCGGTGTTCGTTGAGCACCCCTGGGGGGGCCTCTAATTTTAGTGGGACACTCGGTTGCGCAAGTAACATGTGTGTACTTAATACGGCGACTCGAATACGCGTCGTAAATCCTATTTCGCATATCAGGCCGGGGCGCGAGACTGGAGAGCGTTATCTAAAAAAGTGTTATGGAAGTACATTCAGAAAATTTTGCGGGAACTCCGAAATTTTGTAAGAAATTTTCAAATTCGTCACGGCGATTAGAATTCGTTATGAAGTGCAAACAATTCGGGGAGAAGATTCGTAGAATGTCTCATTCATTCGCCTCACCCCATAACAGTTCGGACAATGTAAAATATGTAGTATTATTATAAAATACCAGAACGACGATTGTGTGAGAATTTCATATGCGTATGAACACCAATAATTCAACGCGTAATTGACGTATGTTGCGATAAATATACCATATGAGGCTAAACTTACTCGCCAGGAAAGAAACTTCAATCACTATTATCTCACTACCTAAGCTTTTGGCTTATATTTGTATACTTTCTTGAAAATTACGATTCTATCTACAATAAAGTCTGATATCAATATAGGCCAAAAATTCATAAATAATAAGATATTAGTAATTAAAGTTTGTTTCCTGGCGAGTAAGTTTAGCCTCATATGATACGGTAAAGTACGTGTATTTAACCGAATTCATAACTGTACCATCACTAGATTTCTTACCTGGAGTTTTTCTCCATACTTTCTAGGATTGATTACTATATTTTGAAACATAATTTTTTTCAGTGTAGAAAATATAAATATTCTAGACTTGACGTTATTTGCATTGCCTGTATAAATCAATACTATTGCTATCCAAACCCACTAAAATTTTATGCAGATTACAATTTATTTGAACCTTAAGTTCGAAATCAGACATTTTAGAAACCAATTCTTATTCAACCGAATTTTTTACAAAATTACCTCCTATACAGCACTTTTACTATTCTCCACTTTTCTTGAAATATACGCGCAGTGGAAGGTCGCAAACTTTCGGTCGCTGGGGAGAACCAAGAATCAAGCTTTATCGCGTTTACTTGCCGGCACGAGTTTTTTGATGGCCTTGGCGCGACTGTTGGAACGTCGCGATAAGGAAACCAATCGTTACAAACCGGCACCGCGCGACGATAAGCATGTTACACGCGGAAATATTGCGCGACGATAAGTCTGGTACAGTGCACGACACGCGATTAGATGGGTTATCATTTGAGTAAAACATTTTTCTTAGCGTGCAATTAATCTCATAGGGAGTAATAATACCCCGTTATAATTTTCCCAATAATTCTGAATATTAGTCATCCGATATTCAGTGTTCGATCAATCCAGAATTAATGTACAATCAGCAATTTTTCCCCTTTCTCACAATTTTTCTAATTACTGAATTCTCTCAACGAAGGAGGAAAGGAAACACTTACGCCGAAGCCAACGTTCTTTCGGAACGAGTACAAGAAGAGAGAGAGAAAGAACCGGGGTTAGAAAGATTAAATCCCGGAGGAACGGTCGGTGCTTCCGGACATCGGAT
Source organism: Xiphydria camelus (assembly GCA_963678675.1). NCBI lineage: Eukaryota > Metazoa > Arthropoda > Insecta > Hymenoptera > Xiphydriidae > Xiphydria > Xiphydria camelus. The sequence continues at coordinate 11,872,299 of OY783201.1, forward strand.
TACCAACGGAAGCCGTTGGAGCGCGGACATAGCTGCTATTAAGGGAATGAAAATAGCTGCAATATATGCACGGTTATGGCGCGCGCGTTTCAAAGTTCTTTCATCTCCTCTGTGTGTCTCCGCGCTCCGGAGGACTCTCCTGGCGGACAACCTTACCTATCCCTCATGGACGAACGCGAGAGAAGTGACGGGTTCTCAGAATCGATCCCATAGACAGCCTGCACACGTTTCGATGTAATTTCTCTCCGTCCAACGAAAGGCGAGAGTATGCCGCATCGTGCCGCGATCCGATCGTCGCGGTATTTTTTGAAACTATCCGTACAATCTGCCGCATGTATTGTGATATCTTATATATACATTCAGAAAAAAAAATCGTATGATTTAACTATTTTTTGAGATTACGGGCGTCCAACTAAATAAATAATTATTTCAATAAATACGTAGTTAAAGTTACTAAAATTTAGTTGAAGTGACTAAATACTTAGCTACTTCTACTAAATACTTGTTAAAATAACTATATATTTAATTGGCCGCTCGTAACCTTAAAATTTAGTTGTATGAAGCGATTTTTTTGACAGTGTAGCGCGGTTGCCTACGTGTAGGAACGACTGAAATTGAATTATTTCAGCGTTTATACGAGTCGCTGTTCGTTCTCCGATCCGTGTGCAATTAAATCCTAATTGCTTTACGGTCTTCTAAATTGTGTAAACTGTTTACGTTGGCTCTATACAGAGAAAGTCGAAAATTACGTATACAAACGAAGAATTGCGTGACAATTATTGCGTATTGCACTGAACCACCACTGATAATTTTCCCTGCACTTTTTATCGTCAATACAACACACCGAGTAATAATATAAAAATGATTGTACCACCAATATACCATAATTTAAAAAATTTGAATTACCGAAACAGGCTAAAAGCAAGTGCCGCGTGAAATTTACAACACGCGGTGGACTTTCGGTCGGGGGGTTTCCGGTTATGCTTATACGCTATTGAATTAATTCTTCGTTAGTGTGCCGTGCGCGGGGGCTACTTTACTTTATAATTACTCGCGACGACAGTTCGTAGACGCAGTTTATTATGATTAAGTCCTTTTTTCTCCACGTCCTCCTCAAGACGCGGTATCTTCGGAATTAGACATTTCTATGCAAAGCACGAGCCGTAACCGCTGCCTCTGAAAAGGCGAGCATCTCTTTACCAAGGATTCCGCGTCGGCATTCGACGGCAGGACCGCCGTACGACACGCGGTGAACGAAATCGTATATCAGTTCTCTCTATCTAAGAACGTCCACCGTCCGAAGCTGGCATGTACATAAATAAACGACCGGAGATTATGATACCACGCCAGATATCTCAAGTGATATCACGCGCATCTCCCGTCCGAGATCTCTTCCTAATAATAATACGGTCTCAATCTCGTAACTCTCCTATACAGTATGCTCGCCATAATTTCCGATTTAATTTTTAGAAAGCTCCCAGCAACTTAATTTCTCGAGAAAAGTAGAAAAGCAATATCCTAACCGAAAAAAGGGTAATAAAAGTGGCTGAGATGGAAAAGCAAGGGTGCACTTTCTGAGCATTAGAAATGTATCGAACGTGAAATGGTCAAGAAATCATGATCAAAAAATGGTTCACGAAGAATAAACTCAGCCATAGCACATTAATTGTAGAATGATTATTGCTTCCAAATGTTTAGTCCCTTACGTCTTTACAATGTTTTGAAGAGTTATACGCATTCAGTAAAAAATAACATTGTGTGGCGACCCGTCGCGCTACGGCGCCCTGCCGCCAGGTGGCGCCGACCTTCGACTCCACGGCTTTCGGCTTCTCGTTAGTGGTCCAACAACGGGCAAGTTTCTATATAAGACCGCAACTGCCCGTCTCTCACCGAGGACCACAGAGCGTCTAATAGTACAAGATCCGAACTAGAGACGTTCTTCACCGATCTGCTTACCGGATGAAAAGTATTTTTTATCAAACATAATACGTCAATGAATATATCGCGAATGGGTAGGCTAATAAAATATGCTCAAGACTACCCTTAAAACTATATAAACAGGTGAGCTGATATGAGCAATTTGCACCGATCTGCTTACCAATTAAACTATATATGAAAATAAAGATAATTTTATTGCAAACACGATGGTATAACCCTACCTGCAAAAAATCGGTCATGAATCACGGTTGTAAGGCTTTGAAATTTATCGGAGCTAGCCAAGATGCGCGTACTACAGGGAAATTTGCTATAGGACGCAACATAGGAAGTGGGCGCGACGCGACGGTTGGATGAGAGAGAGTGCGTACATGCTGCTTCCTCGTACGATTGACAAAGATAACACTACTAAAATGCCGAGAAAAAGCGACTACGAGCGACTCGCTGTTTACATCCCTCAGTTTGCGGAAAAATGCGTGCCCCATTATTACATAAATGTAATGTAGAGTGTTATCTTTTTCAATCGTTATTTTTTTCAATCAATATTACTGTTGGATCCCTGGTAAAATTATTTTCGTTCAAGATTCAACTAACTTTGCATTTTTATTTTTGCCTGTCTGGAAGAGACAATTTATTACTTTATGGCTCTTTCTCGAAAGTACAGGAAAAGGGGAAAAACGTTCTTACCGGGTGTGTTTTCGAGTGAAAGTTTCTTCCGAACATGTGATAAACAGACAGTCGAGACGATGGCTCATGGGGTGGGTTTGTAACGCATTAAAAATATCTGAAGGTAAAGACGAAATTCTGGACTTTTGAGATTTCATAAGTTGAAACGATAAATTGTTAAGAAAAATTCTTCTTGAAGTCTTTGCGTTGTTTAGGTTACTGTTATATAAAATCTGGGCACTCTTATTCCAGCAACATACAAGTTTTTGGAAGGCTATAATATTGTATTCATTGTTTTATAATAAAGCTTTTTTACACCGCCAATTTGTTAATGATTTTTTATCGCTCTCTAAAAAATGTAATTTTTCTGTTTGTTTGCTGTGGTATTTTTATAGAATAGATAAAATTTATCGAATAATTATCACTAACATATTATTATTCTGTGATAGAAATATTAATATTTCCCCATCCATATATTTAATAGAAATTATTTGAAAAATCTCTCACATTTTAATATTTTATATTTAATTTAAAGTAATGAAAAGTTTACTGCCAGTACCTATTCCATTGTAGTCGCTTTTTCTCGGCATTTTAGTAGTGTTATCTTTGTCAATCGTACGAGGAAGCAGCATGTACGCACTCTCTCTCATCTAACCGTCGCGTCGCGCCCACTTCCTACGTTGCGTCCTATAGCAAATTTCCCTGTAGTACGCGCATCTTGGCTAGCTCCGATAAATTTCAAAGCCTTACAACCGTGATTCATGACCGATTTTTTGCAGGTAGGGTTATACCATCGTGTTTGCAATAAAATTATCTTTATTTTAATATATAGTTTAATTGGTAAGCAGATCGGTGCAAATTGCTCATATCAGCTCACCTGTTTATATAGTTTTAAGGGTAGTCTTGAGCATATTTTATTAGCCTACCCATTCGCGATATATTCATTGACGTATTATGTTTGACAAAAAATACTTTTCATCCGGTAAGCAGATCGGTGAAGAACGTCTTTAGTTCGGATCTTAGACTATAAGGCAGGAGTCGGCCTAGCCTTACTGACGAGTCCACAGGCCGACTCCGGGACGAAACGCTCCGCCGATTAGATGGCGACCACATCCTTTTCGCCACAATTGTAATTAGTCCTTTTGCAATTTTGTATTAAAAGAATATGCTTATCCAGAAATACTATACAGGTAAGATCTGATATAATTTGATACCTTGATACATTCTTATGAATAAGATTTATGAATAGGAAGACTTGTTCATCCGGTATAGAAAAGGGAAATTTAAGTAACGTTTTAAGAAAAAACGGATTTGACTCTAAACAAAGGACCAAACCCTTAAAAAGTGAACGACTGGGAGCCCTGTTTCTATCTTGTAGCTCAAGTAGACGTTTTAAATAATATTTTACAAATAGATAAAGAGATTACACACGAGCTATATTCTTCCGAAGGGAATTTTGAGTGAACACCCCGTCCAATACCGAACGTAGAAACAAACGAGCGCAACTTCAAAGCTTCCGCGCGCCACCCTCTCCGCGACGCAGCGTCGCGTCCGTCGCTCCTACCGATCGTTCGCGAGTGCGCATCCCTGCAGCGTAATTGTACGTTCCTCTCTTTTTCTATGCGAACCTCGTACGCGGCTGTCGTATACCGCCACTGCAGCGCCGGGAATACACAAGAATATCGACCGCCGACACTCGCGGGGAACGAAACTACAGCGCGCGTACCCCGGAGTAACCCGGTTGGCCAATGGTCAAACCGGATACGGCGTCCAGCGCGGGTAGAACCCCTCGCCGCGCGACCCCTCTTCACCCCATGCATTATCCGCACCGCAAGGGCGCGCACCGCGGCGTAAGTCGATACCGCGCGATGCATGCGCGGCAAGGGTTGCGTTTTAAGAATACCCCGTCCCCCTTGCGAGACATTTAAAACCCAAACATTTTCTATTTCACGCCATCGAGAACGTCGCCGCTGGACTGGATCTACGAATCCAGTCACTTTCACTGCGGGAGCGAGGAGAGTGCGGATAATGCGGGAGAGCGGAGTCTGCTGGCAGCATACGATTAAAAGGGCGATTTGCTGCAGAGATAAATCCTGCCGCACGGATGCTCTTCGCCGGGGTCGTACGTTGGGAGCTGCGGCTGGAGGAACGTCGGCACCGCCAACGGCTGTATATAGAGATACTTCAGCAGAGAAGAGCAGGGGTGACGGAGCCCCCCTGCGAATTATTTGATGTTCAGACATTCCGTTCTTCGATCGAACCGTATACAGGGTGTAAACCTACCAAGAGTCACATTCATTTAGTTCCGTTATTTGTCATTTTTCGAGTAAAAGTTATTTGGTATCGAAGGGAACGTATAATACATATAAATAGTTTGTGTTGACGCGTTATTTACGAGATATGAAGATCATCTATTTTTTTGAATGGAACTCGAAATTTTCGTTCTTACAAAAATTGTAGAGCTCATCAAGATGAACAAAAAATATATATAAGATGAAAGGCCTATTCGTTGCATCGTTTATGAGATATTGCCACTCAAAATATAAGAGTAATTAAGAATAAGAGAGAGTTAAGTCCGGAGAATTTACTCTTGTAATTTGAGTTGCAATATCTCACAAACGGTCCAAGGAATGGGTCTTGAACCTTATATCTTTTTTGTTCATATCGGCAAACTCTACAACTTTTATAACAATGAAAATGTCGAGATCCATTTTAAAAAAATTGAGGTTACCTTCATATCTCGTAAATTACGCGTGTTATCAAAAACCACTTACATGTGTTATACATCTCACTCGACACCGAATAACTTTTATTTGAAAGATTTTTTTCGTAAAACGACAAATAAGGAAAATAAATTGATGTCCTTGATAAATTTACACTGTATGTGTACAGAGTTGGAAATTTTGTGTTCAAATCGATCCATTGGCTTTATCCGTTAAAGTTAATCCATTCTTCGTGTTGATTCGACATTTTTTGTATTAAGGTAAACGCGAAGAGTTTTTAAACTAACAAAAAATGTTAAATTAACGCAAAGAATGTTAAATTAATGCAAAAAATCAATCAAGAGACTCGGCAGAGTCTCGCGCTAAAGATTTTAATATGCAAAAATGGGTGGATCAATTCCAACGTAAAATTTCTAATTGTGTATAGAGCAGCGTTTTTGTCAAGATTTAAATTACATACTTTCATCGCGGAGAATAGAATTTGGATTGTAAAGTGACGTCTGTACGCGAATAAGGGGGTGGTTCGCTGCGGAGGTAAATTCGAAGAAAGCTGTCGAAGTCGGGTCCTCGAAGCTGACGTTAGTACAGGAATGTCAATGACCGCGATGCGGTCTGTACGAGGCGTGGGAAGTAAGTAAATTCCGGTCGCGCGGTTATCGGCTGCACAACCGCCAAAGCAGGAAGAAATAATGATTTGGGAGGGAAGAACGGCTCTCCAGCTAGATTTATATATGTTTGCTATTGGCACATTTTCTTTAACGTACGTGCAAGAGAGCTAACGAAGCTGTTTCACGGGATATGACTGATAGCGAGAAAAACTGAGTTGCCACGTGCGGTATATGTATATGGCGTACGCGCGCGCGCCAGACCCATCTGCGTTGATGTATGGAGCATGGGAAAGTCTTAGCGTGCAGCTTTTGAATGGCGAGATTTATCGAACGTTAACGCGATACGTAGCTGCGATTTTTGCTCCACGAGCGGACGCTTGGTTCATAAAAAAAAAAGTTAATCCTCCAGCTAATAAGTTAGCTGCTGCAGAATGGTTTTTTACTATAGAGTTAAGATGGGAAAAACGCCTCGGTTTCTGTTTAACTTTGAATGCGATTATCTCAACACGCAATGAAGATAGGTGAAAAATCATAAGCATCGTTTTCATAGTAAAAATGTAGATAAATATTTTTTGTCTAAACTTTTTTTCGATATCTCCGATTGTTTTCAAGATAAACGATTTTAAAATCGTCCTTCAACTTTTACCATATATCATATGAGTCTAAACTTACTCGCCAGGAAAGAAATTCAATCGCTATTATCTCATTATTTATGGGCTTTTAGCTCATAACTATATAATACTTTTTTGAAGATTGCATTTTTATCTATAACAAAGTTTTACATCGATGCAGGCCAAAAGTTCATAAATAATGAGATAATGGTGATTTAAGTTTCTTTCCGAGTGAGTAAGTTTAGCCTCATATAGTATGTTATATATTCGCTGAATATCTTTATCTCAATGGGAAGGACAGAAATAAAACGAATTTAATCAACTCACCTCTCAGCACCCCTGTATACATAGCTATTAATATTGACACCTGTACATGTATCCTATCCAGACGTAAAGTGCACCCACATACATCTGCTCCTGCCACAGCGGACGTGAATTATCGACTCGATCGCTTCAAATGCCTGTGTCTCGAGTATCGACTAGCATCGAAGTATACGCACAACCAACGCTATACGCGCAGTAACCACGCTCGAAAAATACCGACGATGAGAAACGTGTTCCACAAATATATCCAGAGAGAGAGAGAGGGTCCAGATTTGATTTTCGAAGTGCGAGACGACGAGGAAGTAGAGGAGGCGGAGGGGGCGTAACCTCGTTTTCAACGATCATCCGCCTGTGCCGTGTCAACGCAGCACCGCGATCCACGTTTTTCTCATATACGAACGCGCGTTGCGCGCAGGTGAGTTCAAAACTGAAATACGCGACGCGTGCGCCTCGACATTCGGGTCGCGGTCCGCGTTGTACTTACGCGATCTATTTGACGCCCTACACTGTGAAAAAGGTATTTAGCTAATCCAGCTATATTTCTGGCTGCCTCAGACACAACTAGAAAAATATTTCTAGCGTGGCAAGAATTCTTGCTATTGCGAAGAAAATTATCACTGCAATTACTATAATTTTCTAGTTGTGGCCAAATTTTCTTGAGTGTAGGAACCGGCCGGCGAGGTCGACCTTTCTCTTTCTCTCTGATATTGTCTTTGAATTCCACGCATCGTTCCGTTTATTTTTTTTTGCCGGTTATCTAATCTCAAGTACCTTTAGCCGCCCTATAGTAGAAATGAACTCGGGACTGGGTATAGAAGCCTTCACTGGGCTCTCTTAATAGAACTCTATAGAAAACAGGGGAGAAGAATAAGTCGATATAGCTCCATATCCTTTTGCGATGTCTTTTCGTTTTCTTTGCTTTATAAGTACCGATTGAATATGATTGAAACCTGATTATGTTTTAATTGGTTCAATTTCGCTTATTGCCTTGGTACTTTCTTATTCGAACCTATTTTATATTTGAGAAACATCGATCGATTTGTACATTGAACAATTCTAACGGCTATTTTAAATGCAATTTAATCGGAAACTACTAATCGCCATGAAACGCATACAGAGTATAGTAGATTTAAATGATTATTCCGATTCAATTTGAATCGTAATGAATCGGTATTATCGTATTTCGGTGAATAAAACTAACACAAAATTGTAAACTGTGTGAGATTGAATTCTTAGGAAGTATAAAAACCTTAACAATCTCGATTTTCGATAGGAAATGACAATTCATATGAAATTCAATAGGAAATACTGTGAAATGTATTATTTTTTTTACTAATTTACTAATTTACTCCAATTAGAAAAAATTAATCAGGAACTAGTGTTTAAGGTAGAAATTTCCAGGACAAAAATGAGATTTATTCCGATTTAGTTTGACTTCGATATAGGTTGTTACCTTCGAATATACAACACGACGTGACATACCGTAATGTTTATTTGCAAGAGACCAACTTTGCCAAATTTTCTTCTCGCAGTATCAAAGTTAACAACGAATCTCTGATCCATTAACTTATTAATAACGTCCTTCTCAAACAAAATATTCTTTGAAAAATCTTATCGAAGCAAAGCACAGCTCCGTTTTACAATACTTATCAGTTATCAGCTTCGCGTATATGCACACACGCCTACCCACGATCAAGATAATAGAAATTATACCAGAGCTTCGAGCGCGCGAGAGACTGCTTTGCGTCACGCGCAACCGAACACCCGCGTGTACGTCATGTACCCCCGCATCGTTTCCGAGAAAAAGCTGATAGTTGAGGCGAATCTTCGGTCGACTGGACACATCGAGCCTGCGAGAGTACTCGTTACGCACGTACGCGCCGTTAGCCGTACGTGAACATATTCTGTATACCTTTTCAGCTACATAGAAATAAAAGTAGACGCGGTAAATATATATTCTATATACAATTTTTTCTGGATACATAGATGTAACATACGTCCAGTGTAGGAGGATACGTATACATACACGTGCCTGGATGCCCATTACGGGCAACCGAGAAACACTGGGTAGCCTTGTACCCTCCCCCTTTCTACCTGATCAAGACTCTATGATTTCGCGTCTACCGCAGATTCCACCGCTGTAAATATTCCGCTAAACACACCAACGGCAGGCCTCGTAGTATACGCCTATTTACCCTAAAAAAGTGTCCTATTTTAATATCATAACTTCAAAGTACGTTACGTCCTCAAATTTGAACTGTGTTTAACTACAAGCGAATAAATCTCATTCGTACTAATAGTATTAAGCAAAATTTGATATTTTTATAAAATAATCGATTCTCTCAAAATTTTTAATTTTATTTCTTATTTATGCAGCCTTTTGGTTCGATATTGAAAAAGCAAGCCTGATATGGTCTAATTTCATTGTCCAATCGGAAAATAAAGCTCAAACTCGAGAGATCGATATTATAGGGTTGGGCATTGAAGCCCTATGAAATTCTCTATAATTAATTCGTTCCATTCTTTGGCAAGGGAGGTTTCTTTGGTTTGTTTTCGATTATGCCATCCAAATCTAAATCAGAGAAAGTCATCGATTGGAAATTAGAAAGCGTAATTGTCAGTGACGAGTCAATGCTCTTAAATCTACGAAAATAGGGGCACCCAGGCACAGGCACCGAGGTGCCCGGGAAGCGTTAAGGATTCTGGAGAGACCCCCGAGGTCGAGGCACGTAACGTGGATTAATTATGTACGTACAGTATCCGCACGTGCTTGGCCACCTCGGCAGAATGTAACTCACAAATGACATCAACGTCCGCTCAAGGGTGTAGCCTATACATGGTTGTCGATCCAGGAACATTCGCAGTGAGTGCTTTAGGGATTCTAGGAAATCCCTTAATCCTCTGTTGCATCTAACGTGGATTACTCGAATATCGTACCTAGGTGAAGTCTGCGCGTGGTGCACCTGGAGGGGTTTCGAACGAACAGTGTAATCCTCATTAGTATGTTTGGATATAAGTGTATCTTTATTATCATCGATGAACGCGAGTAATAAATTATAAAGAAAACAGTACATTTTGTAAGGTTTGAACAGCGTAGGATCCAGTATTCGCATACATAAGTGACGTCGTTGATTCATTTTTACACGAATTAAAATAAAGCTACGAGCTCTTATAAGAATATATCTTTTATATTATTTCTCTAGAAAGTAATTTTTCATGACAAATCCCTTTTCCCCCTTCATACACCCGGAGGAAAGATTTAGTTGAATACGAACCAAATAGAAAGATTTATTTGAGATGAATAGGAATTTATTCATTCCGAACAAAAGACTATTTGAATTAAATAAATGTTTTGCATATCTTTTTAATCGAGTTCAAACTTAACAGAACATTTGTTTAATTCAAATAGACCTTGGTTCGATGTGAATAAATTCCTACTTAACTGAAATAAATGTTTCTATTAGATTCGTATTCAAAAACACCTTTTCCTTCAGTGTACGAAACCAAAAACGATAAATGAAGTACCGTTTTAAAAATTAAGTTCTCCGCTTTTGGTTAATTGTTAATTTACAATGGCAAATTGTATCATATATTTAAAAATCGAAGGTAAAAATTGATCTTTTGCAAAGATAACGCATAATTTACAATAATTTCATATCTTTTGCACTTACGTTCCCCATCTTCTGTCATCTGCAGAATTTTCGCACAGGCCCATTGGTACAACGGAAATGTATTATAATATAATGTACCTACATGTGTATTTACGATGGGATCTCTCTTTTAATTTCCCTCTCTCCATGCAGGAGTATAAAAAAAGCGAGGCACGTTCCAATGTAAATTTATCGCGTAAATAAACAAGGCGCGATGCCAAATGAACTGATTAAGGGTACATGCCAGTGAAAGCTCATCCCTCCTCGAAACTCGGTCTCGCGTTCCCTTGCGAGACCTCGCCCTCCGGCGCCACCGCCGCTCTCTTTCCCTCCTTCTCCCTCCCGAACGCTTTACCCATCCGTCCATCCCTCTCTTCCGAAAGAGGGTCAGAGGCTGAGAGAGAGGGAGAAAGAGAGAAAAGGGGAGGGAGAGAAGGAAAGGGAGAGAGGAAGAGAGGGGCAGAGAGGGAGAGGGAGAGGACGAGCGCGGGGGGAGTCAAGAGACCAGAGGAGGAGAGGAACGAGGGCTCGAGTATTGATCCCTCGCGTAGCGGTTGACACATTTACCAAAAGCTTCGCCTCTGCTCCACTTTCAGCGAAAGCACAAAAACGGGGCGCGGACGCTGCGTAACCCGTGCATACGCGGCCTCCTTTCCAGCGTACGTCGACGACGACGACAATGACGACGTCGCGTCTTATGTCGCTCCCGCGATGTTGATCGAAAGCGACAGTGGCCCCTTTTCATCTCTGTTCTCTGCTCCCCTCCCTCCTCCCTAGCCTTCTGGTCCTCCCGTTGTTACCAAGGCCTCGAATTTCCGGCCGGTTAGATAAACTTCCGATAAAATTCTATATCCTCCGACACGGAGATCGAGCGGTGTACGAAACTAAGAGTCCTTTGTGAGAGTGAATCGTCAATCGCGCCGTATATATTATATAACCACATGGGGGAAAATTTTTAATTCCTTTTTTTGTGGGAATCGCTGCTATACCGTGAGCGATAAGGAAAACAGAAAGATTGTCTTTCCAGAAATGTATAAATTCTCGGAAATTATCATAAAGCATCATATTATACGAAAACTTTAAGGTTTCCTAATTAAATATCTACACCGAGAAGAGAGTTTATTAACAGTTAATAAATATAATTTTAAATACGGCGAAATAAATATTTCCTTGAACCAAGAAAATATACGGCTATTATTTAAAATGTTTACTTCATTCAAATGGTTGCCTCTTTTCAGAATTGTATAAATTCTCGACACAAATATTGTAAAGCATTATATTATACGGAAACTCTAAAATTCTCTAAATATCTACGCCGACGAGATAGTTTATTAATAATTAATAAATGTAATTTTAAATACGGTGAAATAAATATTTCCTTCAGCCAAGAAAATATATCTGTACCCGAGGATAAAAGTGTATTAAGTCCAAAATAACAGTTCTTGGGAAAAGTGTTTTATTAATTCTAATATTATTTTATCCCGGCAGATGGTGTGACTTGATACAGTTATAATTATTCTATTTCCTTTGGTATCATAGGTGGCACTTAAAGCGGTTTTGCATACTAAAGTGGACTTAATACTTAGCGTAATGCTGCAAAAATCCCATTTTATGTAAAAATTGGACTTATAATACACTTTTATTCTGGGGTACAGATATAGTTATTATTAAAATATTTATTTCACTCAAATAGTCTTCTCAAAGGATTTAATTATGCCAAATAGTTGACAAATATTTCCTTGGTCCAATAAAATGTTTATTTCGCCATATTCAAACAAACATTTATAACCTACAAAGAAACTGTTTCCTTTGTGTACCTACTAATAATGCTTTCAGAAAGAAATGAAGAAAAAGGAATGTCCATATCGATACATATAAGAGGGAATTCTCTCCAAGTGAAAAAATACTCCCTCTTCAAATACCCCGCGGGCGTGAGTACCAAAATGAAAATTTGACCCGAGCTTCCCCCAACCCCTCCTCCACCCTTCTGGAGTACGCAAGCACACACGCACGTCTGCAGCACGTCCGACCGACCGACCAAAATAGTACCGCGCCGCAAGGTAATGCACTGCTCGCCCCCGCGCACAGTTCGGCCGCGGCCACTGTGCAACGATTATCGTTGGCTACAGAGGCGCAAGCGGAACTCCGATGTAAGCTCGGGAATGCTGCCAAATGGGTTAGAGCGTAAGCCGGTGGCTTGGGCGCGAGCGTTCCTCGGGGGTGGGTGGCGCGTGGGGAGCCGAAGGGGTGGTTGGGTGCGCCCGGTAGAGCGCGGGATATAAAGAGCGGAGAGGCCAGGGCGGTTTGATCAATACTCGCTGTCACCGACGCCGCCGCCGCCGCCGCCGCCCCGGCCCGCGCGAGGCCGCATGGTAACAGCAGTAGCACCCCGAGGCCTACATTTCTGCAGGAGGCGCGCGTGGCGCGGAGGGGGAAAATCGCGATGCGGTCGCGATTTCCGTGCGGGATCCTCGCGCGAAACCCTCTCCCGCTATGCGCGCCGTTTCGCTCGGCGCCAGGCTCTCGGTGCCTCGGGACACCCTATCGCCGCGTCCTTCCGCCGTCGTACGTCGGTATGGCGTTAATGTGGGTCCTCCGATAATAATTTTCGTGACACGAGTCGTGCCTATACACGTGATTATGCATAGAGCAGAATATACATGTGATAGGCACGATTTATAGATCCTATAATTATACAGGGTGAGACAAAAGTAACTGATCAGTTTAAAACAATTATAACTTGTGGATGCTACGATTAATATTTTTCTGTGTAAATATACTTACACTGTAAAAAACTATATTTATATTAAATTTAATATAATTGCATATAAAGTTTATACCTATACAATACGTTGATAATATAACTTAATATACTCCGTTATGAAATTTGTAAGGAAGATTTCATAAGCAAATATATTAATTTTCATAATTACATATCTTGTATTAGAACAAAGCTTTATATAAAAGTATATTAAAAATGCAAATTTGTCTTACAGTGTAGTATTCTATTTATTGTATTGAAATTTTGAGACCAAAATTAAAACTCCTACTTGAGATTTTGGAAGAATTTTTGTGGAAGGTTGTCTTATTGGTGATGTATCGCGGAAATTAAAATAGAAGTAGGATGTAATATATGTATGTAGGTCACTGGAGTGTATAGATTCCATCGATCGTCTAGAATATTAATTCCACTCGATTCCATGTAATATATATCAATAATTATTATTAATAAGAGGTAATGAAACTATTTTATTATACTAAATCAGGCCTCTGATGATTTACGATGAATTTCTGAAAATGTATACTGTATTCCATTCTATGCATTTCGATCTATACGCGACTGTCTCGACGCGCATCGATCGTTTCGAATTTTTCTCTATTTTCTGTCAAACCTACAAACGTAACGGGGTCATAGCTATAGATATTCATATTAAATGGGTATTTGTTATCTTTATTAGTTCTTATGTGTTTCCGATATAATCTCTTTCTCTATTCCCACCTGATTCTTCTACAGTCGCTTTAAATACTGCATGGCTATGTATCATGCGAGGCTAAACTTACTTGCCAGGGAAAAAACTTGAATCGCTATTATCTCATTGTCTATGAGCATTCGGTTTATAATTGTATAATACTTCTTTGAGAGTTACATTTTTTTTCTACAACACAGTCTTATATTGATGTATGTCAAAAGTTCATAAATAATAAAATAATAGTGATTGAAGTTTCCTTCCTATATAGCGAGTAAGTTTAGCCTCATATGGTATACATTATGACGAAAAAGTAAAGGTGAATATTCCTACATTCAGCTAACCTTGCCAAAGTATGAAGTGTACAACTTTTCTTCCGCCGTTTTCCTTATGACGATAGATAGAAAAAAACGGCATAAGCAAAGTTGTACACTTAATATTTAAACGATAATAGCTACCTAAGTTGAAACTTTAGCCTACCTTTGGTCTACTCAACCTATAAGCCCTTCTTTTGAACCTAAAATTACTGAAATGTGTTCAATAACGGACCATTTTAGACTCAGCATAGAGTTTCAATACAATCGAAAATCGACCAACTATAAACCCAAAATAGTAGGTCTAACATTTCGACTTAGGTATCCACAAAAAGTTATTATACTATTTCCTTCAATGACGACCAATTGAAATAGGTAGACGAGGCAATCTATAGCGTCATGGCAAAGAAAAATCCATTCTTAAGACAATATATTATAGCACAAACGGCGCCTATGGATTAATATCCTACAGCCTAGAGTCTATTACACTATATTCCCTATATAGAGATGTTTTTCTCACTGTAATCCTATATAAAGAGACAAATAGTACGGACAAACGCACTATACATTGACAACTACTTTCATTTGTTCTCGCGCGTCTCCTACCGCAATACCCCACAAGTACATTTCCATTTTACACAAATACGGCGGGCATGAAAATGACGGCACGACGGTAGTTCGAGTAATTATTCTCTCTCGACATTTTCATTTATCTCGTCGGAAAGTTCCTAAAAATGATTCTTTCAGTCAGAAGAACCATTCCGCATGACGTGATGCGCTCCTCGTCTCTCAGGCGGACGCGCGTCGCGGCCGTGTCCCGGGTCGCGTGGACACACGCGCGAGACCGACGTCGGTACCGCCCGCGTTTCTCGAACTCGCCGCGCCGGCTGACGGGACGGTGCTCGCACCTGGTGCGCCGCTCGGTGGACCGTGGCGCGCGCGGGCCTGCATTTCGCGTTTCACTTGCGGAGCGGCCAAGTCGTAAATTTTACGCAATTCTACGCGACACGCCGTGAAACGGATTTGTTTGACACTGCCGGAGTAGATATAGGTTTGGATACGCGGGTGGGTACGAGCCGCCGTCAAAAGTGGGAATGACGCGATCTTCCGAAGTGGACCGTCTCCCGTGGAGAAGGCGTTGCTAACCGAGCGGAATTTAATTATAGACAGGACGCCGATAGAACGTTTAATTGGATGGCAAAGGAAATATACCTTGCATCTCTCTCTCTCGAGCGATACGTCCAATTTGAATCCCGAATAATCTATCTATACCGATCTATAAAAATACGAGTATATTATCAGTATCCCGAAGTCGCGCTCCAGTTCGAGGCGAAATACGGAAATTGCGGCTTGTTGCATAATGGATAGAAAGAGAAATGAGAAAAAGGGGACGATATTTTCCGATTCGTTGGATTCTGGTATTTGCTATTAAAAATATTCGTATTAAGCTTAATATAATTATATGTGAAAATCTTATCCAATACGTCGTTTATTTCACTCATGAAATTTATAATCAATTTAATATAGTAAACAAAGTTCGATAAATATTTAATAAAAATTTCACATTGTGGTTACATTGATTTTCATAATCACATATTGAATAAAAGCTTTTTACACAATTACTTGTATTAAATTTAAACAATTTTTTTTAGTGTCCGATATCGACGACTGTTCGAGATACTCATTTTTTATTTCAAATTTTTTGCATTCTCTAAAGACTAACCAAAATAAATCATTGAAAGAAAACTTTGTATTAAGTTCAATATAATTGTATATAATGCTTTTATATACAATGCGCGATTATCGGCTTTAATATACTCTTTCATGAAATTTGTATTCAATGTTTACAGTATTTGATATACAATTATATTAAATTGAACATAAATTTCATACGAGAGTTTATTATAACAGTTTTCGTAATCACCTTTTCTTTTTTTCTTAAATATATAATATAATTATTTTAAGTTTAATGCAATTTTTCCGACACTGAATTGTATACGATTCGTCTCAACGCCTCCCAATTTACATAATTAAATTCGTATTAAAATACGCAGGTAGATCCGAATCCCTCGAAGTATAACGAGG
Organism: Xiphydria camelus; assembly: GCA_963678675.1. Classification (NCBI taxonomy): domain Eukaryota; kingdom Metazoa; phylum Arthropoda; class Insecta; order Hymenoptera; family Xiphydriidae; genus Xiphydria; species Xiphydria camelus. The sequence goes on from OY783201.1 coordinate 11,888,682, forward strand.
AAAAGAAATTCGAGGCAGCGACACATCGTCCGACCGGCGCGGCGTCAAAAATAGATTCAACTCGTAAAAAAGATGCCAGGTGGATGAGCTACGTTATTAATTCGGAGCCGGGCGGACGATAACGACGATGCAGTGAAAAGAGGCGGCCCGAAAGAGACCCCGCAATCGAACCGTAAACGAATAGGTACACCCAAGTTAACGCGACAATTATCGCCTCCACCGTTGCGTGGCATTACAGGATTTTCGACACCTACATACGGAGGATCGTTGTGCGGCGTCAAGTAGCGCCGCGAAGGGTGTTAATTGCTAAGTCAATATCGCGACTAGCGAGATACCGCAAAGGCCTTGTGTCGTCGCCTACTCGTGGCCCTGGCCACACGTGGCGCGCAAACTATACGCGCTCTTTCTCTCCTTTCGTCGTTTTTTCCGTACCGCGGAACGACGTAGCCGTTACGTCACGCGGTGACATCCACTTCAAACACACGAAATACGATGGATTACGTGCGCGATGCGTCACGGAATCAACAAGGAGAGAACGCCTGGTCAGAATTGCCGCGAGTAACACCTCGGCGTAGGTATACGCTCAGGTGAAAAACGTTTACTCGTGAAATTGCTCTATCAAGATAAGAACTCTTCCATCTTCTCTTCCCCCCAACGCCTTCACTCTCTCTCCGCAAATTCCTTCCCCCTCGTCGATACGAGTGGAAAGAATTAATCGGAACGCTCGAGTAACGGTAAAGTTCCCTTATTCACGGGAATCGTTGGACGCGATTTTTAAGAGTTGGTAAAATTCATTTCGTCAATTAAAGTGTAAACAGCTTATATACTGTAAAAAAATTGTTATTAAACTTAATGTTATTGTACAGTATGTCCGAAGACAAAGTAGGTACACACACAGATAAATAGAATTAGTTGGATCTACTGAAAATTATTTGCAAGGTCGCAAATAATTAGGTATTTACTTATATCGATGAAATTTGTTGATACATCAATTAGGTATCTCTTCCTTACAACCATATGGAATAGTATGTGATGGAAAATTGCAAGGAAGAAATGTCAAATTAATATGAAAAAAATATCAAATTGATGTAAATAAATAATCACTTGCGACCCCGTAAGTAATTTTTAGTACCTAGATCCAACTAATTCTTTTTATCTGTGTAAAGGAATACGTAGTGTTATATATAGGTTTTCGTAGTACTTTTTCAAGGTTTAAATTGCACATGCGGATTTTTTCACCACATTTTGGACATAACATGTGTATTCAGATGGTGCACATAAACATTGACATCAGTGGCATCCGCGTTACGCGATAAAAATTGTGCATACAGTTTAATGGCACTATTCTGTACAAAACTGTAAGCTCTATAAAGTATCACATTTTCTATAAAGTCACATAAGAACACTGTGTAACTTTATAGAATGCAGCATCTTATAGAGCTTATAGTTTGATACGGAATAATGTAATGAATCTCGAAAAAGTACTACAGGAATCAACGTAAAAATACGAGACCCTGCGTATACTTTGCCCTCGAACATACTTTAACTAAAATGTTATCCAATATGTGATTATGGATATTGATATACTCCCCTATGAAATACATTCAATTTAATATAATTGTGTATAAAGTTCTACAAATATTTCACATCAATTTTACAATGGAGTATATTAATTTCCATAATTATATATATTGGATAAAAGCTTTATATACAATTATATTTGTTTGGGCGCCGTGCGATCAATGATAGATCTCCGCGGGGTCGTAAATCCCGCAGACACTCGTTCGCAACACGGCTACTTACCAAACATACCGCAAGGCGGATTTAGATCTCGGCTGATGATTTGGTGTGTGGTGAGGTGGATTTAAACCGAGTGGTTAGGTCGAATGATTTGACACTGCACTCGCGATATAACTAATAATATATTATCGAATTAAAGAGATACAGTAATTTAAATGAGTTAACCGGGGTTTACAATTAGTTGTTGCAAATGCACTGTAGAAGCCACACTACACTTACGTTTACGAGTTACAAGGGATCGGTTACCTGATGATAGCGTATTAAGCTGAGATGAAGACGAACCGTCTGATTGCAAGTTAGAGCGCTTGCACACTGAATGCACTGTATACACGGTACTCTAGGTTTATGCACTGCTTAATACGCATTTGGTTGCTGCTTATATACTTTACAACTGACAGGTAGTAGGGATAACGTGGGTGATGCGGTGTACGCTTATTGGTTGAATGAGAATGACGTTATAACTAGTGGGGGTTGAAGAGGTGTGCCTCGATTGGCTAGGAGAGAAAGACATTATAACAATAGATGACGTTGGGTAGTTTCCGCGTCCCGATTAGCGGGCAAGGGTACCGCTCCTCGTCCTTAGTCATAACGAGGGTTCAGGCTACGCAGAATGTTGAAGTGATTCTCTATACCTGATAAGCCAGGTATCAGGTTTATCGGAACGGTCACCTATTGAGTCTTTACAAAGCTAACTTAATAGTCGACGGATAGCGGTATTGATTCCAATAAGTATTGCGGGAAACGGCTTATTTCGACCCATCTGGTAATTAAACCTTTCCGGGAAAGGTGCAAGACTGAAAGTGAATTTATAGTCTAGATTCACTGAAATATACCGCCCGCATTATGTCGAGATTGACCCTAGATTAACGAGTTGAATACATCGCGGTAATACTAATTACTAAGGATCGATAATCAGAATTCCGACCATCGTTTGTCGGAACAATATATTAAATATATACATTTTTTTCTTACAATGCAAGAACTTCGAATTATTCAGAGAAAAGGTAAAACTGCAATTGTGCTTGCGACTTAACGAGCATCTACGCCTAGATGCAATAATAAAAGGCTGGAGAGATCATTATTTAAATATATACCCCGTGGAAGGGTTAAGCCCCGGTATGAATTGAGAGCTGCAATGTGCATCCCATATTCGAGCTAGCTCCTACATAAATATACGAGTGTAATATAAATAACGATTTACATGAATGCCACCGACAGCGAAATACAGCTTTCGAAGAAATTTGAAAAGCCATGCGGAACGACGCCACGGTCGTACCTTGCTACGAATAAAGTTGTTCCACCTCGCCGCGCGACAGAACTGGGGCGTACAGTGAGAAAGAAAGAGAGGAATCGGCTCAGCAAGCGGATCGAGTGGTAAGTCTTTCCCCGCAGGCGGAAACTGGGTTCTGAACTCCTCTCGCTGAGGGGTGGTAGCCAGAAAACCACTGCACCGTCCCGCAGAACCGCCTCCGTTCCTTCCACCCCAGCTCTGCTCTCTCTCCGTCTTTCTCCTCCCACTGCAGTTCCCATTATTATCCGCATTCCTCCTGAGATGCCGGGAATTCCACGGACGTATTCGTAATATCGCGTAAGCTGGAAGGTAATAACAATAAGTACGGTTATCGATAATAATTTAGGAGGAAGTATCGTGAGAGAAATTAGGTAGGTTTAGTAGAATGTAGTGATAGAGAGGATAGGATTTTCATTAATAAAGGTATTTCAGAAATAAAGAAGCATAATCTATATTATAAACAAAATTTGTATTAAATTTAATATCTTTGTATATAAATCTTTTATTCAATACGTGATTATGAAAATCAATATACTCTATTATGAAATTTAGATTTGATTTAATATAATTGTATACAAAATTCAAGAAATATTTAATACAAATTTCACAAAGGAGCATATTAACTTTCATAATTACATGTATTGGATGAAATTTTTCTATACAATTATATTAAAGATACAAATTTGTCTAACAATAAATCATTATTCTTGGAAATCATGCATAAGAATATAGTGCGACAAATTCTAGGTTATGCAGCTGCAGCAACTCTATACCAGAAAGAGTACGAACTGCTTACAATCAGTTACTATATGTTTTTTTAATACATGCAAAACAAGCTGGCGCATATGTCACCACTTCAGTAAAAAATGCAAGGGAGTATACACATTCCATTTAAGCAAGACCCCTAGCTACATCTGAACTCATCAATCCCCCAAAGAAAGCCTCTCGAAACCACTCTGACGTCGTGTCGCGACCTCGCCTGTATTTATACTCGTCTCGAAGTGTTAATACGCAAAAACGATCTTTTCGATTTGACACTCGCTGCACGCACCCATGTGCCGAAGCGTTAACCCAACCCAACCCGACCTAACCCTTTCCCATCCCCGCAACTCCAGCACTTTCTCCGGACAAAACCAGCGGGGTCTCCCCCGTTGGTCGCCTAACCCACATTACCGACCGGTAGTACACGAGCTATCGAAAATAATAGGATCGAGACGCCAGGTGCGCCCCACCCGGGGTCCTTGAGAAAATGAACTGCACCAGGAAGGGGTCTCTCTCTCTCTCACTCGCGCGCCTTGGAGCAACTCTCCTTTGTGCTACCGGCGTTCCGCGGCAACGAGGAAGGGAAGGAAGGAAGGACCCGGTGGTTTGTCGAATGTGCAGCACGTGTCCCGGGAGCCACGTGCCCAAAGGTCGATGCTCCCCTACGCCGGATTTTATTTGATTCCCTTCCGAGTGCTAGAGCAACGCCGGCGCGCGGCTCCCACGTAGGTATAGGATATACTCGTACTAGGATGGGAAGTACGAGAGGCTGGCAGGAATTTTCAACTTTGAAGAGCCGCGGTATTCGTGTGGCAAGTGCCACTACCGTGCGTATTACAGAATGAGTTTTCTAAAGCCTCGTGTCCACATGCAAGAAATTGCGCAAGTTTGGCTGTCAGACAGCGCTTGCAACATGTGTAAACAGCGCTGCAAGTCGACTTGCTGCAAACTTCTGCTCTCAGCGGAAGTGCTTGCGACCTGTCCGGGCTTGTAAGTGGACACGTGCTACTTGCTAGAGCAAAATTGCGCTCTACGCTTTCGGGCCTAGTTGAAAGTTTTGTCGCAAGTTAGTGCTTCACTATGACATTACGTTACGTTTTCATAGAGCGACAGTTCTTTGAACGAGCCTACATGAAACGACGATCAATTGCACAATTTATTCCCCCATAATTATCATTTAATTTTATTTAATAATTAAAAATAATATTTCTTTACGTCAATTACACCTAAAACTCTCAATATTTCTAATTTTTCACAGGCAAATTTTTTTTACCGTAGAAAGCATTAGCACTAAACCAATGATTCAACAATTTCACCGTGTTATTCAAATGGAAATCAGAAAAAGCGATTGAGATACCCCTAAATATTGAGTGAGAATGTGCAGATGTGCACCCGGCGACATATTCAAAGTTACATTAAATACTAACGTTTTTAGTGCCAGTCTAAAAAATGCAGTGATTTAACCCTCCGTAGCCCACGCACGGGCATAGCGTGCCCGAAGCCAGCGGTTCTAGGTGTGACACTAAACGGCGACTGTTGCAACGCACATGCAAGTGTTTGCTCCGAGAGAAATTGCTACAACGACTTGCGACAGTAAACTTGCGGGACTTTTGATTCAAGTGTATACGCAACTCCAAGTTACTCTAGCAAAAACTGTCGCAAGTCACTTCCAAGTGGACACGAGGCTTAAGACTCGAAGCCCCGCTTATTTTTATTATTAATCGATTTTCATTTTTAAAAAATGAAAGTGACCTTCATATCTCGTAAATAACATGTGCCATCAAAAACTCCTTTCGTGTATCGTATGTCCCTCTTGACACCAAAAAACTTTTATTCGAAAGATTTTTTCGTAAAGTGGGTAATAACATAAATAAACGAAGTTTCGGGTCTTAGAAAACTCATCCTGTTATAGGGACGTCATACGAGCTGGCATTAATCTCCGGACGCGCGTCATTTTCCGTGGGCGTACGTTAATTTGGAGTTGCGGGGATGTGGAAAAGTTATCGGTCAATGTGTTGATGGATTAACGACATTTAGATTATGTTTCCAGTACAGAGTCCATATATGCGTTATACACGAAGACGTAGGTGAAAGTCATTGACGTAGGTCGCCGTTGAAAGGCTTTCCTTTAATTAATTAGGAAAAGGGGAGAAGAGTGGCGAATTTTCTAAATCGCACGATCGCGTTAACGAGATAAAATACGGCTTTGTGCGTTTCTACGATATCACTGAGAAAAATAATTACTAGTGCCAAAAAAATGTTCTTCAATCAAAAGTATGATATAATTCCAGGATCAAGCCATGGTTTTCTTCGTGCAAGAAAATATCAGATAGGCTCAAGTAATTGTTCTTTTCGCGCAGAAAGAGTTTCTTGTTTCAACGAACGTCTTGAACCAAGATACATATATTCAATTACCAAGAATGTGTATTCTTAAAAATTTTTAAGATTATATGTTCTTGATTCAAGACATATTTTTTTGACACCAGCAATTATTTTTCTCAGTGTAGATACCTCGTTGGGGAAAGTAGAATAAAACAGAACAAAAAGAGGTTTTTTATTTAAAAGCTACGCCTCTTTTTTTCCATACATAAAATACAAGTTAGGGAATAGGAAGATTTTTGTTATTATAGCAGTCGTATCAACAACTTAAAATATACTACAAAGAAAATCAAAGTAAGCTCCGATATGTTCAATATATTAAATATTAAATATAATAAAAATTAAATTAAAAAATATTAAATACCTATATAATATATTTTAAATATGTTAAAAATATATATCAATATATCGAAGCTTTACCAAACCCTCGACTACTCCTCTGTTTATTAAAAACTCCCGACCGATATTATTGCGATATACAGCGAGTCTATTATTCCTGATATTCCCGCGCGCTACAGTATACTCACATGCCATACACAACAGATGCACCGAACTACACTGCAAAGCATATCGCGCGCAACTCGACAAAACTAATAAACCTTCCCTACAATGCCATCCTCCGACGTATACCCATAATAGCTACCACCCACTCGAAACCCGAGAACGTGGGTTGACCACAATTATCGATTAGCTGCACGAATGCAGCACACTACTGCGCTATCCGTAACGTCAGTGCGCCGCGATAAATACGCAGCCTGTACCGCGCTGCGTGATACAATGTATACGGAAAATAATCGAGCGAGTTTCCAGTGAACAGAAATCGAAGAGCACGCCACAGATTAGAAATTTCGAGGCCGAAGCCGAAGGACGACGGGAGTAGTTTGATATGGGAATATGTAATGAAAAGAACGAGGAAACGAGCGCGAGTCACGCGTTTCCGCGGTGGAAGCGCGTCGGCACGCTAACGGGGTTAAGGAACCTTTTACGATATCGCGGCGGACGAAGTACACAAAGCCCCGAGCGGCGGAGAGCGATGCTGCTTTCGCCGGTTCCGCATTATCGATTTCACGTCTGGCAACCGTGCCGGATCTGTCGCGAGCCGCGTGCCGATCGGCCGTAATTAATAATCCAACCGCCACGCAAGATTCAACGGCCAGGCGGCTCGAGTGGGAGCCAGATAGCGCGGCTTCGGGGCGGAATCGTTCGGCGTATGGGTTAGGGCATGCGCGCGTGAGCTCTCGGTGGGTTTGATAAGGGCGACGCCGCGCGCCGCCAAGGTCGCCGTCGAGCCCTCCGCGTAATCCGTTGCCCTCGACGCGATAATTCCCACCTGTGCTACTTCCGACCCCGTGCGTGAAATTATCGCGACACTGCCGATGAAATAGGTACAGACGCGCGTCGCTCTCCCGCACCCCCGATGACTTTGCCCTAAATCATTCTGAGTTACGACTTCTTTTGGACATTAGGTACTGTTGTTGATTTTATCCTTTCTCTCGTTTTTTTTTTGCGATGATCGTAAATTCGAGTGTGTCGGACGGGGATTCGTGCCCATATACTGGAATTTATGGTTATCGCGATAAAGCAGTAGATATATAGTGAGAGTGCAATAACGAATACTAAGGTTGATGTGTAGGAAGTGTTTTACTATAATTATTGACGAGTTGTGCGCACGAAAAAATTATATGGAGAAAAATTTGTGGTAACCATTCTCATAATCCATGTGGTAACATTGAATTATTGTGGCATATGACCTTCAGTACCATAAATATGTCGCAATAACTCAATCTTACCAAATGAATTGCGAGAATGGTTACCGCAAACTTTTCTCCATATATGTGAACCAACGTATGTAAAAATATTACAAGGAAATGTGTGAATTTGAGATTTCTCGATTGACGAGAAAGCAAAGAAAGGATCAATCTTGAGCTTCAAGCTGGATTATCGACTCGATAGAACGGCGCCAAATCTTTGCTTCTGCCTAACTTTTTTATGTCCACAAGTGGAGCCGAGTAAACTTTCAACACCTAATATATATGTATAGATGTACATAGTCGCTTCCCGTCGGGAGAGTAATAAAACATGAGAAAACTTAATGGATTTTATTATATTTTCCATTTTTCTTAGATCGAATACATACTTCTCGTTGAACCTCATTTCACAGTGCATTAATTGCATGAAAAACCAAATGAAATTAAAGGAAATTTGCATCATCATCTCTGTTGAAGAATTCAAAACTGACTAAAAAATAATGATTTCGTCTAACGAACCGATATTTGCGACTGTCAGAAATTATCCAAATTTTCGAAGTCGCGAAGCGCCGCGAAGAGACTTGGCCCGCGCCACCGCGTCAGTGAGGGTAACGGAACCCACCGTCGAAGGTTGCCAGGGTAACTGCATCGACCGATCCCATCCATCCGACCCCATATAACGTAGTAACCCTCCCAGATATGTAGGTATGTAACTACATACATACAACGTATTCGACTGTGCGGGACCTACACGCGGGCGAATATTCGAAACTCCCTTATCGTCCGTACAGATGATGATTAAATTCACGCAAGGGCTGGGGTGTCGCTAGAAATTTGTGATTGTAGGAATTACTTCTGATTGTGGATAAAATTTCGAAAGAAACGTTGAAATAATTATTATTTAATTTTATACAATAATAATAGTAGATATATAATAATTATAAAAAATAATAATAAGCATCTAGATATCGTATTAGAAGCCGAACTAAATGAAATATACTTATTATTTTGTTAAAATATTACGATTTTATTAATTAAAAATCGCCATAGACGACCGAAATCACATCTGCTTTCATAATACTTAGATCAACGATAGACAAAACGATCATCGCAGCACCAACGGATCGTACAGGTGTATAGTTGATTTATAAAAAAGAGAGAAGGTGACTGCCCGTCGTACACCTGCCCTGCAGCACGCGTTTTATATGGGGCCACCTCTCGCGTGACCGGATTCGATCGATCTTGCGGCGCCTTGGGGACCCTCCAAATTTTAACTACGTAGAAAGTAATGATAATGTGCATTTCGCCGGGGAAAGTGTATAATTGTAACTAAATTTATCGGAATTCAAATTCAGATTAGTAAGTATACTTCTCACTAAAAACATTTTTTTAATCGAATTGGTACACCGTGTTAAAATAACCGAATTTTTGCATGTGTAAACTCAACTTATATTAGATTTACTCATTAAGTGCGAGTGACTTAAGATAAGTACCTAACTTTAAAAAAAAGATTAAACATTCCCAACAATTGTTTAGTATTGCAAGCTGTTTAGATTTATTGGGATTTTCAAATGGTAATTATTGTAATATAGTACATATCTCGGCATCGCTAGATCCGTCGATCCCCCCTCCCTCTCCTTATCAGAGCGCACAGACTTCAAAATCTCAAAATATACCTAAGGCAACTTAACTGCTGCCAGATAATTCAAGACCTAATGTATCTAACGGTCGACTTTCTCCTGCCGCACCAAAACGACATCGTCGGCACTCTCGGTTAATTGATCGTCCATTTTGGAGAACGCTCGCCGAAGCTCCTAGCGGGGCAAGGTGTATTCACCTTCGAGGAAAGGAAGAAAGTCGCCGATTGGAAGCGCGTATAAAGCCTCGTGTCCACATGCAAGAAATTGCGCAAGTTTGGCTGTCAGACAGCGCTTGCAACATGTGTAAACAGCGCTGCAAGTCGACTTGCTGCAAACTTCTGCTCTCAGCGGAAGTGCTTGCGACCTGTCCGGGCTTGTAAGTGGACGCGTGCTACTTGCTAGAGCAAAATTGCGCTCTACGCTTTCGGGCCTAGTTGAAAGTTTTGTCGCAAGTTAGTGCTTCACTATGACATCACGTTACGTTTTCATAGAGCGACAGTTCTTTGAACGAGCCTACATGAAACGACGATCAATTGCACAATTTATTCCCCCATAATTATCATTTAATTTTATTTAATAATTAAAAATAATATTTCTTTACGTCAATTACACCTAAAACTCAATATTTCTAATTTTTCACAGGGAAATTTTTTTACCGTAGAAAGCATTAGCTAGTGCTAAACCAATGATTCAACAATTTCACCGTGTTATTCAAATGAAAATCAGAAAAAGCGATTGAGACACCCCTAAATATTGAGTGAGAATGTGCAGATGTGCACCCGGCGACATATTCAAAGTTACATTAAATACTAACGTTTTAAGTGCCCACCAAGAGAATTAATTAAAAAGCTTTTTTTAAATCAGTCTAAAAAAAATGCAGTGATTTAACCCTCCGTAGCCCACACACGGGCATAGCGTGCCCGAAGCCAGCGGTTCTAGATGTGACACTAAATGGCGACTGTTGCAACGCACGTGCAAGTGTTTGCTCCGAGAGAAATTGCTACAACGACTTGCGACAGTAAACTTGCGGGAATTTTTATTCAAGTGTATACGCAACTCCAAGTTGCTCTAGCAAAAACTGTCGCAAGTCACTTCCAAGTGGACACGAGGCTTAACGTACAGCCGTTCATTTATAGAGAGAGAATGCCTATTGAGATCGTATAGGTACAAGAGAGGATATATGTACAGTAGAACCTCGGTTATACGAATAGTATACCTACACTGTTAAAAGTGGTTTGAATCTTAAGAATTGAAGGAATTTGAATTTTCAGTAATACCTGAATGTGCTTACACTGTACATCAATATTCATTTTTTTGACTACAATTCAAAGCAAAAAACATTATAGACGTAACAATTTATTGTATGATACTTCAGATAGAAATGTAGTTCATAATCGCTTCAGTTGATTTCATTTAAATTTTAAACATAATTTTTAACAGTGTAATTGAGACCGGAATCCGTTCGGATAATCAAATAAGTAGGTACCTATTTCGCAGTGCGGGACTAAATAACTGAAAGCACATAAATCTTATATCAGAACACTCTTCTGGGGAAAATCAGCCAAATCAGATGTTTAAAAAATGAAATATAGCACATATATTTTAAAAATAACAAATCAGGAAAAAACATTTTTTTTTTTCGAAATGGCGAAATTTTGTTGTAACTAAACTCACAAGTAGTTTTTTCGATTTCCAAAAAATTTCTTTCGAGTTGCGTCACCTTAGTAATACACATGCTACACATATATGTATGTCTAATCGAGTTCGGATAATCGAACATTCGGATACGGCACCAAAGCGTTCGGATGATCAACGATTCGAATAATCGAAGTTCGATTGTATAGTCGACTAACCGCGTACAGTCAGCCATCTATCTGGTATACGAGCGCGTCAAACGACTACGTCAAATCGAGGTTAGGTTGCCCAATCGTCGTAACACACTGATGCACGCGGGTACGCAGCTCACACGCACGCTCGATGTTTGACTAGTTTAACCTAAAAACGGTTGGGCGGTCGATTGCGTGTCGCAGCGTTGTTTCGCGTGGGCCGAGGTCGCTGGAAACTGGGGCAGTCAGCGTGGCAGATAGAGAAGACACGTGTTTTCCAAACAAATTGCACCCAAAGGCGGCCACCGCGCTCGACGAGTAAAGCATCGAATGACCAAACCGATCCACGAATCATCAAGTTGCTCCTCGAGGGGTTTTTCTGCACTTTGAGGAAACTATATACTCGCGGAAGGATAGTACTAACACTGTTAAAAATTTCCGATAGAAAACGATAGAAACTTGTAGAAAAGATTCAAAAATACTATAGTGTGAGAAGTTCTATCGTTTCTCATAATTTTAAGATTGAGTACTATAAAAAATGATAAGATCGATATAAAAATTTTATAATTTTCCATAATATTTAATATGAAAATTATGAAAAACGAATAATTTCACGCTCTATGGTATTTTTGAATCATTTTTGCTTTATACTACTGTTTTCTATCTGAAAATTTTAGTAGGGGAGATGCCGATAGTACCTTCTGACTTATCGATAATTATTATTATTTATTAATTCCACTATAGTAGTAATAGTTCTTACGAGATCGTAATACTACACTTACAATTAGCTTATAGTAGTATTACTCGTAGATAGTACCTACTATTGACAGCCAAGTAGTAACTACTGAGACGTTAACCAACTACATAATCGGTCAATCCCTATAATAAAAGTGGTAGCTACTAGACTCTAAAAAAATCATATTAAACTTAATATAATACTAAAATATAAAGCCCTTATCCAATAAGTGATTATAAAAATTAATATACCGCGTTATAAAGTTTATAATCAATTTAATACAATTGTATATAAAGTTCGATAAATATTTAACACACATTGCATAAAGCAGTGCATTAATTTTTATAATTACGTATATTGCATAAAATTATGTATACAATTACTTTAAAAATATAAGTTTGTAGTTAAACATTTTACCTGAATCAATTAAACGTGAATGAATATCAACCGGACGTATGTATATAAATATATTATTGATTTAATTGAATATTATTTGGATTGAATCGGCATTCAACCGAATCGAATAAATGAGCTCTTAGGATTATCCAGAAATAAGTACGCTTATTTCAATGAAGCAAATTTGTTTCCCAGTATAGTACTTACTACTGATAACCGAGTAGTAACTATTGGGGAGACACCGAACTACGCGCAATCGGTCAATCGCTATCTACAGAGATTATCACCAAAAAGAGTAGAAGAGAGTCAATCGCAATTGAAACTGCTCCTCCGTATAATCACAAAAATACACCATTTATCCCTCATACGTATATTATAATACCTCGAGAGGCAAAACCTCCCATTCTAAATACTCCACAGTAAACAAGCCCACGCTTCTCGACTCCACATACCCGCTGATTATCGAGAACTCGAGGAATTACAACACGCACGAAAAGTGTTGAGCAATTGCAGTAGCGCGAGAAATAGTGTCCCTTGGTAAGAACTATGACGCAATCGCCGTCCTTCGTCATGCCGTTATACGAAAGCTCTAAATACGGAATTATGAAACGCAAACGAGGCTACGGATTGATTTATGCGCGAGCGGCCCTTCCGTGCCCTTTCACTAGCGCCAAGACGGATGCTGACGGTCCTTCCTACACCGGAAAGGAGTGGGATAGAGTCCGAGCGGCGGACGCGACGTTTGCCTCGGACAAATAGAAAGCCAACGGACACGCACGACCCGTAAACCTCGACAAATTTTCAACTGTCCTCGACGTCTGTATTTCGACTTGGATGATCTCGAGAGGTGGGGAAGAAGGTTAATAAAGACGAGGATCGAAGATAAATATTTACGTTATGGACAATGAACACTTATACAGACGTATTTCTTTGTAGTGGTACATGGGAAATGTCATACGCATATTATGTGCAATCGCATTGATCGTGATTGATTACGCATGTAATTGCGTGAAGAAAGCGATATTTTTTAATAAATCGGTCAATTAAGATATTAAATTTTGAAATATTACATACTTTGTCATCTTGCAACCCTGCACTCTTATCAAACGAAAAAGAAATTTTAAAAAATGGACTACTTTTAATTTCTATTAAAAATATGAAACAATCAGTGCCATATAGTAGATAATGAAGAAAAACCAGCTCCAGCAATTATTTCAGATTTTTAATCGAAGTCTAAAGTTTCATAATATCCAAAACTGCTCGGTATTTTTAATCTGCCCCACCCTCTCCTACTGATACGATCTAATGTTCATTTTAAACGTTACTACAGTCGATATAATTTGTTTCAAATAATAACCATTACGATATCGATACACAAACGCACCACATTATTATAGTGTTCGAATATTTCTCTGTAATCCGGATTTATACTTCCCCTTCCTAACTAGGCTTATCATAATATTAAAGCTCCTCTTTCTCTAAGTCCAGAGCTTCGCAAGGCCCTCTGCATGGGTTTCGTTAACGGTCGGAGTTTATTATCATCTGTCAAGCGTAGCCCGCAAGTTTACTTCGTAAAGAGAGAGATCAGGGTTGATTATATTTTATCAAACGGATCATTGCATACGTACTGGTTCTAAAATCGTTATTAGTTTTGAACTCATTTTTGCATCGTAAAAGGTCTTAATTTATTTATTCTTATGGATTATAGAAATTTGTGTGGGATAGCTTCTTATAATTGACGTAATACATTTTTTTTTGTACAATATCTTATCATCCCTTTCGATATAATATCGGTTTATCGATGATCCTGGCAGTCGAGGCAACTTTAAATTCAAATAATAATAGTAATAATAATACACTGTGAGAAAAAACAAGAGTAAAATTAACTTTCTTCCTGTATTTGTACATTAAGTTTGTAATGGTAAAAAATATTAATTTTCGCAATTATAATTTCATTTTCGACTCAGCATATTATTAACATTTTTAAACAGCATGCTTGAAACATACTAATAAAATTACCAGACATCTTAAACCTCCGTTTCGTAGCAAAACTAATATCTTATGTTACAGTAGCTCACCGAGAAAAATGCCAGCTTCACGTTCAGAGGATTCCGCAATCGCGCCTCGACGTAACCAGAAAAAACTTAATTCATCGAATAAGTCCAAAGATGACCACAGCCATGATAATACGACAAAAATAGAATCTACAAGCACAAAGGCCAACACTAAAAATTATGTATTTTGCTTTTTATATGTTATACATAACAAAATAGAAAAACTCGAAATAGTAAATTTTACTATTGCTAAATAGTATCCAGATATTGTAATTCTTACCAGGAAATCATGGTTGAATGGTTTACTATTAATCTGAGTTATGTCTTTTAGCAACCCATCGAAATAGTAAAAGAAAATAGTAAACCGTACTTTTTTCCTCTCAGTATACCAAAACCGGTAAGCTGCTTCAGTTAGCCGAAATCCCACCGGCATTAAACCCGCAAGCTTTCAAGTATAAAATAAAGTTGACCCAAAGCTTCACTGAACGCCAGTTCTGATATCGATTCCTTGCCGGTAACGGGATTACCTACCCTTAAGCCGGATTAAAACTACGTTTCGCAGTACCGATATATTTCCAGACACATGGGCCGGAATCGTTATAACTAAGGTATGCAAGTTTATTTCCGGCAGCCGATATCGTGAGCACGGGATTGCAGATTATGCAGGAGCACGTTTCGCTATCTCGGTATAGTAGGTATGTACATGACTAGCATCGCGCTTTCGCCTCCTCGAAATTTCCTTATCTACGAAACACGCGCGTCATGGGATCCCCTCCAGATTTTTCCAACAATTATAGTTTATTAACGTTTGCCAAGCGCGCGCGCACGCTTGGTTCATCTCGTTACGAGCTGACCTATTTCTGGACGAGCTTCTCGGGCTTTTCGGTGTGCCGAGGGAGAGAGAGAGAGAGAGAGAGAGAGAGAGAGAGGGAGAGAGGGGGAGAGGGAGAGAGAGGGGGAGAGGGAGAGAGGGGGAGATGGGGAGATGGGGAGAGGGGGAGAGGGGGAGAGGGGGAGAGGGGGAGAGGGGAGAGGGGGAGAGGGGAGAGGGGGAGAGGGGGAGAGGGGGAGAGGGGGAGAGGGGGAGAGGGGGAGAGGGGGAGAGGGGGAGAGGGGGAGAGGGGGAGAGGGGGAGAGGGGGAGAGGGGGGAGAGAGAGAGACCCGCGCGAGAGCCGCCTTCGTTGAAAAGTTCACCGGACGGGAAATGGCTGACGCGGGAAATTGTTTGACATTTTTCTAGAATTTCACGCTATCGACCGTCGGAGATCTGACGTCGAAAGGCCAATCGTGCGCGATGGAAAGAATCGTTCGCAAGCAATCGACTAAAATACTCGCGAAGAAGATTCCAGTCGAGCGTTACATGCGAGCATTATATGTATTCTTACGTGACAATTTTTGTTTGGAAATGATAAATAAAAATTCAATATTACTTACTAAGAACAGTAAAAAATAGTCAAGTCTTCCGTTATTAAACCTAATCAAACATTTTTCTCGGTGTAGGTACTTATTTTTGACATTGAAATTATTATTTAATGCGAAGCCTTTTTCCAAACAAAAATACCAATTTCTTGAAGTACGAAAGAAAATGTGGAGCATCTGGCGGGCCATCGGTTTATCGTCCGTCAACGCGAAGGCTATATTTAGCCGAGGTGCTTTCGACTGCCCAAGAATTAAGCGCGTTGCTCACTTTCGTATTAGAAGTGATTCCTCGTATAGGTATAAAGGTTGCACAGAAATGTTGTCATCTTGAAAAGTAGGTACTCTCGAAATATTAAATTCTCTTTGCGGGGGAGAATGGATCAAATTTGTACAAGAGATGACCCCTCGTCTCCATTACTCTCCATTGGCAACAAAGGGCCAACTTTCCGCATGAATCTACCTACCCTATCCAGAACACATGGGCGATGAGGAGTGATCGAATACGCTATTTAATTTCTATTGTCCGTAAAGTTACAGAATATCGACGTAGCCAGAATTACGTAGAAATACAATTTCGAGAAAGGGTGAAAATCGCAGAGCGTCCAGCGATTCTCGACGCTCCAAATTAAAACGATATTTCTGAACAAGCTTCGAGATGAAACGAGCCCAATGGCGAGCCTGCGTGGCTCGTCACGGTTATAACCACGGTTCACATCACGAATGACCTTTGTTATCTTTCATTCGAGTATTATTTGAATAATTTATGTTTGTTATTACAAGCGTCGCGTTAATCTGATTAAGCCTTTGTTCCCATTCTCATTCCCGGCTCCGCGCGAGTCTTTCCCTTCCTGTCACACGTATATGCAGCGCGTATCATTTAGATATCGCTTACGCATTGTTCATTGTGATATCGTGAGAGAAATCATTTCCTATACGAGCTTACGTAGAAAATTAGTTGCGTTAAGACTGTGTAATTTCGAAATTACGCTACGCCGTGTTTTCTTCGTACCGAGGGAGAGTTTCTCTCTGATTCGTAAAAACATCCATTCATGAAAATAAAATTATAGTATTTAACATTCGTCTTCTTAACTTTGATAGATGAAAGCTACTATTTAGTTAATTGATGAATCATTTTGCCAAGTTTGACAAAAGTATAGTATCGATAGAGCTTAAAGAACAAAGACGCCAATAGATGTCTATCTTTCGAAGACATTCAGAAATAATGTAACATAAATAACGTTGGAAGGTGCAACATTGTAGGTGGCCCCTGGTCGCCACGCTTAGAAGTGGAAACCGAGTGCCAACTCCAATGCGACATCCCTTCTGAAATTAGCATTACGTAACTAACAAATTCCCCGAATAAAAATACCAAAAACTTGTTCACTTCGTCGAAAGTGCGAAATTCGGAAGTGATGATATAATCTGTAATCCGTCATTCCGTTCCTTGGTCAAAACATACGAATATACATCACAAATGCCGATGGAAGTGATAGTCAAAGAATGATCTCAGTTTCGAGATAACACTCGCCTTATTGAATTCGCGTTTGCAGAAAAACCTCGAGAATGTAACGCGAAAGAAAAATCGCGTCAGAGACGATACGAGTCTTTGCGGCAAGAATTTTCTCGAAAAGTCGTGGATCTCATCGAATCTAAAGTCGAAAAGTTAAAATGTACACTGAAAATTTTTGGTTTGTTTGTAACTGCACCATGTGATCAAAGTTTGTAATTAATTTAACTGAATTTTGCTTAACATTTAGGTTGATGAAATTAAGCGTGTTAACCACTAATGCAGCTGCCATAAATGTGTAGAAATTGAAACAACGGTTGGGTAATTGAATTAACTACATTATTCAGTTAATTATCTATGCAATGCTTCATCTAAGTTTCTAAAGAAATTATATCAACCACCCCCCGATGAGGTTCTTGGAATATCATCCAAATGTGCGACGTACAGTTGGGACATCTTCGCGTTTAGCTTCCACGTATTTAACATCGCGGTATGGTTGGCTTAACTGATATTCAGTTGAGTTAATGGATACTTTTTCTCAGTGTAAAAGAGTCCTCGACGGTAGCGCGTGCGCGGCTCTTCCACGACTAAAATCGAAGCAGGGGTTTAGCCGCCTATTTCGAGCCTATAGCCCAAGATTCGAGACCGGACTATATATATTAATGTCGTCTCGTAAAGACCGGGGAAATATCCACTCGTCAGTATCGTCCGGTCGCAAGGAAGCGTGACCGAGTTGCCGCCGTTAGGGAATAGAATAAGAAGCGCCTCGCGCGCCGTCGCCGAGTGCAGTAAACGCGCGCGTCTCTCGTCACGTGTCGCATCGATGAACAACGGGGAACCTCCTCCGACGAGAGAGAGAGAGAGAGAGAGAGAGAGTGGCGGGATTTTGCGCGGCGGAGGTGCTGCCGTAACAGCAAGAGACGGAATGACGCGCGCCGTTCATCTTCGCAGAATCGTCCCCTTTTCCGGAAGAGAGATGATTGGGTTTGATTGGATGATCGTAGAGGCGCTTTTTTCGGACACTCGCGATTCCCACGCGCCGATTGGTGCCTACCGACTCTTGGGGGGAGACGATAATTTAATTTCGTTCCGGTGTATCTGTCCGTCTCTTCGTCCGAAAAATCGAATATTGGTTCATTGAGACGTTTCCTGTCGAAAGAACTTTTACAATTATGAAAGTGATAATAATAACGCTTTGAAAATATTTCAAAGGGTAATATAGTTTTCTCGTATTGTCTCCTTTAATATTACAATTTCCCAAAAATAAAATCATTTACACATCTACTTCGACGTTGTTTGGAAATGTCGATGATCCTGAGTGGAATACCCTGTATATAGGTTACGTATTTATAATCATCCTAACCGAATCCACCCGCGGTATACCGCACCGCCGTATAGGTGCATACTTATGTCCTTTACGCGTCGGCAAATGAAAGGTTCCGACGTGACAATGGAGGGTACTCGAGTTCGGAACACTTCCTTTGGCGGCGCGTTTAGCATCTGTTCGTAATTAAAGGAATAATTTCCAACGTACTCTCAGTACACACGGTGCCTCGACGACGCTTCGCGTCCGTGCAACGGGAGAGGTTAATCGCCGCCACTTGTGTCCGAGGCCGTTCGGACCACTCCAATTAGGAAATCAAAGCCCGCTCCTGACGAGCCATCGGGAGTATTTCGGCGATTCACTTTCACCGGCCTCGACTTTGAATGGCTTACGAGAAAGAGCGGCCGTCACGGATGAAGAGATAGAAACGAAAAGGAAATGAAAGAGAGAGAGAAAAGAACTTGTGTGGACGTATATGTTTGTATATTCTTCAGAAGAATTATACGGGCGAGAGTTTTTTTCTTCCGTTCTTCTGTAGCACGAGTTACGAGGTCTACGATCGATAATCTCACCGTGCTGGGTGTACCTATGCGAGGTATACGGTCGTATTTAGGATCATCTACTCTATAGTGTACATAGGTACGAGTGAGAGCGCGCCGATTAACCCGAGAGAGCGCATAAGAGCTTCTCAGTCGCATTCTCCCGCTGAACAAGTTCGAGGGAGACGGAGAAAGTGCGACGGAGAGGCTCTTATGCGTTCACCCGCGTTAATCGGCGCTCTCGCTCGCACTCGCATGACTCCTATGTACACCATGTAATCTGTGACCGTGTACACGTACGCCGGGAGCGTCTATTCAAAAAAGGGACCGAAAGGAATGCGACGGGAGTTTCGTTCTGGGCGATAGGTACGTTGTGGTATGTATGCATGTGTGTATCGTAGAGTGTTGTGTTGATTCGAAAGGACGTAAACGAACCGTATAAATCTCTGTAGCAACGCGTTGTACATAAGTACTACTTAATATTCATTATGTTTGCGTCAGAAGGCTTTCGATACCATGCAACAATTTTTTGATTGATCGTATTTAACTTATTCATCGAAGGTCCTACCTAAGATTTATATTTCAAATTCGAGGCTGTATCGAGATAACGATCTGGTTTGTGATGTGCGTAATAGTATAAACGCATTGACATACGCACAGCAGCTCAGTTTCAAGTCCACTGCGGCCTAATTCTATATGTTTCGCATCCTTGGCGGGACATTGGTATAAGTACTCGTTTGATGAAACTGTACCAACGAGAGAATTCCGAGCGGACAAAGGCACCCGCGAAGGACAAAGACCTCTATCGCTTGGTCTATCGTCCCGAACCCAGCGCTACTAAATTAAGAAACTAAGTGAAGGACAAAGAGTGTGAGACGAGGACGACTCGTGCTCTGCGATTCGCGCTCTCGCTCGCACTCGCACTTCCCCCTTATGGGCTCCAAGGTGAAACCCATTTTGTGCGTTATACGCGCGATGAAACGTTGCCGCTGCTTTTTTGTTTGCAAACTCTGGCGCGTTAGGTTGTCATGAGGCATAGCGATTTTTTAAAAAATGTTAAAACTTTATTTCTCATAGAAAAAATTAACAATATCATGTCATTTTATCTGAAAAAATAAAATGTTTTAATACTCCCACGACTTGCGATACAATCTAATATTTAGTGCTTATTTCGTAAATCTCTCTCTGGAATAGTTTCAGAAAATAATTTATAGTAGTAGTTTTTTTTTGGGTAGTAGTAGTAGTAGCAGAAAATAATTTACATTATTTACAGAGACCCAATATGTAAAATATGTACAATACCTACACATATGTAAAACGACTTAAGAATTGCAAGAACTTATTAATTATACTCATACTAGTTATACTCATTCATTTGTTTTTTTGCCATCGAGAATGACATTTCTTTTGTTTCACTGTATGGCTGTTTAAATTATTAAATTATCAGATTATTATTATTATTTATCAGGTTATTTAATAATTTAAACAATCGTAAAGTAAAATTAAGAAAGTATTCGCTAACTGACCATTTTTCATTTGTTATTTCGCCACCAAAAATGATATTTCTTTTATTTCCCTTTATGTTGTATAATTCAAAAATCATAAAATAAAGTTAAGGAAGTATTCGTTAACCGACCATTTTTTCGAATATTCTTCAAAGTCCGTCAATCACAGCGCGCCGCATGACGAGTGCAAAAGAAAAAGAGAGACAAAGAGAAAAAGACAGAAAAGAAAGAGAAGACCGGATTTACTCGAGACGATGAGAAATGGATTCCCCGGTTAATTCGCAGAATCGTGTTTCTTTTTCGAACCGATACCAGGATACCGCAAAAGTCGAGGAAGCCGACGACAAAGTCGATGGGAACCAGAGGGTGGCTGCGGGCAGGCAGGGTCGTTTCTTTCGTGGATCCGAAGGCACCACGTGCCCTCCTCTAACCTGACAGGGAGCACGTGGCCTCCCACCACGCGTATCTGGGATTATAGGGGGCGTTGGAGGGGAGACCTTCCTGTCCGAAGGGTCGATAGCTGAACGGAGTCGCGCACGGCTCGCTTCCTATGACAAAGGAAGAGCTTGTAACAAACTGATCGGGTAGCGTGCGGGAAGGGTCGATCGCGAGATCACGGATGATTTTTTCGGCAATAGACACGCCTTGAAGCGTTTTAACTCAGCTCATCTCGCATTTTTAGATCGTTTTAGACTTCCTTGCGTCACCTTCTTGACCAATAATAAATCGGAATCGAAAAGGAAGATGAATTGAGTTTATTCCCATAAAATTATTAAAAATAATTATGAAAATATTAGTTATTATTCAAAATTATTATCGTGAACTACAAAAATCCATGACAAATCACGACATTTTCCGTCTTAATCTATTTAACATTTGTTACAGTGTAGAGTACACCGAAAAAAAACCAGTTATTTCAAATATATCTCTAATAATCGAATATTCCTAAAAACATATTTAATCGATTCGAATAAATATCACACTTAGATAGATTATTCAATTCAATCAACAATACTTATACAAACCTAATCGACATTAATTCGAATTAAATAAATAAGTTATTAGAAATATTCAATTACCATATTTATGCAAAACAATCCCTTTTTTTAAAAAAAAAAGAGCAAAAAGATACGTACAACCGAATCGTTGGTCCTTTCTTTCTCCGATATTTCGGTTGCGCGTCTCGCGATGCCCCGCGCGGTATCTATTCCTGGAGAGCTGGCTGCCCACGTTCGATCCGTAGTTATTTTCGACATCGGAACTAAACGGACTATCGACGAAATCAAACTGCCCGCGAGCTACACGCGACGAAGCCGGACTCTGGAACTTCAATCGAAATAGAAAAGAAGAGAAGATGCTGTCGGACGGAAGTCTATAGCTGTACTCGTACATGGCCGGTAGGTACAAGTTATTTTCGAAGCCAGGAAGAGATAGCACCCTTCCGAGCGAGGCGGAACTTCCTATTACAACCTACGCAACTCGATTCGAGCGAGAAATAACCTCATCGAACCGGGAATTGAAGGGGAGGCCGCCAACCGGTCGGAGATACATATCTGATAACTGATTGGAAACGACTGGTAAGATGCTTTCGACGCGAGGGTGTCATAAGGTCTCTCCACTCCACGGAACGGAATTTCATATACAAGTCACGCTCTGATTCGGACGAGAAAAAAGTTCGTTGATTTGGAATCGGGAAAAAGGGAGGAGTGAATGAGGTTTATAAATGAATTCTTTTCTATGCGATGCTATATTCTTGTAAAGTATGATAACGTAGGTACTTCTGATTGCTGATTTTTTACGCAATTTTTAACTAATGAAAATATAGTTAAACGTTGAAATTAATTTGATGGCGCAATATGATGTCACGGGATGGCTTTGTCAGCTTTGGTTGCACAGGGTGAAGCCATTTTGCGGCTGTTCTGATTTACTATCGCGGTTTGACGGCATTGTAATGGGAAAATTCTATAAATATCGATCTCTCTCTAGATGACTAAAGTTTTTTTAATTACAAATCCAGAAATCTGTTATCACGTCATTTTAATGGTATATAATATAAAGCATTTTTTTAAAATGACAAATAATCAAATACCTAAGTATAACATTTTACCAAATTACATTTTCAAAAAATTGTGAAAAATGCTCTAATATTCATGGCGACACATTGGATTGAAAATATTTTTACTCTTTTGAATTATCTATCGTGGACAATAAAAAAATCCATGACAAATCACGAAATTTTACCGTCTCAATCCTTTAAAATTTGTTACAATGTAGAGTACGCTGAAAAAGAAAAGTAGTTATTTCTCTAATAATCGAATATTCCAAATACACTAAGAGAAATAATTGCTAGTATCAAAAAAATGTTTCTTGAATATCAAGAACATAATATGATCTTACACATTTTTAGGAAAACAGTTGATTGAAAAATGTACATTCTTGATTCAACAATACCAACGTGGGAATAGGAAAATCTCTGCGCTGAAAAAAATAATAACTCGGGCTTATCAAAATATTTTCTTGCGCGAAGAAAACCATGGCTTCATCCTGATATTATATCATGTTTCTCTTATTGAAGAAAACATTTTTCTGACACTAGCAATTATTTCTCTCAGTGTAGCATATTCATTAGATTCGAATAAATATCGCTTAAGCTGAAAGATGATTCAATTCAATCAACGGTACTCATACAAACCTAATCGACATTAATTCGAATCGAATAAATTTGCTATTAAAAATATTCAATCACCATATTTATGCGAAACAACCCCTTTTTCTTCTCGGTGTACACTTGCGAAATTGCAATGAGAGCGTGCCATTTTGGATATCCGAAAAGGAAAAAATAAGAGAAGGCCCTTTAAAAAGAATCGACACAACGGAAGGGGTATCAGAAAAGGACGCGAGAGAAGCTCCAGCAGCGATCGTTCCATTACGTGGACGCGATATCAGAAAGAGATAACGAGCCTTCGATATGGCACAGGGAACCTCCCACCGGCTGTACAGCTCCACGCGGAGAGTATCGCGGTGCTCCTCGTGGCGTACACGCATATGTAACTGCGCGCGTATTATTCCCGACGCGCGAGAGACAGATTAGATAGCGGCGTAAAAACTGTAGGTTGAAGTGTGTATCTGCCGTCTCGCGATGACGAAAACCACGAGCTTTATCCGGCGCTCTCGGCTGTTGCCGATAGATAACGCGGACGAAGGCCAATTCGCCGTCTCGGTTCAAGGTATTGTCCGCGATTTTCTGGGTTTAATCGGCGGATTCGCTGTTGGATCGGCTGCCACTGTGACGTTTTCATAGAGTTTCATCTTCTTTAATCCTCTAGACGCCATCCTGAATGCTTGAGAACCCATAGTAGGCCCCTCGCGAGTAAAAAAAATTGGATGCCAATCTGATCAAGAATAGTTCATTCTCGATATGGTCCAAAAATGATCTGAAGAATAAGGATATTATGATCTTAGCGTGATCGATTTTTGATCTCATTTGTATCCAAAGTAGATCAAAATATGATGGAGAATGGATACAAATGAGAATAATTTATTTTTTATCGTATTTTGATCAAATTGACATCAAATCTTTTACTCGGGCTGTCATTGCGGATTTACTGGTATTTAAGGGGACTAGCACATTTAAGGAAATGGCCCTCAGCGGATTAATAATAATCCACAATAAACGCGGCGAGAAAACATAGCATTTCGAAGGAGCAAATAAACGTTCAACTGCAAATCTTCGACGAGCAAAACCGCCTCGGGAAATTGTAGGAAGAAACTTCGCGCGGATGATCCGAGATATTGCGTCGCTAAATGCGAGGCTCTCGGCGTCGTCACGTGGCGACAGCCCCCGCTTAATCTATCCCCCTCCGAAGCGGAGGGGTGCGCTCGGCATTTCGCATATCCGGCTACTGCGCCGCGAAACCTACCCCTCTCTCCTCAACTGAAAACGCTCTGATTTGCCACTCTCGCGATGGGACACAGAATGCAGTTTTATTCTAAAGTTTGAAATAAAAAAGTTCCTACTTCTTTTTATCACAACAATTACTATTTAATTTATCACGATACACTCGCATATCGAGAAAAATAATCGAAACTAATAATAATGTCTTCATGTTGTCTCGAAGCTTGGTTAATTATGGAACGTCGTTGAGATATTTTAAGCAAACTCAACCGAGGCAAAAGTGTAGAACCAGTCAACCCCATATAAAGCATGTCTTTATCAGTTGGTTCCTCTTCTTTCTTTATCACGTAATGTAAATGTGTCTAATATACGATCTGTTACGACCCACTAATGGGATACTAGCGATTATGCACACGATTTAGTTAACATATGATAATATTGTTGGGTTGTGTTCGTCGAAGGAACTTAAATATGTATATAGATAAATTTAGCTTCCCTCTCGTAACCAATACAAAGAATAATTCATATATCGAGAAAAATAATTGGCCGATCCAAATAACCGTCGACATGAATAGTGCCAAAAAGATGTTTATTTAAATTAAACAAATTGTCGTTGAATCGAGTATATATTATTCGAATCAAGTGTAGATTCGTTCAATTCAATGAACATACACTTGTCTTAAATAATAATGTCATTAGCACTATTCATGTCGACAGTTACTTGGAACGGCAAATAATTTTTCTCAGTGTAGTTAGTGCGAGATACATATGTATGAGGGCAGAGAGAAAAGTCCGACACTTTTCTAGTAGATGGTGGTTTTGAAAAATTAACGAACAATTCATAAAAAAGAAAGTATTTAATTTAAAAAGTATCGGATTTTTCACTCTGCCCTCGTACAATAGGACGTCTGTTATTTCGCAACCCACGGGAGGACTGCTTCCAGGCCGGCTCACAATACGATTATAAAGAGAGCATGTCTTGACAAAAATGTGGAAAAGTATCAGTAAGCATGACATGGTAAGTACGAATGACAAATGAAATAGATGAAGAGACTGTCGAAAAAGCAACATTCAACAGGTAGAACAAAAACTAGTAGACACGCCCCTCTACGATAAACTCGAAAATCTTATGAAAGCTAACACGAAAGAAGATCCAGTAACAAGAGAGCACGTGATTGTTATAAATTATTGTTAGGGTAAAAGTGGGATAGATGCCCCGGTTGAAGTGCTAGTTCAAAATCGATTATCTTGAAATCAATAGCAGATATTATTGGAATTAGCAAAAATCAGCTCAGTAAATTTATTGAATAATCTGATGTGTACGGCGAACTGATGATGTCATGACGAAACTATTCTTAAGAAAGCAGCGCGTAGGGTCTGCTCTCAAATATCGTATGAATGTTTATATGAAACGATATACACCCAGAGAGAGAGAGAGAGAGAGAAAGAACTAAGGACCAAGTGTATTAGAAGTCTTTCTTTGTGAGTTAGTCTCTCGGAGCTGTCCTAAAAGAGTAAAAACGTTAGTCGCGTTTGGTAATACAATTATAACTTCCACTCAACTACAGTGTTTTATTTAATGCTTTTCTTATCACCTGGCTTCCATCATAATCAACAGATATCGAAGAAAAATTCAAATAAAAATAGTTTCTCTATATTTTTACTACAAAAAACTACTTAACATTTTTCGTCTATCTCCACTGCGTTTTGGGATAATCGCATTCAAAGTTGAATACAAACTAGAGAATCTATCTTACCTTTACTCTATATTTAATTTTGTAAATTACAATGATTTAATGTACCAGGTTCTTCCCCAAAAATCATTTTCCAAGTTATACTAGCTACTCCTGTACCAGAATCTTCCTCAAAAATCATTTTTCGGGTAATCCCTTCTACAATGGTACAAGGATCTTCCCTAAAAATCATTTTCCAAGTTATACCGGCTACCACTGTACCAGGATCTTCCCCAAAAATCATTTCCCGGGTAATCCCGGCTACCCCGGAACGAGATTCTTCTCCAAAAATCATTTTCCAAGTTATACCGGCTACCCCTGTACCAGAATCTTCCCCAAAAATCATTTTTCGGGTAATCCCTTCTACTCTGGTACAATGATCTTCCCCAAAAATCATTTTCCAAGTTATACCGGCTACCCCTGTACCAGAATCTTCCCCAAAAATCATTTTGCAAGTTATTCCAGTGACCCCTGTGCCAGGATCTTCGCCAAAAATCATTTCCCGGGTAATCCCTGCTACCCCGGTACGAGATTCTTCCCCAAAAATCATTTTCGAAGTTATACCGGCTACCCATGTACCAGAATCTTCCCTGAAAATCATTTTTCAAGTTATACCGGCTACCCCTGAGCCAGAATCTTCCCCAAAAACCATTTCTCGAGTAATCTCTGCTACCCTGGTACAAGGATCTTCCCAAAAAATCATCTTCCAAGATATACCGGCTACCCCTGTACCAGGATCTTCCCCAAAAATCATTTCCCGGGTAATCCCTGCTACCCCGGTACGTGGTTCTTCCCCAAAAATCATTTTCCAAGTTATACCAGCTATACCCCTGTAAAAGGATCTTCCCCAAAAATCATTTTTCAAGTTATACCGGCTACCCCTGTACCAGAATCTTCCCCCAAAATCATTTTCCAAGTTATTCCAGTTACCCCTGTGCCAGGGTCTTCGCCAAAAATCATTTCCCGGGTAATCCTTGCTACCCCGGAACGAGGTTCTTCTCCAAAAATCATTTTCCAAGTTATACCGGCTACCCCTGTACAAGAATCTTCCCCAAAAATCATTTTCCAAGTTATACCGGTTACCACTAATTCACTTTACTAATTACCACTCCAAATACACCACACAAAAATAATTTCCCTCTGGTTGAAATTCTTAACAACATTTCCACCGCAATCGTATTTATTATCAGAAATTACTTCTTATCGAACCACGATAGGTGCGCTTACGGCAAGTTCACGGACGAGGAAAGCACCAGATCATTCGACCGTGTTCCGTACAGTCGCACGCTGCAGTTACCACGCAATCGCGCGTGCGCCGCACGATTCTCGACTGTCGAACGGTGCCGGTTCCAGGACGAGTGCGGTGACTCACGATCGTCTGCCCCTGAACTTGACATTGACGTCGCGCGGAGCGATAATTTGCGAATTCATCGCAGCCTGCAATCCTCGTCCTTGGTAATTACAATCTACCGGGAGAGTTCGCTGCTAAAGTATAATATTAAAGCCGCCGTCTTGCCGAACGAAACTGAGATGCGAGCGAACACGTGCGTGATGTGTAAGCGGCGAGTGGGATTTTGTCGGTACGTATGCGGCGCGTTAAGTACTTTAGCGAATCCGACGACCATCTTCAACGATCTCTGCTCGATCGCTTGAGTCGTTTTGCGATACGTATTGCACCCAGACGCTGTGAAGTAAGACGGATGGATGTAATTTGTCGCACGGGAGAAACAAAGGTCGGGTAGCGCGCGAATTGTAGCAAATTGGTGGGAAATTGAGAAAGTTAATTAAAGGGTTTCTTTCTGAATTTTTAGTACGGTTGGAAATCTTATTTAAATGTGATGCTCGAGATTTTCATTCGGTCTTCGCATGAAAAGAGTATTCATAATTTTTAATTCGATGGGTAATTTCTGTAGATATTCAACGTCACATAAAAAGGAAAATGTCCAAAGAAAAGAATTATTCGCCAAGTTTTAAGTGAGTTTTTGTTTCTATTGTATTATGACGTCATCGAGAGAATCCATGAGAGACGCACTTATGCTAAGCCGAGTCCGAAAGAAATAGACTTACAATATACATACTATGACGCATGCTACATTTTTTAATATTGTTTTCTAGCTTAAATGAGGCCGAAAATGAAAAATGAAAAAATACAGGGTACTTAAATAATTTTGTTTAAATTTTTGAAGTCTGTAATAGAAAGAATTAATGATAGAACCGAATTCTTGTAGACATTTTTGAAGGCCAATACATCCTTCATGATTTCTATTGGGTTTTTTTTTTTCGCTCCAATTTCGAAAATCGTTGCTTTATTCAGGAAATTTCAAAGGAATACCGAGATATTCATAATTTTCTAAGAAAAAAATATATTCTGCATAAAAATGCTGATATCTTAAATTTCCTTTGAAATGTCGATCTAGTAAAGGTGATTTTTCTAATCAGCACATAAAAAAATACATAAAATAGAGATGTCGAACAATCGATTCCACGTATTTCGATTTTTGGAAAAATATATCACATCTCAACCAATTAAATATTTCGTTGAATTAAACATTTTTACCGATTAATCGTTTCCACGTCGTATCTTTTATCTACATCTACATCAGTTGCTTCACTCTATGAAATATTTATTCGACAGCCGATGACCGTAGCATTTTGCCGAGTCAAATAATTTTTTATTAGTATAGCTATATCAAGTATACTGATAAATTCCGGGCATACAAATGTGTCGTCGGGAGATAAAAATGCGTTCGAAATACTCTTTTTCTTATCTTAACAAGGAGTTTAGCTTTGAGATAGGTGCAAACCATTCTTGCGTGTTCTAAAAATTCATTTTGTCATCATATCAGACGCATATTGATTTAGTTTGTTCATCAATGTGTTCTGATACGTTGATTTAGAATAATTAACAAGGCTGATGTTATTTGATGGTAAACATTTTGGTTTTTCTTATACAATTGCTTAGAAACTTGTATTTACGTATAGTATAACACAATGGGTTAAAATTCGTAGGTTAGTGATATTAAAAAATTATCCTGCAAGCTGACTTGGAAGGAGGACTTTCCAAAAACTACAGAATCACTTTCATAAAGCGGACATTTTTTATATTACTTACCATCAATCATCGACTACTACTTCGTATGTTCGTATAGTGGACGTTCCTCTGTAATCGCGGTGTCCTCCGCGCATAATCTTTCGCTTTGTCGTCTCATTCTGACCCCTTCCTGCCCTCCTATTCTGGCAATAGACAAACGTCATTCGTCTTCCTACTCACACGCTGTACTACTTGAGCAGTGAACCCGCTTATGCGGATGTTCGTAAGACGCAGAAGACCAGGGTCCTTTATATTATGCTGCTTCGCAATAGCAGACTTCTGCGCATCTAGTAATTATGGATTATGATGGAAGCCAGGCGATATGAAAAGAATTAAATAAAACACTGTAGTTGAGTGGAGAAGTTATAATTTTATTACCAAACGCGACTAACGTCTTTACTCTTAGGAGAGCTCCGAGAGACATAGAAAGACTTCTAATACACTTGGTCCTTACTTCTTTCTCTTTCTCTCTCTCTCTCTCTCTCTAGGTGTACATCGTTTCATATATGTAAACATTCATACGATATTTGAGAGCAGACCCTACGTGCTGCTTTCTTAAAAATAGTTTCGTCATGACATTATCAGTTCGCCGTACACATCAGATTATTCAATAAATTTACTGAGCTGATTTTTGCTAGTACCAATAGTAATTTGCTATAAAAATAAATAGCTTCCTCTTAATACCAATTTTCATAAATTTCTCGATTTTTATTGTACCTATATAAGGAAGCTTATGTGATAACTGCATCTTCTATATTATGTCTGACATGAAGATGTACCATTATAGTTTAGGTTCAATTAAAAAATCGAAGATATCATCACTTTTAATTTTGAAATGACTCAAACTGAATGGAGGAGTTATATTATAGTGATGAAATGAAATGATATTTACCGTTGGCGCGATGACCTGCAATGGCGCGATAATGACAGCCATGACTGGCTCAATAACGGACAAGCGCTGGGATGATAGTTTTGGACCAATATTGGGTGTCGATAAACAGCCAGACATGAAAAGCTATATTGGTTCAACCATGGTAAAAATTAGGTATTCAACATTCAGCCAGTAATGGTATGAAAATTTGCTATTTATGATATGAATTTCCCCGAGCCATGACCCAATAATAAATTCGTAACATTGAATTAGCTAAAGGTAGTTTTTAATAAATAAAATATTTAAAGGACAAAACAAAATACCTATTTCCAAGACATGTAACATGTGATATCTAAACAGGGTATTTAAAAATGGTCGTTTAATGTTGGAAGATTGACAACCACCCTTCATTCTTAATTCATTCGAACTTAAAATACCAAAAACTAATCCCAACATGTACATAACTATATCCTATGCGTTCCGCCGCCCAAGCCATACATATAAACGCATTTACGTCTTTAAACAACAACAGAAACCGTTTTCCTCCCAACCGGGACGCGGCGACCGCGCTCCTCCAATCTTAGCATCTCCCTCCGCACCGTCATTCAAGCCACGCTCGACACGCCTGGGTTGGGGAGTTCTTTCTCCCGGCCCTCGAACGGGAACTACAAGCTGGAAATGGTCCTTTAGTCTTTGGAGGACCGTCGATACGAGGACCTCATGCTCCTCGCGCGCAACGTTACCAGCGGCGATACACGTTACACAGATCCCCTCGTACCTCGAGACAGCGCGCGTAACACCGTATGCATACCACGCGTACTCGTTACTCTTCGATCCCCGCGTATGCACGTGCACGGCGGTTGCGCAGAACCGCCGTTGCTCCGAGCCACGGAAAGGTTTCCGCGCGCTTCGTCGCGGCCAGTTACGACCCAGTTACATTACGAGCCGGTTCGTGCAGCAAAATCAACTGGTTACCGCGCGGTGCGATACGGACGCCACGACGTTCCTGTAGGGCGATCACCCGCGCGATGACGATGAACGGGAGCGTCTCGAGGCGATGGAAGGTAAGACAATTTTCGTCGCCTTTCCGTGCGCGCGGTATATCTACCCGTAGGGATTTCCTTGGCGAGACGGCGTGGACGGACGGAGCGCGCGTTTGTATACGCGTGTATGCGTAATGGCGGTAAAAAATTGGAGCGAGGGAATGACGTAACGGACACGCTGTACAGTAAGCGCAGTGCCTGTAGCGTGTTGCTAGAAAATTGGAAAATATGCGGCGCGCGAGGAAAAAATGCGGAAAGAGGAAATACTGATTTTCAAAAGTTTCTCGGTTTTTCATGAAATATTTTACGGATATGGCGACTATAAGCATGAATTATATAAACAATCGTTTAATACGTGAGTTTTAAATATTAAATTGAATTATATATAGATAATGAGTTAATATTAAGGGTTTTTATTCAAATTATGGAATTATGCAGCCTTAGATCCCTCGTGCGTTTAAACAAACATCGTCTCATGTATATCCACGCGACGTTCGTTTTGAAGAAACGTACATAGAGTCCAAAACGCAACCGATCAATCGACCGTCCAATCTCGGGGGATTTGGGATTTGGAACTTGACGCGGGAAGCGCGCGTGCGCGCTCGTATACGTTGCTCATTGCGAATGTATACGTCCGCTGATCCGCTTGCCCGCTCAAAGGGGTTTTAAAGCAATTTCCCTACGTCGCGTTAGAGTGCGCGGCAATCGGTGAAATATATTTAGGTACGGTTCGTCGAAAACGAAATTTCGATTCGTCGTTTCTCACACTTTTTTTTAACTTTTCTCGCTAAATATCCAAAACCAAACGTGGGGGAATTTGCAAATTAAAATTCCCACTTTTGGTTGTGGATATTCCTCACACTTATTTTATTTTTCTCGGAAAATATCCACTACCAAAAATGAGAATTTGCAAATTTCAATTAAGGAGATTCTATCGATAATGTGGAATTAACAGAGTGATTTTGATCAAATTCAGTAAATTGGTAGATAAGTATTAGGATCTTTCGATTAAAATTTTGTGATAAAATACATATATGTATTGGTGAGGAATCGTCAACAAATTTAACCAAAGGGTCCTAACACATCTGTCCATTCAAAAATAAGAGATTAATATACTGCTTCTCGTAAGATTCTATGTTAAATGGGTATTAATTAATTTCTATGTCTTATACAAGTTAGTGAATTATTACAAAAATGCAATCGAAGGGTCCTAACGATTATATTTTTCGACTTACCGAATTTAATCAAAATCGTTCTGTTTATTCTATTATCGATAGAACCTCCTATTTTTTCTTTATTACAAGATAACCGTAACTGAAAGAGAGTAGAAATTTATTATCGACTCGTAACATTTTCGTCACATCCGCGCGACGACGTCCGTTTTACGAAACTCGATCGCGAGAGAAGGCGAACCTGCGTCACGACGTCGTAGGAATTATGCAATCGCGAAGTGCCCTGATAAGGTCGAGCTTATCGGAAACACGTGCGGTTGTCGGTGCGATCAGGCAGCGCTAATAACGTCGTATCGCGGCGTTCGCCACTTAACTATACAGTCGCGGAGACACGAATGCTTTCTCCGTGTCGTGCCTCGCTCGATTCAATACGTTCGATCGAACGTGACGTGGGCTTTGATCGAAAGGAGCTTATCCGACCCGTTGAATGTATATGTATATAAACTGCCGTGCTACATGTATAATTACAAACACGACTCTAAGTAGGTAGGAACGCCTTTTTATACTGTAATGACGATTTCAGTGGAAGCGGTATACAGTACACGGAAAAAAATGATTTTGCAGTATTAACAAAAGTTGATTTTGCTGAGAATATTTTGCTATCGTAAAAGAAACATTATCTGTGGCGACAAAAGATATGTCGAGAAACAGTAAAAATATTTGTTGGGATAGCAAATATTTTTACCGAAAAAAATTTCACTGTGGCTGCAGTTAAGTTTGCTATCATTGGACATACATTTCGCGCTATCACAGATAATATTTTTGTCGTAATAGCAAAAAGTTTTCAGCCATACCTAATTTTGCTAACCTCTTTCTGCGACTCTTAAAATTTTGATTTAATCTTCTTCGACCGATACACTGTATTCACATCGAGAAACCAATTTATTAATAGTTAATAAATGTAATTTCAAATACGGCGGAATAAATATTTCGTTAAAACGAGAAAATATGTGATTATTATTAAAATGTTTATTTCATTCAAATAGTTGCCTCGAAAGGATTAAATTGTGCCAAATAAATATCGTAATAATTAACGAACATTTACTTGGTCCAGCCAATTATTTATTTCACTATATTCAAACAAACATTTATTAACTATAAATGAATTGTTGTCTCGGTACGGGATAAATCGTGATAATAATAACTAAATTATCCGCAATACACCTTTCCATGTGTGATTGTCAGCTCGTAATGCATAGAAAACATTAGGGCGAGCGATTGCCAGCATCGCACGGGTCACGAGAGAGCGTTCCGCCCGCACAAACACTCCGAGCGGACAAAAGCCTCTAAGTACTCGTGGCGGAAGCGTTACGAAAGCGAAGACTGCGCGACGGGAACGGTTCTCGTGCGTCGGGTCCTCGCTCGAACTCACGTGTCTTCCGTGTATCGCGAGCTGATCTCCGTCTTGAATATATGTAGTACTATCGAGTGCACTGTTTAGATACGGCTTACACGCGAGAACTATCGTATGAGGGAAGGAATTTAAGAACGAATTGCTTCCTGGATAGATACGCATACCGCGACGAAGAAATTTCTGAAGGGATTTACTACTGTTCGACGCGTTTAATAATATCTTTCACGTTTCTACCCTCCGTATCGGGAGAAACAAACTCCTAACGGCGTGTGCTCGCGTATACTTACGATAGGTATATGAGAGGCGGGAAAGAAAGGGGATCTAAGAATAAACAGTTTTACGTTTAGTTGGTTACGTGGAAACATGGTTGAGCCCTGCGCGCGCTTCGCTACTTCGCATACCTTGTCGCGGTCGAATTTGTTTATCTCGCTCTTGTGTGTGTGTGATATAAATACGTAGGGACTACGCGTCTCTAATCTTCTCTGCTCTGTCATACGGTACTGTGTGGGTTGGAAATGCTGCACTTATAAGATGAGTTGTTATTACATATGCGTAGAGAAAAATTTAATTAAACAGTCATTTTTCTTTCAATGGTCTATAAAAAAATGTCTATGGTTAAAAAAATTTTTATTCGATTCAACGAATATTAAAATGACATTGCGTTTGGTAAATCACTATCTTTTGAATGGAATAAATATTCTCCGAACCAAAATAATTATTTTATAGATACACTCTTGAGAGAAATTATTCTTTGATCTAAGAACTTTTTTTCTTCGAGCCAAAGAAATCATTTTATAGATACTTACTAATGAAGAATTCTTTAATTAAATGGCTTTTCTCCTTCTATTCAGTAAATTTTAGATTACTCATGACAAAATTACTTGTAGCTTAAAAGGAACGCTATTATCATAGAGCTGACATACAGTTTCCATCTTCTGACTCTTCGTAAGCAGAACGACTCGACGAGGGCCAACGCCCTTAGCACTACATGCCTCACGAGCGCGATAAGGTAGGTACACGCGTGTAATGAAGGCAAAACTTTCCATGGTCTCCGAAGGAAGGAGCCCGACGAGTAGTAATTATAGTGCCACAGCGTTGATAGGACTGTCGGTCTCGTTGCGTGAGCACGAAAAGCCCGGAAAGGGAATTGTATTTTGATTGCGCAGTATCCGGTGCACCGTTTGATTTTCATTCCAAGAATTCCTCTCCTATCTCATTCCTTTCCTTCTCGTATATTCTCCTCTCCCTGCCGGGGTATTATATTCACCGTTGTCTCGTCTCACTAGATGCCACATTCCATTTCCCTCGCTCACCTGCGCGCGAGATCCTCTTCCTCTCGATCCACTCTTCCTTTTACACGCCACTTCCCCTTTTCTTTATCCTCGCGGACGACGGTTCTCGCGTTCCACTCGTCCCTCGCGGGCTTCTTTCTCTCCCGTTAAATTAAATTATAACAAAACATTCCGATCGTTTATAAAAATGTGAATTTTAACCATCAATTGCTACACCTCAAATTAGCGTTATTTGTATTCGGTTCATATATCGTGGGCTTACTGCCAAAAGTGACCACAAGTCAACATTTTAACTTTGTGAGTTAGAATGCCCAAGTCACTAAGAACAACTGTTTTACACTACCAAAGATATTGACCAAGTCATATCGCTCATGGGCTGCAATAGTGGCACAACTCAAAATTGGAATGTTCCCAAGAGACGACTTTAAAAGTTGAATTATTATATTATACGAGCGTTGACCATTTGCTGCCAGATTATGATAATTATCATGAAAATTCTATGGTAATTATCATAATCTGGCATCAAATGGTCAACGCTCGTATAATATAATAATTCAACTTTTAAAGTCGTCTCTTGGGAACATTCCAATTTTGAGTTGTGCCACTATTGCAGCCCATGAGCGTTATATCTTACTTTGAAAATCTCGTAAGTTCAATTTTAGACAAAAATGCCATTTACAGCTTACTGTATTCAGATATTAAACCTTAACGCAGTAAGCTATAAATGGTATTTTTGTCAAAAATTGAACTTACGAGGTTTTCAAAGTAAGGTATCGATATTCAACTTACAAGACCTCTTGGGTGGTCAATTAGATATATAGTTAGGTATCTCAACAAATATGTAGTTAAGTAACTAAAATTTCATTCAAGTAACTAAATACTCAGCTGCTTCATAAGTATTTGTTCAAATAACTGTATCTACATTCAGTTTTGCCACCCGTAATCACAAAATTTAGTTGACCCAAACGATTTTTTTTGTATAAAGTTAACACTATACTTCCACTGATCATTTAATAAACACTTTTGTTGAAACAAACCAACTCAGATTAATTTAACAAAGCAGTGTAGTTTAATTGATTGTAACTACTAACAAAACGAATTTTACTGAATGAAATGAAAAAATTTAGTTATTTCAACTATATACAGTCCAATCAAAGATACAATGGTTAGTTTGACGAAATATAACCTTCAATCAAACAATTTGGTTGGAACAACTAAATTTTGTTTTCAATTAATGATTTTGTATACCTATCAAATTAAGGCAGAAAAGTCTTGAGAATACGATGAAACTAATAGTTTATGAAAATTTAAGTTTAATTTTTTCGAAAATGGCCATTTCTGAAGTTTAGTTCGTGAAGTATAATTTTTTTCTTCAAAACAGTGCTTTTTTCTAGTAATTGCTGGAATCAAATAAATCAAACGGAGAATTACGGAGAAAACGTAGTAGTTTAAGGTAAAAATGAAATTTTTCGTCAGTCAAGGAGGAGGAAGTAGCTATATCTGTATTAGAGAGCGTAGACATTTACTTTAGATTCATATATGGATCTATAGTAGCATTTGAGGGTTAATAAGCGACGTCATGTCGCTTTTATCGCTTTTTTAGCTTACCGGGAAATTTCGCCATGTACACTTACACTGGCAACATTTGCTGGCCAACGAACGTTGGCCGTATAAACGCATCTATAGAGCACGCACACAAGCAACCAATCGATAAACCCGGAACGAAGAAGGTAGACGCATATGGAGAAGATCAGTTCCTTTGTCATAGGACTCGACACCTGCACGTATTCCAGGAATCGTGTTGAAATTGTAATAGTTGACATACACAAAGAAATCGATCTAAACGAGTTAATAATTTTATCAGGTACTTTGTTATTATTTTTGAAATTTTTTTCAGTCGTAATGAAGAATTTCAAGAAAAAATCTCGAGTACAAAAATCGGAAGCCGCTTTTTCAGCCTAAACGAAAACACTGACCTATAAATAGAGGAGACCGGAAGAAGTTGGCCCCTCGTTGCCGTGGAGAGTAACGGAACCGAGGGGCCGGCTTTCCCTGGTCACCCCTTCGCGTTTATCTTTGTATACGCGACAGACAGGGAGGCGCCGCTCGTTCCGCGCTCTAATCGCCCAGTGAGGCTCCACTCGACATTCGGCTAATACAAGTGCGTCCCTGATACGTCGCACATTTCATTCGCCCGAGCGCAGCGCTCAGCTCGTATCGAGCTCACACACATCAGTAGTCGACTCAGAGAGTGAAGTATGAGAACACCAACGAGGAGACGTTCGATTGTGGTACGGAAAGGTTCAGTCATACGGGGTATCCGACTGTATAGATCACTAATTATAAATTGTCAAATAGAACGCTAAAATTAGCAGATACCTATATTAATTCTCGGAGATATATTTTTTCGCGAATGGAACCCCCCCCCCCCCCTTTGCGATAAAATATATATACAAATTACTAAATTCGAGCGCGATCGATCGTCGGGCTTAAAATTAATACCCTCTCTCCTTAAAAGATTCTTACGCCCCCGTGCCTTCAATAGCGCCCAAAGTCTGCCGAAGCAGCTGCTTTAACGGGCACCGTGGAACGTTTCTCCGTAACGTTTCGCGTCCCGTTTCCATGTTTCCGCGGAGTTAAATATAGAAAATACGCGTTCGACGGTCTTCACCGTGGCCCGAAAGGTGCGGCCGATGGGCGCGCGCACATACCTACTCGCATATACGATGGATACGTTACGCGCGTACACGCGGCGGACGCGAATAGATCGTACAGTCGGACCGCCCGTGACGTCGGCACTTGGACCGAGCTTTTTTTCCGGGCTATCGTGTCAAAAATAAGCTATTATGAGGATCAATATCGTTCAATCGGTACAAGTGTTTGCAAAAAGAAACAATCGACACACTTCTTTATCAGGGCGATAATAAAAAAAGATTCAGTCAATCGTAAATTCGATTATTCCATGCACGTGAATAAAAATTGTTGTTGCATTTCTTTTTTTTTCACGTGAATGCACTCGAAAATTGAGAAAAAAGGGAATTAAATAATTGCCGAGGTTCCTATAACATACCATATGAGGCTAAACTTACTCGCCAGGAAAGAAACATCAATCACTATTATCTCATTACCTATGAGCTTTGGCTCAAATTTGTATAACACTTTTTTTGAAGATTACGTTTTTATCTACGATAAAATCTTATATCGATGTAGGCCAAACATTCATAAATAATGAGATAATAGTGATTGAAAATTCTTTCCGGGCAGGTAAATTTAGCCTCACATGGTATGTACGCATAAACGCACACGCAGGGCGACGTTTCTGAAATTTAGAGCGACACAAAGAGAATGGAGTCGAATCGGAAGCCGAAATTACGGGAGGTCTGACTCGTAGACACGCTTTATACCCTTTGTATACGGATACAAGTCGCTCCGCCACGTCGAGATGCCAGTGGTAACTCACCGTTCTTGTCGGACAACGAACGATTTCCCTCGACAACGTCGTAAACCAGCCGTTCGACCGCCTTTCTCGTGCCTCTCGCGAGGCGCCCCGCGCCGCGCCGTCGGAAAACTTCAAATCATTATCGCGCGGGTCGTTTCCGAAGGCGCGTACGCACAGGGCACCTCGCGTATTCCTTTTCTTCCGCGATCCTCCAAGGGCACTCGTAACTCGCGCGTTGTTCCCCCCGCGCTTCGCCTCTGCTGTGCAGCGTGCCGAGAAGAAATTTATGAAGCGTTACGTAACGAGTCATCCTCACCGGCGTTGCATGGGACAGCACTAATTTCAGTGCTAAAAATAAGTGTCAAAGGTCGTTCCCGACGATGAACTTAGCGGGCGGTTGATTCGACGCGCACGGTGCTTCGACTCCCGGATAGACTTGTATGATCGTTACGACGTTCATACAAACTGCAATAATAATTGGTCGTTAGAAAGTCATCGTTTATTTGGCCGCATAAGTTTAGAAAAATAATTGTTCTTTAAAAAATGGTTCAGTTTACATTATAATGTGATTCAATTTAATCGCTGTATTTATTGCAGCATCATATTTACGAGAAATTGTGCATATATTGAATAAATGTTTAGCATTTTATTTCTGTTGGTTTGAAATCATTTAACGACACAAATATGCTTGCTTTGTGATGATATGACTCATAAAGTACAGAACATTGATGCATCTGATGAGCCAATACTACCTAAAGTTGCTGTACAATTTATGTACGTTTGTCTATCTGGGCTTTTTCTTCTTCTCCCGCCGTTTCATTTATCGAGGACCAAGAATATATACCGAACAGGCCAACTGTCGTCAACCGAATTGAATTCGAAGCCGTTCGACTTTATGTTCAAGCGTTTCAATGTTTATCCGAGAACTCTATCGTCGTTTCTCGGCGTTGACTTGCGCCGGATATATCGCGCGAAACGAGATATCCTTGACTGGAATACATTTCCTCGAATTCTTTTGATCGCCCCTGCGCGAGGCTCGATAGAGAAAGACGCGAGCGCGAGTTGCAATGACGCGCGCTCTACTCGAGGCGCAACAAAGGCGCGCTACGCGGCGAGGTATACAAAGTAAAGAGGCGAATTTCATCCGTAGGTACATATTCCGCGCGCACAACCACTTCCGTTGATATCGCGCTCCATCCTGTTTGCGCGTGAAGGGACGTGCGCGCGTGTGTACCTACGCGCGCTCGCTGGGTGCGCGCGTTATATACGCTGCTCAGAGTCGACGAGGAAGTAACTTTGTTCCACGATAACCTTTATATTCCACCGCGTTCTTATCTCCTATCGAATAACGCTCACGCGCGCGAATTGCGCGCGGATGATTTACGGCGCGTATGTATTCGGTCGGAACGCGCGATACCCGCCGCGCGGCATGCGGGCATTCCAAGCATTGTGTTTACGCAAGGTCGCAATAAGTGTATAGCTGGTAATGTACGCACAGTGTGTACGTAACGGTTGTCGGTTAATAGTAAACATCGACGCACGGAGCACGGCGAACTGCGGGTATTATTATTTCGCGCCCAGCGGTAATTGTTCGGTTGGGTGTTGCACAGGTGGGGGGTTCGAAGTTCTCTTTGCTACTGTGTCGCTGTATAGCGTACAGGAAGCGCGAGTCCCCCTAGTTATTACACAATTTTATTGCTCGATATAATGCTTTTCCGCGAAAAGTGCTTATGCGCAAACTCTGTTTTGTCAAATTGTCCACTTGTTGGTTAAAATAACTATATTTGGTTAGAATAATTGAATATATAGTTCAATCGACCAGTATTTTGGTTAAAATAACTAAACGCGCTTAACTACACTGTTAAAAATTTCCTTTGAAATTTAATTAAAAATAACAACTAATTATCAACTCTATTCATATCTAAAATTTCATACAAAATAATAAATTGTCATGTCTATAATCTTTTAATTTTGAATTTGAATCGGAAAAAAATTAATATCGAGACATGGTATAAGTATTTACTGAAAGTTCAGGTTCTTTCGATTCTTAAGATTCAAACTATTTTCAATAGTGTAGATGCATTTTGTCATTTCAATCTAATTATTTTTCTTAATCTACCGCCACGAGTTAGATTTCGAGATAAAAACTCAGGAACACCCTATATGCGACGAGATCCATTGCATATCGCGTTGCATCGTATTCCAAGAAATATTTTCAAGTATGTAAATTATTCCGAAGGAATAAAACGCCGTGCGAAGTATAATCGTCTCTGCTGCATCAACGAGACAAGGATGTTGCTGTATTAAATATGCATAAAACGTTAAATGATATGATCGATCTACTCGCGTCATATTTGAAAACACGCTGAAAAAATGATTAGTAATGTTAACCAAATGTTTGGTTGATAATTATGTAAACGACAAAATATTTGTACCGCGACAACAAATGTTTGGTTGTTATAACCAAACAATTTTGAAATAATGTGTTGTCATAATCAACGTTTACTTAACGTATCGAGACGTTTGTTGTCGCGCCAAAAATTACATAAATTAGATAATATTAATTATTTTTCTCAGTATAGGTAACGACCCAGATATAGTCTTGTATGATCATTGCGGCATTCATACAAACCACAATAATTAATCGTTCTAAAGTCTACGTTTGTTTAGCCACATGAATTTAAAAAAAACTGTATTCAATAAATTGTTCAATTTACATAGTTTACGAAAAATCGTGCTTATATTGAGTACACGTTTAGCATTTGGTTAGTATTATAGATATTATTTTGAAATCGTTTGATGTCACAAATATTTGTTTATAATGACTCATAAAGCGTAGAACCATAATGCATTTGACGAGTCAATACTACCTAAAGTTGCTGTATAATTTACTACATAGGTACATACATTTGTCTATGCAGGGCGCAACTTAACTTACATCGCGAGAAAAATATTACTCTCCCACGGAAGTACCAACAGCAGCGCGCCTTTGTTCGGAATCTAACGCTGAATCAAGTCGCTCCTCGAGAAGCGCGTGGACCGAGAAGTGTGCGGCCTTACACGTTGAACATTTGCGCGCGCGCCGAGCTTGCACGGGAAGCGTCGACGGGCACTCGGGCAGGGAAGGACAGTCGCTCGGGCTCGCACACTCTAAAGAAGAACAAAGAAAGAGCCCTAGCGACCGGCAATGCGGCAGCACGGAGAGCACAGCGCTTGCGCGCCTCGCTATGTGAGTCAAGGACGACACGTGCGGCTCCGACGACCTACTTATATTCTTGCGCTTCGGGCACGATCGGTCGACCACCGAATCTTGCCGAGTGTGGAAATAGGACGCTCGAATCCCAATAGCTCCTCCCTCGCCCGCTCGCTATCTTCTCTACCGCCTCCCATGGCCGAACGAGGCCAGAGAGCGTGTTGCGACGTATATTTTTTTCCATCACCCACGAGGAAAGCACGCCGAAAGTACCCCGCGATCCAAAGGAACGTTCGAGCTCGAGAGCGGAGTCTCCGCGACGAATTCGATCACGAAAAACCGTTCGAATCATCACGCGCTGCGCCCGCACCGTGCAGGCGTTGCGTAATCGCGCGTTTATTACGAGTCGCCGTGAAGCGACGTCGCGACGATTCCTGGAATCGCTGGCGCGAGTATCGGTCCAAAGCTCTGGGGGTTACGCCACGGTGCTTCCTATACCGTTTTACGATAACGCTTCATCGTGCTTTACGTAACTCGAAATGCTCGGTAAAACGTATTTAGTCGGTTTGTAATTTTGTCGAGAACGATCGTATCGGCGCCGCGCGCGGCTCTCCGGCGCAGTCTTCTGCTATTTTCTTTGTGACGTAACACAGCGGCAGTAGAAAAATCATACAGCGGATCGCTCCACGG
This sequence comes from Xiphydria camelus, assembly GCA_963678675.1. NCBI lineage: Eukaryota > Metazoa > Arthropoda > Insecta > Hymenoptera > Xiphydriidae > Xiphydria > Xiphydria camelus. The sequence goes on from OY783201.1 coordinate 11,931,442, forward strand.
CGGCACGTAACTACACCCGCCGTGCGATCCGCCGCACCGCGGAGGCGAAGTCATTACGAAACCTCCGCCCAGGGAGTGGCGGAAATCGCAGCGGTAACGGCGGCCATCGCGGCGTCCTAGTTACAGGCGGGAAATCGATAGAAAAATAGGTCAAAGGTTGCTCATGTGTATACGGAGAAAGAGACGAGGGGACGAGAGAGAGCGCGCGCGCGCGTGCACTAGGGAGAGAGGAAGAGTAAAATTCGTGGCCTCCGCGGCACCGAGCGCACGCGCGGGAGGGGGCAGCGGAGGAGTAACGAACACCGCGGAGGGTGGGGATAAGGAAGTCTAGGACAAACCGATGGGTGGGTTCGGCACAACTCCTCGTCGCGGAATGCACTCGCTTTTCGGAGTCCGTGCGGTGCGCACACGTCGCGCGATTTGGCCGTTGACCGAGTGTCTGCCGAGGACCTCCCACGTGTCGCAACCAACCCCTACCCTGGCTTTCCCACCCCCGCCGATTTCCCGGCGTGCCCCTCTCTGCACGTTTCCTACCATAAGTAGCGCATTTCCGCGCGTGGTACGGCCAGTTCCTGTCGAGCCATCGCGTGGTGCGAGCGATCGCCGTTCGGCCGTCGCGGGCGCTACTGTTGCGCCGTGGTCACGTGAGAGAGCGCGCGCGCGCGCGGACCAATCTGGAAGTGAGCAGTGACGGTGGACCAATCGCAGTGGGCTGTCGTGAGAGTGCGCGGCATCCGTGGGGTCAGTGGTGGGGGCCGGCAAGAGTGCGGCGGTGGTTACGCGAACGAACCATCCTCGTTCGCCGCAGCCCGCCTCGGGAGTCGGTTCTGTGTTCAGAGTTCTCCGCTCCGGGGAACCCGATCGTTCGCTCTTTCGGTCCGTTCGCTTTCGTCTCGTCTTGCTCTCGGGATTCAGATACGAGATTTTCCGCCGTGCCAAGAACACGTTGCCGATTCGTCAGTGCCTCCGCTTTTCGCCGTCGCGTTCGGGGGAACGCACCGTGGATTCGGGAGGGAGATAGGGAGAAGGAGCCATTTTCCGGTACGCCGCGTTTCGCGAAACAGCCTTCCGTGTGCCGCGTGGAGAAACCCCGCCGCGGCGCGCACTTCCGCATTGTTCGCACCTCGGCCGACGCCATATTGAATTTCAACTGGGTCAACGATTAATAATCAGTTTCCCGTGACCGGAGAGAGAGAGAGAGAGGGGTGTTCCCTAAAGCTCTTCGAGTTTTCGCGATTTCGCGGGTCCTCTGTGTGAAAACTCCGTGACGCGCGTGTCCGACACGCTCGCCCGCCCGTCCAGCAGTGCACGGTCGCGGTGGAATGCGGGCGTAGAGAAATGCGGATTCGCTTCTTTGCCGCGGCGGGTTTCGTCGGACTTTCCAAACGTGACCGCGCTGTGCGGGTGGATCTTCCGAGTGGGTAGGTAAGATCCCGTTCTTCGCGAGATGCGCGCAAGTTTCTCGTTGTTACTTTGTCGCGTTACCGCGGTTCGACTCTGCAGTCGCGTCTCGTGCTCGACTCGTTCGCTAAACTGCGAGTTTCGGACGTTTCAATTCTTGAAAAACATCGCTAAAACAAACTCATTGCGACGGGTCCTCGCCATTCGAGAAAAAATCGAGATTCACCAATTAAAGAAACTCGCGCGCGATCCAATCCGAGTAATTTTTTCTCGTCCAAACGCAATCGCCGTTCCTTCGTAATCGTTACGAATCTATCGATCACGGGATTAGTTTTCTCTCGAGTGTTCCGACAATACGTGAGAACGGCGAGATATACCGTGCGACGACCGTCCATACCATGCGCCCCCGGAAATCGTGAAGCCTGACGGAAATTTCACCAAGTCTCCGCGGGGGCCTGCGACGAGAAAAAAAAACGCGGTGCCGCGTTCGTCTCACTGGGTAAAGATGGCGGCCGCCTCCGGTCTCCGGTGTGGGGCAAGTGTGACGCAACCATCACGTGACCGGGCCGTGGCTAGCCTCCGGCCGGGCCAGTATGTGATCTAACACGGACTAGATGGTATAGCTGTACGCCGGCAGCTGGTACCCCGTTCCTCTGGAAGGAAAAGAGAATCTCTTCTCCCCGGCGTCTCTCGGTCGCGCGGTCAGTGGGGGTGAGAAACTGGCTTGGCTCTACTTTAGAAGTCAGTCTTTTTCTCTCTCCTATCGGCCTTGCGGCAAGTCGTCCGTACGCCGGGAAACAGGGGTCCGCAGGTGAACGTACCCGCGCTCGGGAGCGTCGAGCGAGCGCTGCCGCGCGCTCTAACAGCGGTAAAGAGCGATTTCCTTACGTGTAATCTCCTCCGACGCGTACGTTTTCGCGACCGGACTCAGCAGTGAGACCCGTGTTCCCCCAGCTGTCACGCTTTCAGAGGCTCTGGGATCACAGAAAACACTGCAGCGAGTTCTGGTCAATCTGCGCAGAACGATTTCACGGTTTCTTTTGTCGGTCTTCGGGTCCGGATGAATCGGATACGCGAGAAAATCTGTTTCTGTGCTCTTGCGAGAGGATGGAGACAATTGCATTTTCGTAATGTATCAAAAACGCTCGTTTGATGATCAAGTGTTCGATAACTAGTTTGCATTTTTGCTCGTAACATTTCTCCAATTTCGTCGAAAGCCTCCCGCACGCGCAAGCAAAAACGCGAATTGGGTAATTATTCCGGAAAGTACGAGCCGCACCATTTCGCTCCCAAATCGTATGCAATTTTATTCCGTCGCGTCAGTCGGCACCGTTCACTCCGTCTTGCTTATACTTTCTAAATCTACTTACTTTCGTAACCGGCGGATATACTGTAACGCTATTCCGACCTGCTCTGTACGAGCGTCACCGCGCGCGCGTATGAGTACTACTCTACATCCATTCGCGCGTACGTAAGAACGACGCGGAGCGGGTAAACGCTTCCACTCTTTTTTTTTTTCTTCAATTCTCGCGCGACGAGGAGTGGCAGCTCTGCAGGCTCTCTGAAAACATCATTACGCTAAAAACCACGTCGACGTAAAATACACTGTGAAAAAATTGGTATTTTTAATATCTTTGTTTAAAGCTTTTTTCCAATTTATATGTAATTATAAAAATTAATGTATTTCTTCATGAAATTGTCTTTAAAATTTCAAAATGCAGTATATTAATTTCCATAATCAACATATTGGATAAAAGCTTTATATACAATTATATTAAGTTTAATACAAATTTGTTTGCAGTGTACGTAAAAAACCGAGTACATTCGACAGCCGCGTAAATATTTGCAAACTGATAACGAATCCACTGAGGAGAAATCATAAATCAAATTCTCAACAAAACACGAATAACTCTATACCACGTCTTCCCGCGGTCACCGACTCGCGGTTATTTTCGAACTTGGAGCACGCGACGACAATCTACGAAGTCGCAATATTTATCTAGTGCATGTACGCGTGTGCATATATTACGTCGGATTAAAAATTACCAACTTTTTCATGAAATCGTACACATGTCTATTTATTCCACGATTGGCGCGCAATACGATCGCGGCCCGTTAACCGTCGCGACTCGACGGATTACGTCTACGGTTCGCGCGTATCGTAACTTCGGCTAAAACATTCGTAAAAGATCTATGAATATTCTACACGGAAGACTCCTCGCTAGAGTTCGCTGCAGAGTAATCCCACGAGAACGGATTACATTTAAAAGTTACGTTCGTAGATACAGCTCTTATATGCATCGTAAATACATCCGGGAAAGACCTACACGCTCTACGCGCGTGGAAGAACTCCCGGTGTCGGCCGAAATAATCCTACGGGAACGGAATAAATTAAGATTCGTGTGCGTATATATGTACACAGAGAAAAAGAATTAGTTTGATCTACTGAAAATTACTTGCGGAGTCGCAAGTAATTATTTATTTATATCAAATCTTTTTCAAATCAATTACATATATGAAATCTTTTAATACATCAATTAAGCGGGCTTGGGTTCAGCAAAGAATTTTGATTTCTAGCACTTTGGAACAAGCTTTCCTCCAATCGCAAGAGTTCCATACAGTTCCATACTTTCTAACCAATGTTTTTTACGGAAAATTATTCTATTTTTTTTCACCGGTTTCTCCGTAATTATTCATTTTCACGAAGTGAAATTTTTTTTCGAAATTACGCACCATGCTTAATTCAAAAAATATTGTTATTATAAAAACATGGCCGCTATCGTGTATCTGATTGTCTGCTACCAATAATTTTCTGATTTTCCGATTTCGTTACCCTTGCATGGTGGTTATGAATTCGGGAAGTAATTTCGGTCCGTTTATACCTATATGAAAACTGCTTTTACTTTATAATTTTCGTTCACATCACGGAGGAAGTTGTGAAACAAATCCTAGTTGTTCTTCTAATATGAAGCAAAGGTTTAATCAATGTAAATAATTAATTGCGACCTCGCATAGCTAAACACATTCCAGAAGAATCCATAGATCTTCCGCGCGAAAGAATCCCCGCCGCGCCGGTAGCTGAAATAATCCTACCGCGCGCCTGAAAAGAAATCGTAACTCTCTCTCTCTAGGGACGAAGGGAGGGACCGATATACACCCGCTTGCCTTGTACCACTTCGATCGCGTACGTACAGTTATAAGAGCCGCGCGCGCCGTTAACGTATCTCCCGATCGTATCTCGTCGAGCTCGCGCCGGATAGATTTTCGTAACGCGTCTGCGCGCGTGTGCGTACCTAGCTGCGTGCGCGCGGGCGCGTGTGTGTGCGCGCACAAACGCGCGGACCCCCGCCATCTTCTCGAGGCAGCGCTTCGCGGCCATCTTTGCCACGCGGTCACGTACCAAGCCGAATATTTCCACCAGCCTGGATACAGGAGCCCGTCGCAGTGCCCGAATGGCAACGACGACGCGCCTGACGTTAAATCATTGCATTTTAAAACGGGCGGCCGCGGCGGGAGCCACGTGTCGCGGTATCTTTTCTCTCCGTTTTTTCAAAGTTCGACTCCCTTCTTCGTGCGTACACGGGGAAGAGTCCGAGGACGCTTTTTCTCGCGTGGCAACCGCGATTAACTGGCGAATATAGAAATTTCCTCCGCTTTCTCGCGTTTCTCTCGTTTTCATACGTAAGAAGGGTTCGCGGACGCTTTTTTCTCGCATGGCAACTGCGATAAATTGCAGCGGAACGTATAGATATTTACGGGTCGGCCGCCATGTTGAAACGACAGCTCGTTGCGTTTCTTTTCTTTTCGCAGCTGGCGTTTCGTGCCAGGGAAATCGCGCGATCGGTCGGAATAGAAAGCGAATGAAATTGTCGGGCGTCTATTGCGACGTATTTTCGAGACGAACGCGTTAGAATTTCTATTACTTTGTTCGGTTCGCTGCGTTCTTGTACAGGTGTGGGTAGGTACCTATAGAACATTTTTACGGGCTCTGTAACTTGCAGGCCGGGCTGGGACGCCCTGATAATAAATTAAGCTTTGGCTTGGAAGCGTAACACCTTTATCTTTGTGGACTGTGTGAGCTCTGGCGGGGTTATATGTTTTCGACGAAATCCTAGTTAGGTCTAAATTAAGTACCCATTACCTCGAGACCAGAGCTTTTGTAAAATAGTCTCGGTTGCCCGAAAGGTCCCAGCCCAGGCTCGTATTAAGATTAATAGAGATCACTTTAATTGAGGAAGTCGCGAATAATGTTCGTACGTGACCAAATTGAAAAAGTCCCCGTAAAAAGGACCGATCTAAGAGAATCAGAAAAAATATCGCCATGTTTGAATCTAATTCCTGCAGAATAAACGTACAAAATTAAAAGAATAATTTCATTTCAGTTCTTTTTGGTAGGTTTCTTTTTACAGAGTTGTTATTTCTCAAAATTGGGTCAAATCAAGTATAATTTCCATGCGGTCACAAAAGCGTCCGTCCCTAATGCAAAGTAAAACAATTTCTATTAAGTTTAATATATAACTGTATATAATGCTTTTATCCAAAGCGTGATTATGAAAATTAATACACTCCGCTTTGAAAATTATAAGGTAAATTTAACAAGAAAATATATTAATATAATTTTCATAATTATGGAGTATATTAACTCCCATAATCATTTATTGGAAAAACGCTTTATATAAAAGTATATTCAAAATTAAATTTTGTTTACAGTGCAGTTTCTAAAGAAATTATAACTTCTCAAAACGTCGTCTGCCATGGCAATCGACGAACAAGAAATTAACGGTGTTTCAAAACCCCAAATATTTGCACCGCAAGCGTCGCTCGTAAATTATAACTCCACGGGGAAGAATTTAGAATTGCAAATTTTCTCGCATGTTTATCCGCCACGATTGTGTGTGTGTGTGTAGGGAGTAGAATATCTTCCCGTGTTGCCAAGGAGATCCGGAAATTTCGATGACGAGGCGACGGCGACGCTTCTTGGCGGACTGGTGCGGCGATAAAATTTTCATCGCGAGGTGCGCGGTCTAATTTTAAGCTTCGTTAAAGAGGAGTCATTTGGGCCGAACGATGGGCGTTGGAACAAATCGTGGAACTCGTGCACCAGTGGAGTTTAATCGAATACGTACGTGTATATAGATATAGGTACAATTTAACAGCTGTGCCCGATGATAATAAGCACGATAACGACATCCCCGAGGAACAAAAGAGCTAAATACAGGCGGCTACTCGCTTCGATACGCGAGAAAACCATAAGCATGACGTACGAGCTCGTATAATTTTAATGATAATAACGAATTATTACCATTTTATTACCAATTTTGTAATTTTCTATCAAACTTGCTGTCTTTTTCTTTAATAAATTGCACGAAAAGTGACTCTTTTTTTGCCTACTTGTGTCTTCTTTTTTACCTGTGTCTCATTCTACACTGAGAGAAATAATAGTTGGTGTGAAAAAATGTTTTCTTCAATCAAAAACACGATATAATTCCAAGATTAATCCATGGTTTTTTTCATACAAAAAAATGTAATAGCCTCGAGTAATTGTTTTTTTTTTCACGGAGAAAGAATTTCTTGTTCCAACGAAGGTATTCTTGAATCAAGAATATATCGCTAATTTGCAGCAAGAGTGACATAATTCAAAGCCAGTTTCTCATAAATCGCATTTTTTGAGTTATGTCACTCTTTGCTGCAAATAAGCGATATGTTCTTCGACCAAGAATTTGTATTTTTTTAAATTTGTAAGATCATAATATATTCTTGATTCGAGAAATATTTCGATGACACTAACAATTATTTCTCTTAGTGGTGATTTTTTAGTACATCGATACTTACTAAAAAAATACGACCAAGAATATTCAAATTATTTCAGGGTGCGAAAAAATTCCATCATTTACCGTTGATCCGTATAATATTTATACATATAACACACACAGTCGGCAGTGAGTAAGTGCCCACTTCGACTTTATCGTGTGCAGCGAGCCACGTGCGAGTCAGCAGTTGATACGGTGCTATCTTGCAAATTCCTCATGGTTTCGAGGCAATATATTTTTATAATTATCTCTCTATCATCAGGTATTATTATTTCCAGTATTTTACGGTCATCACAGACATCGAGCATACATTGTTGGCCTTCGAATAGTACTCTGCAATTCTCCTTTCTCATTCTCCTCCCTCTTCTTACCCTCGCACGCCTCTCCGCACGTACACAATATCGCACCGTACTGCACTCAGCGTCGTATCTCGCTGGATCAGCTGTTCGCCGATCGCAGGATGCAGCCTTTTAGCCACGGCGATCGTGACTCGATAATCGGTAATTGTGGCATCCCCACCACGCGCCACCGATCTACCGATCAAATCGCGAGGAGCGAAATGAATGGTCTTCCCTGCGCGGCAAGCAGCACGGCTCGCGCGTGGCACTGCAGCGGCAGATGTGCGAGCGCATAAGCGCTGCTGTTGCTGCCTGAATCCCATGTAGATGCGCTGCAGCCAATCGGCGCGCGGACGTCACGCGCGCCGAGTACGAAACACGAAGGCGTTTATCGACGCGTGACGTGGATTTGGCGATAAACTAAAGTCTAGTTTATGCTTAGGTCCCAACCCTAACTTTAGTCCCAATTCCAATGCAACTCGTTCGTGATTGACTTAAATAAATTCGTGCACCCCATTCGCTCATGAATTACATTGGAATTAGGACCGAAGTTAAAGTTAGGACCTAAACATAAATCAGGCTTAATAAGTTTTCGATCGAGGAGTAGCAAGAATGGCGAAACGATCGGAGGTCTTCGATTGCGAGGCGAGACCCGTAGTGTTGTTTACTCGTCACCTTCTTTCCCCTTTTCTATCCCGATCCTACTTTCCCCCCTTTCTCGACTTTCTCGATAAACTATCCGCGCATTGCCTCTGGCGGCCATTTTAGAAAGGGAGAAATTCGATTGGCTTCGAAGTTTGCGCGTACACGTTCTCGAGCGAAAAGATCGGGGCTATGGGTTTGATAAAAAGAAAAACTAGGGGACGGTGAGTCGTGTTACTTGGAAGAGAAAGAAACGAGCGAATCGATTCGTCGACAAGGTCACTTCAGAAGTAAATTTACTTCTTTAAAAATAGAGAAATTCACGTTTGACGAAATTCCTAGACGAATTTCATATTACCGAAGCACAATTATATTTTGTGCAAGCAAAAAACGCTGATATTTTGCCAGCGAGGTGCTCATATATTTTATAATGACGTAAACTATAAATAGAAGTGTGTTAACTCACTGTAAGGGAATGAGTTAAATAAAACGAAACTTTAATTGTTTTTTTTTTTCATTTCGATTCACAAAATGTTAATCCAATTCTCGTGTTTGAAACAACTGGGTCATAAATTGATTCAACGATGCAGAAAAAAAGCTTCGCCGCGTATAATTCTCTCAACTGAGTGAATGTAGTTAAACAGAACTCGACGTAATTGACCGAAAGAAAAGTTTCTTGACGAAATCCCGTTCCTACAAACCCAACGATGCGGTTGGTTGCGCAACTTTTCTTATTCCCAGTGTACCAATGCCCGCGCAACTTCGTTCCATGATTTTTGACGTATTTCTATGCAACGCGCACACGTCGGCCGAGTGAGCCGTTCTTGCCGTAGGAGCTTGTTCCATCCGTAAAATGAGGAAATTGCTCGTTTCGCTCCGGGTAATGAAGTCGAGCGCGACATTATTCACGCGTTGTAAACTCGTGGACCGAGGGATTCTCGTTACAATGAAAGTGATGATGCGTCCGAAGATCAGCTATAATAAAGATGGACGCAAGCTCGTTATAGTACTGAAAAGGCATGGGCCTTGTACACGCGTCGTTATATGCATATCAATGTATCTAACAAGATCGGAGACACTGGACGATCTTTCCAGTATAAAGAGACATTGTAGATTCTCTTACGATGTTGTACTTGACGAGAGACTCCATCAAGTTTCCTGATTTATAACTGCAATCGATTGAATTTCTGAAAATCTACACTGAGAGAAAAAGTCTAGTTGAATACGAGTCTAATAGAAAAATTTATTTGGGAGAAATAGGAATTTATTCACATCGAACAAGTCTATTTAAATTAAATAAATGTTTTGCATATCTTCTTAATTGAGTACAAACCTAGTAGAACACTTATCAAATTCAAATTGACTTGTTCGATGTAAATTCCTGTTCATCTCAAATAAATTTGTCTATTAGATTCGTATTCAACTAACAATAAGACCTTTTCTTTGGGTGTATACAGAGAAAAGTTTATGATAACCATTCTCACAATTCATTTGATAAGTATAAATTATTGCTGCATATGACGTTCATTACCATAAATATGTCGATATTTATTAAAAATATTGCATACTTGCTATACTTTTAGTAAATATCGACATATTTGTGATATATTGTGTGTGAACGTCGTATACCGCAATAATCCAATCTTACTACATGGATTGTGAGAATGGTTACCACACTTTTCTCCGTGTACTATTATTAGACAAGAACCAAGTACGATACATTCTTACTAGTTTATTTAATTATTCCTGCCAACTTTGTTGCCGCGAATAATATACATCTACATCACAGCGGTCCAGTAAACGTTTCATTACAATTAATTTAATAATAATGCACTTGGCGCGCAAAAAACCATCAGCCCAAATACATCGAAGTAGAAATAGCCCACGACACTGGGATAATACAAAACGACGCGGAGTTTCAGGCGGAGGCTCGATTCGGGGAAGGAAAAAAAAAGGACAACTACGACGTTTTTCGTCGCGTGAACTTCATACCGGCATCGCAAAAACGCTTCATGGATGACATCACTGCAGAACGGTTGGGTCGAACCGAGAGAGAGAAAGACACGCGCGGGTCTGCCGGAGAGAGAGGTCGAAAGAAAGAGGCGATGAGCGAGAGAGAGAGAAAGGGAGCTACCACCGGAATAAGAGAGCCAGCGAGGAGGAGCGAGAGAGGAAGGAGAGAGCAGGACTCCTCGCGAGAGAGAGACGAGAAAAGATCGGCGACGTGGAGTGGCGGACGGCGGTGGGGGGAGAGAGCTAGCGTATAAAGTATGTAAGTGGGATGGGTTAGCCTTGAAGAGCTGAAAGGAGAAGAAACCGTGCATATATATATATCCCTGTGTACGGCTCGCTCCGTGTATAACGAACGGACCTTTCCAACAAAACGATCTTACACGCGCGAGATACGGATAAATGGCGAGCTTTCGCGCGATATTATATTATATTCGCGCCGCGTGTACGTGCGTTTATGCACGGTATGTTAAGTATCGTCGGGCGGGGGGAAAATAACGTCCCGGGAATACGTAATGCGCGTTTGTACCATTGCGCGCGTACGTGCCGATAATGAAAGCTCCGCGTCGTCTAGAAAAAACGTGAATTTTGCGTCTCCTCTCCGTATTGTCGGTGCGGATTGACGGATTGCACGTTCACGCGCGGAAGAAGTCACACACGTGACTGCATTTACGACGCGGTCGCGTCGTATCGGGCGGGGAATGGCCTTGGCGCGTATAGTCCGGCGATTCCGCGTTGCGATTCTTCGTCGGCGCGGCGGGATGCAAGCGCTATCGACGCGGCCGGGAGATAGGAAAGAATGTGAACCATTGCGCGATTGTCAGCGGCGACGTGTAATTTATTAGCTTTTAGACGGGGACGGCTTGGTCGGTTGTATAAGCGGTATACGAAGGGGAAGGGAATATTTTTTCTAACAATGTCCGATAATTAGCGTAGTATGACGTAATATGTGCGTCTCCTCGAAGCATATCGTGTGAGTTTTTGCAACGTGAGTTCATTTATAAATGTAATTGAATGTTTGAAGAGTATTCTCTGTTATTACGTTATGAAGGGCACCTATTTGGTTTCCGGGCGATACTTACACGTGTTGCATGCGAATACCATATAAGGCTATAAACTTACTCGCTAGGAAAGGAACTTCAATCACTGTTATCTCATTATCTATAATGAGTTTTTGGCTTATATCTGTATAACACTTTTTTAAAGATTATATTCTTATTTACAACAAAGTCTTATATCGATGTGGGCCAGATTTTCATAAATAATGAGATAATACCTAGTGTTTGAAGTTTTTTTCCTGGTAAGTTTAGACTAAAAAAACAATTGAGGTAAACAATACACCAATTGTTTCAAATTATAACACTGCGCTTATTATGTGACAGGCGCAGAGCAATGTTAAATTTACAGCAGAAAAATGGAAAAATTACCAGGAAAATATAAAATTAATGGCAGAGTCGGATATAGATTACAACCCAAACAACCTGGTTAGAACAACTAATTTTTTCTCTCAGTGCACTATAAAACAACAATTATCGCAAACTTTTCTCCACTCAACTACCACATAACACATATATATATATACTATGCCCTCTTGTAAAATTCTTCGAATACCTAACCACGTCTGGACTCCAGATATAGTCTCCTCGTCGTGCAATAGGTAATAACGAAACGATCGATATATCCAACAATTAATTTACGACACGTGGGACTCTCCGCGTGCATTCGCCGTGCCGCAATGCCGCGGGATGCGTGATACGAAAGCCGCGGGAAACGAATACACCTGTCCCTAGCTTCGCACCGGTGCCTACTGTGCGTATTACCGCCGCTTTTCCATTTCACAGAAGCCGCGCGAGATCTTTGAGATTTATTCCGTCGAGCTAGCGGCGTGATTACGAAATCGCTTTCAAGGTTTTAGCGCAGGTAGGCAGAGAGGCGGGTGCAGATACAGGTAGACGGGCGACAGGCTAGGTAGGCGGGTTAAGCTGGTATAGCGACAGATGTAACGTCACGGCGGCGTTGTCCGTATATACATACATACCTATATCGACTATTAAGCTTCGAGCGTAACTATAGAGAGACGACGTTAATTTAGCACGGTTCGGTATCGCTCCGTTCCTATCTGTCTCTCGCGCGCGAGAGGAGAATGTTCCTTTCTCCCGCCTCGTTACTTCGTTCCCATTCGTTCGCCGAAACCTCGGCGACCATTCTCGCCTGTTGGAAATCCGTCGCGATCTCACGCGCGCCTTTCTCGAAACCAAGAATCCTGACGACGGATCGAGAAAGGCGCGTATGGCGGCGCGTCTCGGAGGGGAAATATTGTTACGGATTTCGCGCGGTGGGCGGCAACGATTATATTTTGCATAATTATATTTGCGCAATTATAGAACTGAGTTGAATTATAAAATGGCCTGAAATATTACTCACACTGCAATTTAGAAAACGTTAAAGCGCATCCGCACACCGAGGAAACAGTTCATTTGTGGTTAATAAATATTTGTTTGAATATGGCAAAATAAACATTTTATTGGATCAAATAAATATTTGTGAACTGTTATGATATTTACTTGGCACAATTGAATCCTCTGAGGCAACCATTTCAATGAAATAAAGATTTTTATAATTAACATATATTTTCTTATCCTAACGAAATATTTATTTCGCCGTATTTGAAATTACATTTAATAACTATTAAAAAACTGTTTTTCTCGGTGCACGATTTCTCATCGAACATTAATTATGATGGTTACTGGACAGATGACAGGTTATGATTCATGCGAAAAATTACAGAAAGCTCTCAGTTCTTCGATTAACTAGTCTTGAAGACGATGACCAAACTGTTTGGTAAAAATAGACTCTCCATCTGTTTGGTCAAACTGACCACATTTTAGTTGGAATAACTAAACATTTGAGAGATTAGAATAAATAAATATTTGATTAAATTGATCAGTAGGTACCTATAAACACCTATCCATATAATATATATACGTATAAATAGCTAATATCTGCTACGTTGTTTTTAAATAAAAATATTCCTCAGTTAATCATATGTTTAACGTTTCTATAAAAATTGCTTGTTATATTCGTCTTCCAAACGAATAATAATGAGAGAAGAATTACGTATATGTTTAAGAAATTACACTGAGAAAAAATCTGGTTTGAAGAACCATAATTTAACTAGAAATCATAAGGATAATGCAAGCGGTGTCGTTGACCGGTCAGATCAAAATTGGTGAAACTTAACTATACGCCCACGGGCGTACGGAAGTGCATTCTCGAGATTCTAATTGTACAACCTGTACAGCCTTCGGGAGTAAAGTTTCCGCAATGAAAAAGGAAGGGCGAGTTAATTACGGCACGTGGATATATATTTAGCCGTTTCATCCACATTACATCGAGGGCGGGATTATACGTGAGAAATAAACGAACGGCGCGCCCGAGTCGATATTAACAAAATATATAAGTATTCGCGGCATACGAATAATTTTACTAACGAGCCACGAAGGGCGATTTAATTCCGCCATTGGACGCTTCGTTTAACGTTAAATAACGAACGGCGTTCCCGATGGAACGTTGTTTAATGAATGAATCGTCGTGGTATATTGTATAATCGTCGTTACAACGTTCTCTGGGATATGAGCCACCGGTGGATTATACTTGACGCGTAGATATAGGTACCTATATGTTGCCATATATTTTCGTCTCAGACAGCGCTTTTATGTAGCGCCTATATGTACCTACCTAAGTAGGTACCTTACACCTATACTTACATCTCTCCTTCCTCACTCATGTGAGAGAAGCAACTAGTGGTGTCAAAAAAAAAGTTTTTTCTTTCAATCAGAAACATGATATATAATTCCTGAATCAAAGTTTTCTTCGTGCAAGGAAATATTTGATAGTCTCAACGAAAGTAGATATTCTTAAATCAAAAATATATATTCTTTGACCATTATAAAAAATCTATATATACCTACCCCATAACCTGTATAAAGGCCAAGGAGGCTGAACGCAAAATAAATCAACCTAAACTGGGAAAAGAATCTATTTGTAGTTAATAAATGTATAACTTGATCGTGGTGAAAGAAATATTTCGTTGAATCAAATAAGTATATGTGTTAATCATTAGTATCTCCCTTTCATTTAAACAGAAAAAGATTAATAGCTAACGAATATTCGCTTAGCCCAAAAGAAATATTTTTTCCGCCATAATTAAGCATACGTATATAGATATTAATATGTCGTAAATAAATTAATAATATAAATAAATTGTTTTCTCAGTATACCTACTACTAGTATGTCTTCAACCAAGAATCAGTGTTAAAAAAATTTTTAAGATGATATGTTTTTGGTTCAAGAAATGATTTTTTGACACTAGCAATTATTTCTCTCAGTGCTCCCGTATATATGCTTCCTCTATAAAGGCCCTTGCACACTGGTCGCGTCAAGCGCCAAGCGTTGAGCAGCAACCAATGAACGCAGAGATATTATGCGTCATGGACGAAATATCTCTGCGTTCATTGGTTGCTGCTCGACGCTTGGCGCTTGACGCGTCCAGTGTGCAAGGACCTTAAAGCCGAATAGAGTTCTGTGGTTTAAAAAAATCTCGCGATTAACATCGAAATTAAATCCTTCCTCCTCGTTAAGTATTTTAATTAAACGAGAACTCGTTCATAGTTTAGCCGTCAACGAGGCACACATATATAAATACATACAGTAAATTTTCGAAACGTGCTCGAGAGAGACGTCCATTCGCACTCATTGCGTCACACGCGCCCAAGGCAAACCGAGCGTGCCCAATTATCCGCGATTATAATTCAAATCGTTTCTCATTTCGCGAGCGAAATCTTCCAGAAATGAGCGAAGCGGCGCGCGGGTATAGGGTAAGCGTACAGCCGTGGGGGAGGCTGGTATACCGCGGCAGATCCACCCCTAACTTTCACCCTCACTCGGCCCAGATATCCAAGATGGCGAATGGAGTGTGAACCCTGCGGGGGTACGTAGGCCACGCCCTACACGCAGGGTGGGTGCGTCCGCGCCACGCCGGGATTCTAATGTTGGAACAGCACACCAAGGACACTTCAAGGACGGGCCGAAAAGACGAAAAGGTATAAATTTTCCTTTCTTTTCTCATGCGTTTCGCTCTCTTTCTCTCTCTCTCCTTCTCGGAAATAGCGCGAGATCGAAGGGACGCGGCTATATGATCGTGGACGAGGGAGATTGTAAGACTATCGTTTGAATTCCGATAAGACGTATAGGTATGTACTTATATGTAGGCTGGGTCGGAGGGCGAGTTCGACCGTAGAGGGCGACGATCGGTGATGTTTTGTGGCGCGTATATCGTGCAGACTGAGAGAAGAATAGGGGGTTATTTCGAACAAATATGGTAATTGAATATTGTTACTAACATATTTACTTGATTCGAGTGTGTGTGTGTGTGTGTGTGTGTGTGTGTGTGTGTGTGTGTGTGTGTGTGTGTGTGTGTGAATATCGATTTAAGTAAAACATGATTCTACTCAATCAGTTATATTTTTATACATTTAATTCTTAACATTGAATTGAATTAAATAAATGTGATTCGAATAAATATCGATTAGAGTAAAACATTATTCTATTCAATCAGTGATATTTGATACATTTAATTGTTAACAATCAATTAAACTAAATAAATATGATTCGAGTAAATATCGTTAAGAGTAAAACATTCAATTATTCAATTCAATCAATGATGCTTATACAAATTTAAGTATTGACATTCAATCGAATTAAATACATCGAATTAATTAATCAAATGGTATGTGACGATTTTATAGTAAAAGTTATTTTATACTTCTCATGAAGGAGTTAGATTATGCTTAATTATGGTGTTGCTATGTGCAATGTAGATAAAGATATTGATTAATTATTTTAGTTCAGATATCCATTATTATTAACGGAAAAAGGCATACCTAAATAGCTCACTTTTAGGAAATGTATTTCTCTTATCATGTATAATATATCTATATGTTTAATTTACTATAAAATTTCTCTTCTAAATTGCAAGTTCCACTGAATTTTCTTATTACTGAATTACTCAACATTCGTTATGGAATGTGCGAATAAAAAAAAACCGTAATTTAACACTTGTGCACGGTGATGAGAAGTTCGATAAATTTCTCGAAACGAGACAATAATCTCGCATAAAATTTTACCCGATCCATACTTATTAACTCCACCATGTTTTATTAGATATTTATAATCGCATCCATAAAATAAATATCTCACCGTGTACTCTTGAAAAATCCTTTCTGATTTATTCCAAGCCAATAAAAGAATCTGAATAATGCATGCGCATATAGGAGACATAAAAATGTCCAAAGTTTGCCCATCGAGCGGCGACTACCGATGTACGGTCCAACGTCTCGCGCTGTTCTATACGTGGAACTTCATCAGTCGAACGAGATGCGGAATAAACGCGCGTCTCTCCGGACTGTTGCGAACTGCGTCCGTATGGCGCCGATCGCGGCATCAGCGAAATCGCCGATGCGCGAAGAGAATAGAAACGACGAGTCTTTTCGAGTGAAATGCAAGGCCAACCGGTCGCTTCGAAATCGTCCGGTCGGCAGGTAATACATATTTAGATACAGGAAGAGAACGAGCCGCTTGCGCGCGCGCGCGCGGGGCAACGGGCTACGGCGTACCGGCTTTGGCGTTTTAGGGTCACCACGCACGCGCCTTCCCGCAAATCGTCCAGCTTCGATAAATCATGGACTTAAAATAGAGCCACATGGCACTTGGCGCTAGGTGCGTTGTATAAAGCCCATTCAATTGCAAACGGCAAAATAGAACCGCGCGCTATAAACGCTGCGATGCTGCATCGCATCACTGATTTTTGATAGTGGGTTAAGCACGTTGCGAATAGAGTAGAGAAAAAGATGGTTTAATCGAAATAAACGTTTATTTGTTCATTATTTACAGACTTATTCTTACTTTCTAACCATCCTGTATGAGTAAAATCGAACCGCGTTATGCATCATTAACTAAGATAATATTTCGAGCAGTCCCCTCTAATGTGTTGCACATAGTAAAATCTGAGAGCCTTCTCGAGACGTCGTTCGCTCAAGTGACGTTCATACACATATGTACGAAGCCAGTACGTTGTGAATGTAGTGGAGAAAAAGATGGTTTAATCGAAATAATTGTTGCTCATTATTTACAGGCTTTTTCTTATTTTCTAATTACCCCGTATAAGTACAATCGAATAAGTACCATAATCGACCAACACTATGCATCATTAACCAAGGTAATAATTCGAGCAGTCCCCTCTAATGCGTTGCACACAGTACACAATCTAAGGGCCTTCTCGAAATATTCGCTCAAGTGACGTACATACATATGTACAAAGCCGGCCAATTCCCAGTCGCCCTTGTCATCAACACTGAGTACAATCACCTTGTCAATTTCATCATTCCATCGACGACACTAGCTTTACGACATCGCACCGACGCGACGTTTCTACATTGAGATCTCTGCTATGGAATAAAAAAACTGCAACAAGGCAGAGTCGAGTGCGCACCGAAGTACTCGCACACATCCCACACAAACTATATATACCTACAAATTCGCGAGCTCGGCCGGCTGTGGAGGTCGCATTCGGGTTACAGTTAGCGAAACGAAGAGTATGTGCAATGTGACCGCGGATAAGCTTGCTCGCTGCCCGCGCCAGGCCGGCAGCAAACGGTGGCGGAGTTGGGCTCGACACGGCGAGAGGGGTTAAGTTAGGTTAGGTTAGATTGCGCTAGGTAGGGGAAGGACGCGCGGTAGAGGGGGCGGCGTTTCCGGCGTCGCACTGGCAGTTTGGCAGCCCGGCCGGGGCCACATGCGACATGTGTGTCAGTGCTAGTGTTACCGGTTCGCCTTGATCCCTCGAATAGCCAGTCATCTCTTACGTAAGCGCGAAGGAACGACTTATCACTGCAGGCAAGAGAGAGATGGACCACGTCGGCATGAGAGCAGCTTAAATTCTGCCGTTCGCCTCGCCGCCGCTCCCGCGAGAATCGCCTTTCGAGCTTCCCCCACCGCGATACCCCGGCGAACTCGCTCCCCGCAATCCGGCCTGTGTTCCTCTCGTCGAACCCCCCTCCTCGTCGCGCGCGCCCAATGCCCACAGGCGAAAATTAAGCGTGGTGTGGTAGTGCATTGATGACGATCCGTGGAGGGGAAACGGGGTTCGAAGAGAACCGTGCACGGCGACCGTATGGGAACGGCGCAAGGACTCGCGCGCGTTTTCTGCAAACGCTGCAGCGCGACGTGCGTGCGAGCCCGCTAGCTTTTATGCGCTGCCGCGGTGACGTCACAGGACACGATCTCGTCATCACGTAGACCCCTCTCGGTGTATCTTACGTTGGCTCCACTGCAGCGCGGGCCGTACGACGCAGCACGCGGATCGAAAGAGAGGAAGAGGTGGTTTTGCGAAAAAGCGAGCGCGGGGTGCGGGAGTGTAGGACTTCCCTCCGACGCGACGGTCTTCCTGAATCTTCCCCCCCCACTCTAACCCCTCCCGACACACCCCACTCCATCCACCTCGTTGTCAAGGTCTTTCTCGACCGACTCCTCCGCACAAAGGGATTCCGGGATACACATTTCGTAACGATCCGTCGTTTCGCGTGCGCGTCTCTCGGTGCTGGGCGGACGCGGTTTTGGTCTGGATTGGATAATTCCGCGTAATTATAGCACGGTGTCCAGCGGTCAGGGAATTCTGGAGAATCTGGATTTGTCAGGAAGTTATGTGGGTCAGGGAAAATAAAGGATTTTCTAGAATTTTTCGGAAATGCTCAAATCTCACAATTAGCTTGACTGAATTTATATAGAAATCTAAAAAAGTGTGTATATGTATGTATCTAAGCTCATTGTTCTAAAAAAAGACCATTAAATGATAATATGATTTGACAAAATTTAATTATTTTAATGTTTAGTTCTCAGTTTTCATAACCTGTTCTATGAATATTAGTTAATTTGTTCAGTCGATGACAAATGTTTGATTCGTAACACTTTATACTACATCTATACCCATATAGCAGTCAAGGAATTTTGGCTATTTCAGACTGGAAAACTTGGAAAGGTTAGGAAATTTTTTTCTCACGTAGAACTTTGATCGTCAAAGCCCTCTTCTGATAATGCCTGCATCTGAACGGTTGCTGTTGCGTTTCCAGATTTGGGGCCAAGTGAGGCTCGGGCGATCATCGACGATAGAAACGATTTCGTTTCGAAATCCGGTTTACGAGCCGACCAATTTGTCGGCTATAAAGGAACACGCGTGTACGTACTCCACTCGTCGTACCTGCTCGTATCAGATACCCTGCGCGGCTAACTGTGCGAACGAGAATAGCTTGCGCGAGATCGAAGTTTACTTAGCAGTAGCGCGTATCTCCGTCCGTACCCACGAACACTACAAATAAGGATAATAGTATACGCGTGTACGTGCGTCACGTACCGCAGAGATCTCCGACTAGGACAGTAACTTTTCGGTCGAGCGTTCGTTCACCTCCGCGTGTCTACGATGCGGTTCTTTCGTCGGTATCTCAGATAATATGCTGTATAAGTAGATACGGAATCTTTTTCAGTTGACTGCCTACAATGTTAGAGCGAGAAAATTATACAGAGTATGCGATATATGCTATGGTAGACTCTAGATTGAGCTGCGATAGTGTATGGCGTACACTGTAAAAAATTTGTATTAAATTTTGTATAATTATTGTATATAAAGCTTTTATTCGATACGTGATTATGAACATTAATATACTCCATTATGAAACTTGTAAAGGCAATTTCATAAGGAAGTATATTAATTTGTATAATTACAGAGTATATTAATTTTCATAATCTCGTAGGTATTGGAAAAAATATTATAAAAAAGTATATTCAAAATACGAATTTTGTTTATAGTAGAGTATATTGTAGAGAATGAATGGAATACTACTGCCTACTCATCGATTATTTACAGCCTAAAGTTTATCGCATTATGTTCCCATATATGGCTCGCGAGCTAAAGAAGACCCTGTATGTGAACTGAAATACAAAATTCTGATGCCCCGGTTTCACGGAAAACTATAAAAAGAATAAAGGAGCATTTTTCTTCCGTTAACGTTTGTTCCGCATAAAATTTTTGTTATTTTCAATCGGACGTGCGACTACACCGCGCATCCATCCTCAATGAATAGAACGCGACTAGTGAAGGACCTGCGCGCGCGTGCGCGTTAGCTCATCGCCTCTATTTCCGTGCCGGGCGAAAGAAGCGCGAGGCGAACGCTGTATTTCCCTAGAGATGGGATATATAACCACACCAGAGCGCTAGTTCTCAGAATTTAGACGACAGTTGGATGTGGCCCAGTTTGCGCGAGGGCGAATTCGTGTCACGGCACACGCGCCCTCTTCCCTCGTTACTTCGTAGTCTCGCGCCTGCACGATGTGCATCCGTGTCGATACCTGCAATTACGGACAGAGGATTGTACTATGTAGGTATACTGGGTGGACGTCAGCGCGTGATGCATATACTGTTAAAAATTTCCTCAATTTTCGGACATGATAATGCATGAATGTATTATATTGATTTTACGAAATTATACTCTTAAATTGTATTAAATTTAATGCAATTGTATATAAACCTTTTATTTAATACGCGATTATAAAAACTAATATACTCTCCATTCTGTAATTTATAAGGACAATTTCATAAGGAAATATATTAATTTTCATAATCGTGTATTGGAAAAAATTTTACCTATATAATGTTTTATTTTATTCTCTTATGCATGGCTTTCGCTCTTTATATTCTTCCTCCTCCCTTCTCCTTTTAAAATTAGATAGGTATAATTTAACTTATTTACATAGTTGAAAAAAGTTTTATATAAAAGTATAAGTAGAAAGGACGCGTATTTATATTAATTCCAACAATGAGAAAAGGAATGTTCTCTTTCGTACACTTCTAAACTGTGTTAAAAATATTTATCTTAAACTTCAAGAAAATATTGAAGTTTTAATTAAACATAAATGCTCTTTGAGTATCGTATAATCTTCCCTTAAAGTTCAAGAAAGCATCTCAGGAATCATGGAAATCTGTAAGGATTATTTTAAAATTAATGAACGATTGAAATATTACGTAATTATTATTTGGATTCAAGATAAATACGCTTCCCTTTAAATGAAAAGTATAATTTCGTAAATTTCAAGCACATTATCGTAGCGTATTATCGTTTCTGAAATTTAAGG
The DNA here is from genome assembly GCA_963678675.1 of Xiphydria camelus. Taxonomy (NCBI): domain Eukaryota; kingdom Metazoa; phylum Arthropoda; class Insecta; order Hymenoptera; family Xiphydriidae; genus Xiphydria; species Xiphydria camelus. Next base: position 11,952,884 of record OY783201.1, read on the forward strand.
AAATTTCTAACAGTGCACGTAACGTGAGCTGTTCTCTACCCTGACACATATATATAGACACATTCGCGTGGTACGTTCCATGCAACGCGATGCTCTCTTGTGTATGATTACAGGCACACGCATCCACGGTCGCCCATCCCGCCCATCAGACTCGACTCGTGAGTCTATTACGGAAATTGCGTTTCTGGAAATTACCCTGGCGCAATAAGCTTAAACGAATAGAAAGTCGCTTTCCAGTCGAAGAGCTCGCTCGTATGTACCTACATCCTATACGTATTCACTAGTCCAAGTCTAGAAGAGTAAGAAAATTCATGGTTGAGTGCAATATTCGCGTACCTCGCGTAATATGTATATATATATAAGTATACTTATCTTATAAACGATTCAATTTATAGTTCTGTATGTAGTAATAACTATAATTGTTCTTATCGTCAGTGCAGTGAGTAAATAAATATATTTGAACCTCGTATACGAACCTATAAAAATAATATGTATATATATTAATTATTTTCACAATACTTACCTAAATTTATGAATTATGAAGTCAAGAAATTCTAAAAATGATAGAATTTTATGAGTTTTTAAAACAGTTTTTGTTTCACCCTGATTATTTCACGTTCGATGCAGATCGCATCGTCTGTACAATTTCGCCGATCGCAAATAAAGAGACACTCCGTATATCTATGCCCATATGAAATCTCCATTACATATTTCTCCTCTCTTCACCTGCCTGCTCCTTTCGCTAATCATCTTGGAAGAAGGAGCAGCTGATAAATCAACGGCACGTGTACGTCTCTGTACTCAATCTGCCAGTTTCCTGTACAGTATCGAGGGCATGGGGAGACGAGCTGTGGTTGGGATACGGAATTTTTGCCAGCGATATAAAAAATATTTCGAGTATTTTAAATTCGTGTAATAACTCGGTAAATATTGCGGTTTTGTACCATTTAAATACCTATCGCGTGCTCTTTACATTTCGTAATTCAACGGGCATTAAATCCATTTTAACTATTGAATCAATAAGACATCGACAACGGATATCCATTAAGAGCGTTTGGGTACTTAACTGAATTTATCGGTACGACTGGTGATTATCCGACTATTTGAGTTGGATATTTGGCTAATCGGGTGCTTGTCGGGTAATTAGGGGGAGAATCGAGTAGTCGAGCAATTGTCAAATAATCGTGCAATTGGCAGGTAGTTTCGTAAATTCGACTGACAATTGTATGCAATTAATTCCGCGTACTTTTGATCTTACACTTCATCAATCCGAAGGTAAACTACATCGCTCACCCTCCATAATTTACATACTATTATCGTAAGCAGAAAATCTTACGTTTTGAATTAGTGATGAAATAAAGAATAAAGCCACATACACAGACCCGCGTAAAAAAGTACAGTTAAAGTACGGCGACAGTTTGGGAAAAGTTGAACCAAGACCAAATTAAACAAAGTGGATGATATTAACTCGAATTCACAGCATTCTAAATCCACATTTCAATCTGTAGTAATCAAATGCCCAAGTCGATGACTAATGGGGTACATATTAACTCGATCAGTGGCGACGAACAATAGGAAGCAATCAATGCAATTGCAGAAAAGGTATAGAGAGCCACAGTATCCCGCGCCTCCTTATAGTTCTCAACAATACCTGACACTCCATTAACGTACCCTCATAATGCATACCACGTCATATTAATAGGTTTCAATGACAACCTCCTTCGGGGGAACGCGCGCGCTTGACGTAGGTTCTGATATCGAACAGTTCAATTTGCGCGAGAGACACGAGCATGTCGTATATAGGCTACTGCGGGGCTCGCATTGAAAACAACCCTCGTCAAAGATATAGATAGCCGCATTTTTAGAGGAAACGAGAAAACGGTACAACTTATTTATTCCTCGGAGTGGACTATTTTTTAAATCTGCAGAACTGAGCTTTGATATATATCGCAACCCGTTGACCTTGTCAGAACGACCCTTGTTAGAAATATCAATCTTCCGGAGGAAACGGTAAAAAGTGGTATTACTTATTTGCTCTTCGGTGGACTAATTTTTTTCTTTAATTTACATATACATATCGCCGAGTTTTGGTATATTTTGCTGCTCGCAAGGAAAGAAATGCTGATATTGGATTTATAAAGTCAATGTTGTAAATATATTCTTGTAAATGCGACTAAACTGTGCGTATAATTAATTATTTGATATATAAACTATATCCGACTCTGCTGTTAATTTAATATTTCCCTGGAACATTTTATATTTTTCTGCTGCAGGTTTAATATTGCCCTGCTCTATGTTTAATATTTTACGAAACTATAGGGTAAAGTTGGGTAAATTGTACCTACTTTATATAATCTCATTCAAAATTGCTAATTTGAATATTTTGTACCGGATGAAAATATCAGATCAATCTTAATGTGTTGTATTGCAATAAATTTACTAAATCTTGTATGGAACGCAAATTTTAGCATGTTAAAATTTGAATTTAAAAAAAAATTGAAAATGGTACAATTTGACCAACCTGTCGGTCAAATCGTACCACGGGATGTTTAAATTGTACCTGACTGAAAATATATTGAAAATATACAGAAATGTTAAAATACAAGGCTTCTTGTGATGTACCTATTTATTCATTTTACAAAACATTAAGTGAAAATACAGGATTGGAAAACTTACATGCCTATATAAACATTGAAAATAACTAAATACTAAGCCTCTAATTTATGGACAGCGCAAAAATTAGTTTAAGGTGCAAAATGGACACAAAAACTTTTTTTGAAGATTTTGCTTTGACACATTTCTCATGAAACCACTTGTTACATTTTTTATTACAACATTTTAGCATGTCTTCCACTGAGACTTCTTCACAAACTTCACAGTACCATTCGCTCTCGTTAACTATAATTGAAAAACGTCTGCACTTTGCGCTGCTTAGGGTTTTATGTCTTCGAATAAAAGCATAATACCAGTCTTTGCCCGCCATTTGCTTTTCGTGGTTAAAATTATGCGGAACAGAGTTCCTTTCTGCTAACTGGTAAGCCAGCTTTCTCACGTCCGTAATGGGGTGATACCAAATAAACATTCTTCTAGTTTTAAAATATGAGCTACCAGCTGATTTTTCATCTCTTCAGACAAAAGTTGTTGTACGCCCAAATACTTTTTGTTTCCACATTGGCTCTAAGGTTTGTAGATAATAAATATCTTTTTAATGTGCTGGCTTTGTGTGGAATATTGAAGTTTCGACAAGTCTCGTTTAGACCGCATTGACCTCCTCTGTAAGCTTTTATGGCATTCTCCATGTCCTCCTCCGCCCACTCTCCATATTTTCTTTTCTTCTCCATTACTTCAATACAAACACTATTTATAAAGACTATGCTAAAAATCTATTTGGGTAAATTGTACCGGTACAATTTACCCAATAGCCTAGAGGTACAATATAGCCGACTAACCTGATTTTAAATCATGTATTATTTCGTCAGAACTAAGTGAGATTATGTGAAATTTGATATATTGAAAACAAAGAAAAATGAACATCCTTTCTAAAAATTAGTCATATGTATATCTAAACTTACTTGATGTCTTTTGAACTCCTTGTAAATGATTTTTGAAAACTAGATGCAACTGGCCGCGAACTGAAACACTCGTACGGAATAAAAACCGGTTAACTGACTGATGCAAAAACACACTGGTGGCCAGACAGTGTACTAAGTTTTGAATGTAAGTCGTTGGCTAGCATTTTTTACGCACCAATTTCGAAATAACACTGCGGTACGATTTAGCCGACGGTACAATATACCCTACTTTACCCTAAATTGCACGGGATACATTTTTAATTAATTACAATGGGACGATTATTCCAAGTCGACGGTTCAATGAAAAATTGTCCAATCGAAGAAGCCGATGGACGATCGATCGATCGTGCGCTACCACAAGAAGAACATAATTTCTTTAGGAATAGAGAAGAAACAGAGACAACGAAGAAATTCTCAAAGAATTATCATTTGGATAATGGAGAAGTAATGAGAAGTCCACTTTTTGAGACAACTCGACCGTACACTATTTAATCATTCTTCGTAGAATCGCGCGAACTGTGTGAAGGTGATTTATCAGTACCGAGTAAATTGGACCTGTACGACAAAGCGTGTAATTACAATTTGCTGGAAACGCAACGTGTAGTTTCGCGCGTCCACTTCTCCGCAGCTTTCACTATCTCGTCTCAATGGGTCACCGTTCTCTCGCCGAACGAACAGCGAACCCTTCGATCGGCAGTCGTGGGATTTGTCCGACGAATCGAGCGACGGAACTAAGTTTTAAAGTTTTGCAAAGCGAGAAATGAAATTTTAGCGATTCTCATCCTGCGAGACGAAGGGTTATACTGCGGCGATATTTCTTAGATCGTTAAATTGATAAAAGCTATAAATATTGCTGCGTTTAATACATATTTCTGTCAGAGAGTGTATTAATTTATGTCTTAATATTCCCAGAATTATAGATATTTTTCTCCTCTTCAAACGTCGACCATTCGCGTAAATCTTCAAATTTTATGTTTTAATTAATCGTAGAAATTACGGCTATTTAAACGTGATATATATCTCCTTAATATACGTATATCGCTGCAGGTGTTCAAACCCCTGCAGGGTTTCTTCCTTTTTGCTTAATAACTTTTAGATGGGGACTTCTCGAAGTCCCATTTAAAAAGGTAACGTGAGCTGTACGTGAATAAAATAGTTCGTCGTTCTTCGTTTTATAAAATGTAAATACTATTATATAATATAAAATCTAAACACTCTCTGAAAGAATAGTTTATTTATAGTTAATAAACGTATATTTGATAATGGCGAAAGAAATATTTTGTTGGGACATTGTAAAAAGATTTCTATTAAATTGAATATAATTGTACCTATATAAAGCTTTTATTCAATACGTAATTATGAAAATTAATGTACTCCGTTTTGAAATTTATAAGGAAAATTTCATAAGAAAATATATTAATTTTCATAATTATCTATACCTATATTGGAAAACAGCTTTATACAAAAGTGTATTAAAAATACGAATTTTTTACAGTGTATGGCTTAATTTCTGTTTGAATCAAATAAACATTTTAATAATTAACATATATTTACTTGGCCAACTATCAAGTATATATTTATTAACTATAAATAAACTGTTCTTCCAGCGTAACAATCGCGTTTTATTTGGCATCCGCAATTTTTGATTCCACTTTTACTTGCCCCAGCGGAATGGCATTCCGTGGTTCTCTTTACTCAATTGCTACCTTTACCGACCGTCAAGCGCATGTCGGGTGCATCCCCGAGGGAAAGTGAATAATGCAAAGTATACGTCTATAGAGATACAAATTTCATATGCGTGCATATGCGCACGGACGTGAGTACCTACGTCGATCCGATGCGAGCGTAGATTCCCATGGCGCGGAAGGCATAGATATAAAATTGCAATGTGTGGGAAGAGAGAGCATTTCCTGGTTATCGGAGAATTCAGATAATCTTACGGGGTCTGTTATACGAAGCTTCTTCTTCTACGTTGTTAAGATTTACTTTTCTACAAACAATCATTTATTGTTTTACTCTTGCAATAAAATCGGATAATTTAGCATGTTAAATTGGGGTAGAAAAGACTGGAGAAAACTATGAAATGAATACTTTTTGAAAATCAATATTTGAATCAATTTGATTGACGAATATGTGCCTGTAATTATACCCAAGCACAAAAAAAACATCTATAAAATATCTTTTCGCATATTTATATAAATTGCATTTCTAATGTTCCACTGCACCCAACTACTCTCCCCTGTACACAACATATCCCATAAAGTCATAAAACTTCCGTACATCAAATAGAAACTCAGACATATCCCTCAATTACCGACGCGATCGTAAACTTTCCATATAAAACGAGACACGCGTAATTCGATGCAACGTACATCTCAATCTAGCAAAATGCAGAAAATTTCTACAACGGTTTCCGGTGTATTCATGTATATCCGCTAGAGGGGAGAACGTATTTCCCAGTTTTTTATTGGCGTTATTTTCTCATCAATAGGAACGCAATAACCGTTACTGCGAAGTACGAGTTAGCGCCTACCATGTATTTTACAATAGACGCAGCGCGTACCAATCTGCCTATTGACGGACCGGCCTGCACGTAACACAAAGTATCAAGCGGCGTGATTCTACGAAACAATCGAAACGTGTAAAACAAGCAGCCTCGTTACGCGGACATTGTATATAGCTGTATACCGTAGTTACAAATAATCATCCGCTGCGTCTATTGTTACACACTTCTACAGCGTTCGAATAAAAAAAACTTTTTACGACGTTATTTTACCCGTTTCAAAAAGCGTCGAGGTGTTTATAGGTGCGTTACATACACGGTTGCGCGGTGTGTACTTTCAGCAGTGAATATCCGCAGCCTCTGAGCAGTCCCAGCCCCTCTTGCAGGTATGTACGAACGCGTATGTACAGCCTGCAGAGTCGGAAACAATGCCTCGACAAAGTCGGACGTGTACATAATGTATGTGAAGCGTGTGCATACGGCTGGCCTACATTCCAACGACGATGTTATGAACCAGGTCGAGGGGCTCCCCTTTACTCTTCACAGTCATATTAGGTCGTAGTTGAGAACTCGAGCTGCGCTCGCTCAAGAGGGGCTAGGGTATTTACATATTTAGTAACAAACCCATTTTCTGAAAATTGATAGGACGCGGGATAGGTATTTTATCTATTTTATACTTTTATCATTTTTAAATCGCCATTTTGGTTAAATTCAAAAGTTAGATCGGAATGCGAATATCCTGTAAAACTTGAAATCGAAGTGAAGTACCTACCAGACATACGCTGCAAAGCGTACTTTGCTACAGACGTGAACTAAGACACTTCGATTTCTGCGATTTGAACGTCTCGACGATAATGGTCAGTTTTTTTCGACGAAATCACTGTATAAATAAAGAGAGACAGGACTGCCTTTTTCCATTCGACGAATGCATACGGAGAAAAGGGATTAGTAATGTTTACAGTGAATCTCAGTAATAGGACTCCTCGAGGTGAAACACTCAATTTTTTAATAGACAGCGTACTTTTGACAGTTTGTAAGAGTATAAATCCGTAAATATCCGACATATATTAACGGGAGGTTGTTAAATTTTAGCGTATAAACCGATGTTTGTACTATTATGAGCTGTAAAAAGTACGCAGTGGTCTAAACATTAATGTTTCACCTCGAAGAGCCCTGTTACTGGGATAGCTATAAAAATTCGTGGGTTTTCCCATGATATTTTACTAATCCTTTTCCTCCATGCACGATACATGTATACGTACATGTAGATCTGGTAGATGAGAACGTTGGGAAAAAGGGCGAGGGGAAGAACTCGTTCATATTTTTCTCAAACCGCGGAAGAACGACAGTGCAGGCGCGCGCGTATAGAGATTTGTTCGAGGATGGAAAACGTCGACCCCCTTCGCACGAAGATTACATTGAAACGTGACCCCCCTCGAAGGGAACGCGTTTAAGCCGGTTTAGTCTGTCGGGTCTCTGCTTGCACGTTCATGCAAATCGTTTTAAACTTGTCTGCAGGTTTAGTCGCTGGCTATGAATAGGTACCTACTCGCGTTTTAGAACATCTCTCCAGCGTCGAATAAACTTGTCGCGGCTACATTATCGTCCGCATTGTATATTGTAACGTATACCCCCATAGACAAGTTATATATTTGAGCCATGAAAACAATTTGTAATATATGTATCGAGTATTCAAAATATGTACGTTTTCACTAAGTACTTTTTCTATACTTCGCTGGTATTTAAAATATATTTTATATACTTACATTGTAATATTTTCAATATATTAGCACAAAATATATTTTTTCTATTTTTTATTGTAACCAATATTTTTAAATATATTTTGATCATAATAATTATAATCAAGATATATTAAAAAGTATTAAAAATAATAATGAAAATATATGTAAAAATATTGGATGCATTAGAAAATAGAAAAAATATGTTTTGTTAACCCTCAACTGGTATGGTGAGTTAAGAGTAACGTAACTGGTATGGTATGGGACCCAATCATAGAACAAAGAAATAAATAACAGTATTATCTTAGTTCATGAACTCTACTTTAGTTTGGCCCTTTGACAGTAAAGTAGCACAATCAGTTTTGGAAATGAATGTTTAATTTCAAAATTGTGATGAGAAACGTTAAAACATTAATACAAAATGGAACATTTCAAATAACGAATAAAAAATATAAATGTTGATCCGTACATTTGCCTTATTGTCTAAAATCAATATAAAATAGTCTAACTTTACGTAGTGTACCTATCAAGGAACATTTAAAACCGAAATAACATTTGTACAGAGAGTCCTGTTACAAACCAGAAAATAAAAAACAAAATGAAAAAGTAAAGCTAAAAGGTTCATTGCAGGGCATACAATAACTTTTCATGACCAAATGTTGTTTACAAGTATGTGGAGTGTTTTCTGTCGAGGGTAGAAGAACATTCATTGCATCTTTTTCGTTTATTAGGTGGTTCCGCTTCTGCTACTTGATTTTCTACCTCCAGGAATTGCTTTATTTTTTGTCTTATTTCCCTTGACACGTGTTGATTTTCCATAGCAAGTTCTTTTAACTGTTTTTGTGCGAGAAATTTCGACATGATTGTCAAAAGTAACTTCTAAATATTAGCACGTAAATAGTATGGTCGGGTCAAAATTGACCCAAGTGATCTAGTGCACACGAATGCCAATTCGCAACTGATCGCCCTATCTGCCGCATAGGAGAGTGGACTATATGTAGTGGGGGAATACGTGGTTACGCAAGAAAGTATCACGAAAACTTTCAGAGAAAATAAGCGAACAAAGTTGGAGTGGGTCACCAATGACCCAACCATATCAGTTGAGGGTTAATATACTCAAAACATATTTTATAAAAATTCGCATGTAAATATTGTTTCCTTCATGTATTCTAAATATATTTAAAATATATGACAATTATATCTTAAGTACTTATGAAGCAAGTATACAAAAAGTGGCAAAAAAACGTACATATTTTAAATACTTATATCTATTTTAAATACTTTTTTTTATAGACCTCAAATATATAACTTTTTGTGGGAGTATTTTCCCTATTGAAAAGATCCTATGGATTCCCATAGACAATTTCTATGGGAATCTAATGTGCTTTTGACAGCAATTCCAGATATCCATTAGAAGTGTTTTTAGAAGGACGAATATAGGAATTCATTGGATTCTATGTACATTCGAGATGATAGACAGGGATTTACCGAATTTTAGTGGGTATCCGGAATTGCAGTGTCAAAAGCACATCAAGTTTCCATGGAGTTTCTATGGGATTTTTACAATTTTTCCATGAGAATCTATGAGAACTTATGATATTTTTTCAATGGGATTCGCACGTTTCGCACATCCAAAGTGTTTACTTCAAACATGTATGCTGCTACTAAAGAAGTTTATGTAATAAATGGATATATAAATCGCATAAATAACTGATATAACGCATCGACTGAAATCGGAAAGAAAGTTGTATCGAGCTGCAAAGAAGAGTAGACAAAGTAAGCGCCTGGAAGAAACGATCGCTTCCTTCCCTGCCCAGCTACGAGTAGGTACATATATAGCATAGACGCGTCAGCAGAAGACTCGAACCGCAGTCTCTCAGGAATGTCTCCTCTTTCTTACCCGCGAGGTAATTCAACTCTACGTGCGTACGAGAAAGACGCTACGTAGCACACAGCACCGGCCGTTCTATGTGTGCAAGTTCCCCTCCGATTGTAAGTGCGGCCTCTGTATCCTATATACTGTTACATAACGGAAAGGGGTTTCAGCCTTGAGCTGCCATATAGCGCCCGGGCGCAGAGCCGGGCGCAGAATCTGCCGAGTCGGCCCGGCATTTATCGCAGCGTTTATCAACTTTTTCTGTCTCCCTTTCATCCCTCTCTCTCTCTCTCTCTCTCTCTCTCTCTCTCTCTCTCTCTCTTTCTCTTTCTTTCTTTATTTCTCTTTCACCCCCTTCTCTTGCTCTCTGTCTTTCTCTCCCCCAAGAGCGGCCCTTTTGTTGTTTCTGGACCAAGGCAATGTTACGCATGCGTACACGTGGGGTCCACGGAATCCCTCATTGTTCTTCCTTTAGGGTTGGTTGACCAGCCTGGTGGGCCGGAAAACAGGAAGCGTGACAGGGTTGAGGTAGAGAGACTGGAGGAGATAAATACAAAAGGCAGAAAGAAAGAGAGAAAGAGAGGGAGAAAAAAAATTAAGAGCAGTATGAGTTGGTGAATATTAATGGCGCCTTAGATGGTGGTGAGCAACTTTTTTCGAATTCAGGATAAATGGAAGTGTTTATGGGCTGCATTTTTCAAATGATAAAAGAAGCACTTTCTTCGCCCCGTTTCTTTATTGGCGTCCCCTGAGTTATCAAACATGTACACCTACTCCTCGGATTGTGTAAATTTAAAATGTATAATATATAGGGGAGAGCGGAGCGTGGCGAAAAATCGTAGTTAATTTTCCTAAGTCCCTGGTATTTAGGCGAGGAAGCTTTAATAACGTTGCTTTTTCCTTACGGGCAATAATGACGCTACGCTTGACTCAGTTTTTGTTATATGACATCTCGTAATTAAAACAGTAACTCAACTTAAAGCTGGCATTAGATATTACGACATAATTAAAGAACTTTTTAGGTCGAGCAAGATCCAAGGGACTTAAGAAGTTTGACGTGGAAAAAAATTAATTATACAGCTAGGTCATAATTGTGCCTGTGGTCGATTATCTTCTGGTAGAAGGGTTAAACTTATTTTTATTGTACATTAGTAATGAACAGCTAGGACATAAATGTATCAAATGCGTACTCTCTTAGGGAGCATGCACAAATTACATATAAGTATCTACGTAATTATACGTATTCGTCTAAAATACCTTATAAGGTATTATAGATGAATTCTTGGGTTCTCTGTCTCTCTTTATATATATAAGAAAACATAAGATTCTTGAAAACCGTCTCTGCCTCCGTTTTTTAAAGTAATATTTAATTTTCGAAAGGTTTAAGCGTTGGAAAATTACAATAATTCATTAAATAGGGAAATAAAAAGCTAGAAGATTTAACATGATGTGCGTACTTAACCTTCGAGCGCCTGCGAGATAAATAGTGACACAGTCCGCCCAATATTTTTTTTTTTCGTTTTTCTGTCATTTTAACTTCATATTTACTCGTTACCAAAGGGTAACTGGTTGAGATAACATTAGTATTTCATTTAAACAAGCTTGAATAAAACGAAAAATCTAAATGGCACATATAACAAGGAGAAATCTCCACGTTTAACTCAAAAATCCTTGTATCCAAAAATCAATTTTTGGATACAAAATCTGGCAAAGAAACGAGTAAATGAGGGTTACGTCGGGGTTTCACCGTTCGATTTACACTGATAAAGAAATGCCGCGCGTTTTTCGAAAAAGGCGGCCAATTTGCCGCCCACGCAGGCGCTGGAAGGTTAAAAGCATTTTATGAACAAGATATTTTTAAAAACGATAAATCAAGCTCGTTATTTTGCATAAAAATGAAATATTTCTATTTTAGGTACGTTACACTGTAAAAAATTGTAGTTTTAATATATATTTATACAAAGCTTTTTTTCCCAATAGGTATACCTATAGGTACGTGATTATAAAAATTAATATACTCTGTAATTATGAAAATTAATACATTTTCTTATGGAATTTCCCTTATAAATTTCATAACAGAGTATATTAAGTTTCATAATCACGTATTGGATAAAAGTTTCATATAGAATTATACAAATTTTTGTCACACGGTGCAGATTTGGATTATACCTCCCTTCTTCCTCGTAAGGCTTCGTAAGAAATTGTTTGACCCCTCCTCAAAAAATACTCTTACGTAATTTCTGCACTTTCGTTCATTTACTTCTTAATCACTTAATGCTTTAAAAAATAATAATTTGACTAATAATCGAATAAATCGACTTCGAATATTCGACAAATTTACGCGAGCTGCAATTTTTGTCGCGAATTACATTAGAATTTAAATAAATTCGTTTTCATTACATTTAGAGAATTATTTATCAGTCAACTAACATTTTAGCTCCTCAATCGCGAAGTCAAACCTGGAGTCGCATCGCAAAAATATATAGCGAGGTGCGGGAGGCTATTCGTCATCATTCCATAGGAACTTTAAAAATCGTATTGAAAAAGACTTCACACGCGATGCAATCGATTCGTCCCCGGTACTTTTACACCCGTGAACCATCCGGCCCGTGAACGTTTCGACTCTGCAATATCTCACAAAGCGTTTTCATCCCGTAACATCGCTGTTCGGGTTTTTCGATTGGCGCCGGAGACCGATTCACTAGGACTTTTCATCCGGACTCGAGGACGCGCGTGGTACCTATACCATTCGTAGGGGTGAGCGTGAGCGGCTATGAGAGTCGAGTACAAAGGCAAAGGCGATCCAATCTCCGTTATTATATACTTTCCTTATAAATCGGCGGCGCCTGCGACACGTTCCAACATTGCGAGGGTTTATACATAGGTAGGTATGTACATACTCGTACGTGTCATACGTGGGCATATGCGTGAAATATAAATAATTCAAATTGCTATTTTCGATAAAAAGTTTAGACAAGTCGCTGATATCCACTTTGAAAAAAATCTTTAATTCGAATAAATCGTAAATTGATTTATTAAATTATTTTTATATTATAATCTCGGGTTTATTTACAATATTTCATTTCGTTTTTGACCGGTGACTCTCGTTTATAGTACCTATAGTAGGTATGATATCGGAGAATACAAATAAGAGAGAGTGGGACGTAATGAAAAATAAAAAATGTAATTATCAAACACCCAGGAAAAAATATGAGCACCTGATTAAAATTATCGAAAGGTTTTTACTGTAATACTTGAAGAAATCAGTAGTCTTATAAAATTATTTTCAATTCATTCGCAGTCGAACGCGAAGCGGAGATACATGGATACGATTGTAATAGTATCGATAATTAATTCGAGAATTTCTGGCGGTTTCTACTATAAAATCCACAAAGTAGAATGCGGTTAGTACAACAAAAAAATTATAAGAAATTGACAGAACCGTGCAAGACGATCGAACCACTCCTTATGTACGCTGCTTGACCAAATTCAGATAAACGCCCTTACGCGAATAGCCACTGACCGCGAAGTTGACCGAAGGATTGAAAATAATGAAATACGTATATACAGGGTGTCGCAGAAATCGTGCTCACAGGTAGCACAAGTCTATTCATAGGGAAGAAAAGACCGAAATTCCGAACAATTTTTTTGCAAGATGCCTTGGCTAGAAGAGTAATACGTAATTAAAGATAAACCAATCAGCCGCGCGCGACAGCAAGGTGCGTGTCCGTCAATTTCGCGGTCGGTTCTCACGTAAGCGCTATACGCGCGTGAGAACAACTGACCGCATAAGGTCATCGACACGCGCCTCGCTATATTGGATGCCGCTGATTGGCTTATCTTGAATTATTTATTGCCCCCGAAGTAGGCGTTTTACGACAAAGTTGCTCGGTCATTTTTACTCTACTTTTATCAGAAAATTAACGCGCGTAACAAAATGTATCACGGTTCGGCGGTGTACATCTGCATTAAAATGTATAATACGCATAAAGTTACGTTTGAATGTTAATGAGATAGGATATCTAAGAGTTGAAAATAAATTATACTTCGTTTAACTCAATTTGTGTGTGCAGATTTTTCAAGGTTATTCTTACGATTCGCTAATAAGCATTCCAAGTTCTCGAAACACGATCGCCGCAGCGAAATCGAACCGAAGCCGAGCTCCACTTTATTAGATCGCAGCGTTGAGTTTCTATCAATTGTAAGAACATGACCCTAAAAGTGAATAACCTTCACTATAAATAATAGTTCATGCCACGTTCGAAACTCGTGACGGCAACTGATCATCCTCCGATGGTATACAGACGAGAACGCACGATTGCAATCTGCTCGGTAACGATTCTCAATGGGAAAATGGCAGCAGCTATCGTTTCGCTGGTGATTCGCGGCGCAATCTAATTTATATCAGCTCGTAAAATTTATGGAAGGTTTCTTTTTATGTAGGATCGATTTACGTATGCGTTGAATTTTAATTTTGCGTTATCTGAATTAACTAGATATAAGCCTAATATTTAAAAATACCAGTTTAGGTTCTTTTGCTAAAAAAAACATTTATAAGTACTTGAGGCGTAACTCATCGATTTTCTTCATTTCGTGATGTTTTAGTACATCCAGAAACATTAAATACGTATTTTTTTGATGTGATAATTCAGTCAGTTAAGGGGTAAAAACCGCCCCTAAATATGACTTCTCAAAACCATTTTTCATCTCCCCGAGTGTAAAAATACTTTGTATTTTATCGTCTTTCGATAAGGAATAATGTCCAATTTGTTTTATTAAAAAATGTAATATAGCTTTCGAGGTATCGTAAAAAACGGTTTTGGGGTATCAAATTTAGTAATGGTCTTCACCCCTTAAATGTCCGATTGACACGTAAAAAAATATGTCTAATGATTTGGTATGTAGGTACCTATACAGAGAAAAGTTTCTGGTAACCATTCTCACAATCCATGCGGTAAGATTGAATTGTTGCGGTATATAACGTTCAGTATTATAAATATGTCGATATTTACTAAAAGTATTATGGCCACATATGCTATATGTTTAGTAAATATCGAGATATTTATAGTCTTGAACGTCATATGCCGAAATAATTCAGTCTTACCGCATGGATTGTGAGAATGATTACCACAAACTCTCTCTTTTCTGCGTTACTACAATATATCACAGAATGAAACAAATCGGTGAAGTACTCCTCAGGTAGTTTACTTATTAGATATAACGAAACAAATTAATCCTCGCACTACAGTAGGTTCGTGAAAAATAAAAGAATTTACGTGAACGTACCTATGTATATTAACCTTTCAGTAGTCGCTAGAGATTCTGAAACACCAGTGGTCGCTGCGGACTCTGAGTCCGCAATATAAAAAACTGTAATTTTGAGTCACGGATGCCATTTATTTAAATGAAACTCTATAAAAAATCAAAACATTTCATTAAAGACAAGATTTATAAGGAGAAATGCTTTCAATATTGGTAGCGACATCGTAAGTCTAAATATTTCGCTCCCGGTACCATTCGTTCTCCAGAGATCTTCAGCATTCAGATAATTACTTTTTTAATACTCCAGCTAAGTATAACAGCCCTTCAACTCCGTAACAGCGATGGTTCTAGCATCCCTTTCACGAAAATATTTATCACTCATATAAAATAAACGAAGAATTTGAAGTAACGTCACTGGTCGCCGCGGACTCTCAGTCCGCAATCCCGAATTATTCGTCAAAGCGCTAAACTATTCACCTACTCGGTCAATCATGCACTAACAGATGCTGTTACCTGAAGGTCCTGAGAAGCACGATACTTGGAGGGGGAAGCTGATGAAATTATCGTCCAATAACAATCGGTGCGGAGCGAGAGTCCGCTAGCGACTACTGGAGGGTTAAGTGTCTCCCGCAACCAGCCGCAGTTGAAAAACTCCACTTTACCGAGGTTTTATACCCGTTCTCATCCATACAGAAGCCCTCCGCCGCGTACCGCGAAGCGCCCGTGGACTTCCGTAGTAATTTCTGCGAGAACGAAACGACTCCGGCGTCGCGCGTACGTCGAGGGAATTTCAGCGCCCCTCCGCCGGCGGACACGAAGCCCGAAAGTTTCGCGAAGGTGGCGACCCGCGAAGCCTGCAAATCATCTTGGTCCCGCGCGACCTCGCCACCACTAAACTTTTCGGGGAGCTCGCGTATATATTTCATCGTCCTCTCTGTTCCTCAACGAGGTACGAGGCCCCGTAAAACTTTTGGCAAGGATGAAGGAGAGAAAGAGAGAGAAAAACTCCGCGCGCAGTTGTATAACAATTCTCTCGTCTCTTCGCTCGGGGAGTTCCTGCCATAGAAAGTACAAATCTTTGGGAAAGCGTCTACGAGTGACTTCACCGCGACGCGATTTAACGTCTCGGGAGATTCGGGCCAGTGTCCCGTGTCTCTTGTCCCAAAAGTTTCCTACTTTGTTCGTAAATGACAGGGAAATATATTTATAAAAAGAGGGCGGGAAGAATATTTTACTATTCAGTTAGAGTTTATGTAGGAACCGTCGCGATGTCTGGTATACTCGTAATGCAGCTTTTAAGACGAACGCCTCGAAAATGCGGAAGGGACCGCTGCGAGAGTGCCTCATCTCGCGCCGAAAGTATGCTGCCGGGTGTCTGTCAGGGATTATGCGAACAAGGGAGAGAATAGAATGGATACGAGGAAACTGTACTTATCTACGCTACATTTTATGGTCATATAATAAGTTTCTTACACGCCTACTTCCATAGAGTCTTTAAATGAAAGCCATGTATCTTTATCAACAAATTGGAACACAGTATCGCGTTCAAAGTGAAAGCTACGTTTTTAAAGCACATTTTAAAGTACTTTCTTGAAACTAAATATTACACGTTGGATCTGCACTGTTAAACATTTCTGTTTTTAATTCATAAATTGTGTTGGACGTTTTTAACAGACACAAAAGTGTTGTAAAACTACTAACAATTTGACGCGAAAACACAAATTCCATAAGAAATGTTCCTATAGATTTCTATCGATAGGAAAATCACGATGAATATTGTAGAATCACAATAAGAAATCGTAAAATTACAATATGTATCGTAAACTTTCAACAGTTCTTGAATTTGACAATTAGTTTTGGAAATTTAATTCACAAATGTGTTAGAAGCTTGTATATAGGGCGTCATTTCAGTCATTCAAAAAATTAATCTATTCCAAAAGATTTCTAAAAATCAAGGTACGTATACACTATTAGAATGTTTTTTAAATTCACAATATGACTGCAGTATAAAAGTACATTAAATTTAGAAAACGAATTGTGAGATTCAGAAACAATGTTGAATTTATGATACATACTGCGACTTTACGATATTTTATTGTAATTCTGCAATATTTACTGTGATTTTCTCATACATTCCCTATGAAATTTGTGTTTTCGCATTAAAATTGTCTGTAATTTTAACACACTTTTGTATTTGTTAAAAGCTTCCAACATATTTCTAACAGTGTACGAATATAACAATTTTGACACAAATAACAGATCAATCCTTCCATAAATCACGGAGTAATCGTGCGTTTTATTTTTTCTTTTCGAAATTGCGGGCCCTAATGACTATACCTTTCTATCTTCAGGTTTGACTTTTAAAAAGAAAATTTTAACCGAAGTTAAATCATGGAACTTCCAGTCGTTTGGGAGATACAGCGTTTTTATGAAAGTTAAAATAAAAAATTCGTTGTCTCTCAAGCGACTGGAAGTTCTATAATGTAAGTATGCACAATTTTTTTTTACTTATCGATTATGAAGAAACAAAAATATCGACGGTAGAATTTGGCCCTCAATTTAAAAAATAAAAATATAAAAAACTACTTCATTTTTAGACGTCGTTTGGGATACATTCATTTGTTGAGTGGCTGAAGTGAGTAGCGTGGAATTTCCGGTATACCTACATCCTAATTTCGTAGCTATAATAAATTATGACTATTTCTTTCAGCGCATTTGCGCTACGAAGTATCGTGAGTACCAAATGAGCCATTGAAAATCAGAATGGTATAAGTCACATTTCATGTAAGCTGAGATTATTTGACTGCAAAGTTAAGTACAAGTTGAAAAATCTGTCTAGATGATACGAAACAGATATGTGTACGATTTAAAATATCTGTTTGTATCATCTAAACAGATTTTTCAAATTGTACTTAACTTTGCAGTCAAATAGTCTCAGCTTACATGAAATGTGACTCACACCATTCTGGTCTTCAACGGCTCATCAAATATAACAGGGCCATTGCATACACCAAACTCCAGAAGCGTTGTTCCGTCATCCGTACAGTCGCGCAAAATATTTCGACGGTGTCAGAACCCGTCGGATACGTTACGTGTTGGAACGTGACTGATATACTCGAACGAGTGTTCGACTCGGCGTAAATGTTTGCACGTACGGTACCGACAGGCACCGACCGTCACCGATGCGTGCCGGCAACGGCCGACGTTCTTCCTGAGAACGGTTGGTCGTTCCGCGTCCCCGGCTCGTTTTCCTTCAGTACGAATGACACAAGGTTGTGAGATAGACGAATATTCGACATGGATCAGGAAAAATTGATAGAATGCGTTCGATTGTGCGAACCGCTCTACGTTATAAGTAATTCCAAGTACAGCGACTATTCGTTCAAGAAGAATGCTTGGAAGAAAATTGGTTTGCAATTAAATCAACCCGGTAAGAAAATTGTACTACTTTTTGTCTCGATTTAACGATAATAACTCTGTAGTTTTTTTTTATATTTTGTTTCCGTTCCGTATATGAACGATTCGTCGAGCGCTGTGCTCGCCGAGATTATTTTAATTACCGTCAGCCACGAGAATGAAGTATCTGAAAAATATCTAATTTACTCTTTTTAGCTGTTGTCTGCAAGAAAACGTGGGCCTGCCTTCGAGATTCGTATAGACGGGCGTTGAGGAAGAAACGAGAAGCAGGAAACGGTCCGATGGCGTTGAAGATGAGAAAATGGAAATTCGAGGGTGAAATGTCATTCTTGTTGCCGCATTTACAGGAGAAAGAACAGTTTTCCAACTTAAGCGATAACAACGACGAAGACGAGGAAAGAAGAAACTACAATACACGTTGTAATAAAGGAAATCGTGCAGATGATGGTGAGGATAATACAATCGATGATGAAGACGATGATAATTCTATCGGCGATATTGAAAGTAATTCCCGTGATGAAAAATGGAAAATTGTCAAGAAAATATTAACGAAACAAAATAGAAACAAGGGCGAATGTAAAAATGACTATAAACTGGAAACCGCCATGGCAATTGTGATGCAACACTTGCTCGATGATAAATTGAATTCCAATGTTCAGAGAATTCAGGCATCGATTCAGCAATGCAATCCGTTGGATACGTTCTTTTCCAGTGTCGCGGCGACCGTTAAGACTTTTTCTCCGTATTATCAAAATATAGCCAAGTCGAAGATATTTCAAATAATTACTGACTTGGAAATGAAGCACATTTTGCAGAGCCAGAATCCGGAGGAATTCGTGTTGCCTGAAAAAGGCTTGCAACAATCGGATCCCGAACTTACTACGTCGTTAACGACGTTACAACAGGCTCAACAATCTAATCAAACGGTGTCCTCTTTGCAAAAATCTTCAACGTCATCGTCTGCGACACCTACTTCCTTGCCATCGCGCTATTCACCTTTTGCCGAAATGTCATGCTACAAAGAAGAAATCTGAGAAGCATATTAAATATGAAAAGTACACCTATGAACGTTAATTGTAAACTGATGCAAAGTCGAAAATAAAATAACACAAATTTCCTTAAATGTATACCGTGAACTGCACATCGATGAAATTGTTTCATGAAATCATATATAATATTTTGTTTCATTAATGTTATGTAGTTCACCTACCGTAATATTCCCAAAAAAATATTAGAAGGAGTTTCCCTAGTGACGGACACTATTATAAGGTTATTATTCGATAAATAGTGGAATAATTGGTTTCTCAATGGTTATTATTTTCAATATTGAATATATTGTATACTATATATGAAATTAATAGATCTTATCAATTTTGTAATTTTTTTACTTGAAAAACGACAATAAACATAGGTATATTTAATTTTTCAGTGCTTTAAATGTTTACACCTACTATCAGACGCAAAAATAAACTAATATCGGAAGAATAAAAAATGTATGATATCTGATATAATTATAATTATCAGCATACTCTGGAACATCAGCCTAGGCCTCGTGTGCTTACTCTCGATAGGTACGGCATCGAATCTAGTCTTTTCCCATATCAATTTCTAGGACTAGAGATAAAGAAAAAGTTCTCTTTCAAAAACATTCCGCACCTAAAACTTGTTAATCATGAAGTATCAGCGTTTTTTTTTTTTCGTTACGCTTATTTTAAGAAATATTACTAGCACATTCGGTATTAAGAGAACGCCCCCAAAACAGTATTGAAAATAAGTACCTATATATCGGGATGCAGCGTTACATAGATATTTTACTTTTTATGTGGATCGTGCGTAGAATAATGTTTCAAAGCGTCGATCGACGAAACTCTTTAAAAACATCGTGTGATTGCATATTTGAAGCAAAACCAATCGATATTATGCCCGCCAACGTACCGCGCACGCGGATGTATCTATCCTGGTTTGTTACGATATCCAAATGCAAATAAAAGGCGAAATAAAAAACGCGAACTCTCGAGTAGAAAATCCCAAGAGATAATCCTACTCTCTGGGTTTATAAATTTTCATCCACACAGAAAAATGCTGACGTTGGATTTACAAAGTCAAAGTTTTAAATATATTTTTATAAATGCAACTAAGCTCTTGTATAACTAATAACTCGATGTGTGAACTGTATTCGAATCAGCTGTTAATTTTATACATTCCTGGTAAATTTTTCATTTTTCTGCTGTAAATTTAACATTGCCCTGCACTTGTCGTATAGTAAGCACATACTGTATTACAATATGCAGCAATTGGTGTACTGTTTACATCACATTTTTTCTGTGGAGTTACGAATTTCGGGCGCTATAGTACCTACACGAAGAAAAAGGTTGGTAAACAATCATGGAAAAACCCATGAATGTTTACACTTATTCCAGTAACAGGAATCCTCGAGGTGAAATATTGTATTTTTTAATAGACCACAGCATACTTTTTAGAGCTCGTAATAGTATAAACATCAGTTTATATGGTAAAATTTACCGTCACTCTCTCGTTAATATCTGTCGGGTGTTTACGGGTTTATACTGTTACGAATTTTATTAGAGACTATATTTTGTCCATCTTAACGAAAGGGCAAATGTTACAAGTATACAATTCGAAAATGTGTAGGTATTGGAATCTGTCTGCCCATTTTTGTATGCTAAAATCAATCGGTTATTCGCATTAATTCAACATTATTGTGTTAAAATTAACACAAAAAATCAATTAATTTTAACATAAGAAATGAGTAGATTGATTCCAATGCAGAAGTTCCTGCTGTTTAAGAACTACTGTAACTATAGCGAGACGCTTTACCGAACGCCTTTGCGGTCGAATAGACTTTGGAATTTGGCCGCGCGTAGTTAATAATAATCAGCGAAGTGTATTCGACACCGCGAACGCGCGCGCGGAGAGTCCCGCTCCGTTCGACTACGTAACCACGTCACGCGTAAGTAACGTAGAATGAAACGCGATCGCAATTCGCATTCCTCGTCCTATTCGCACACATACATATGCAACATACACGTACAGCAACCTCATAATTAAGCGGAGTATAGAGTGGAGCAGACCCGCAATCAGTAGAGTGAGTTCCAATTCTCTCGATTTGCGCTGGAGTAATTAAAAAGTTAGAACTTTCAATCGTGGCTTTATAAAAGATTCGTCCTTTTTTCAATCCTATAATACCGAATCTCTCAAATTTCTTCGTAAAGCGGCAGAAGTAAATCGGACAAACTTGAATTCAATAATTGGTCCCTTTCAGGAATAAAATTAAATAATTTACAAAGTTCTTGTTTGTGTCATTTTTTACGATGGCTTTATAAAGTTAACATTTTTTTTATTATTCGAAGCGATCATTGATCCCAACTTCAACGTCACTTATACTTAGCCCGCATCTTGCTCCTTCACACATATTGCATATAATTCGTCTACCAAGATACGTTAAAAAAGCGAGTTACTCAACGCTTAAACGTTTCTTTCCGCGGAGTTTGTGCAATCGACCGGCGCAGAAGGCTAGCACGATCGAGCTTCGAGCCGAATGCGAATGAAGTTGGCCAACCTGGTCGTTGGAAGGTTGGTATACGAACACATACGAACTCGGACGCCTCGTTGAGCACACACGCCGCACGTCGAAGGTCGCCTTTACGTTTGCGTAAGCCGTGCCGGTGTTGCACGGCACGCGCTTACTATGAGTCCCCGCAAAACTCAACCCAACCTCGAACCTCCATTTACACTCAGGGTGATCCAGCTTGAAATAAATCCGAGATAGCCTCTCTTCCGGTTCTCGATGCGGTAAACGCTCGCGCGATATTGCTTCGAAAATTATAGCTGATTTGTCATAGAGTAGGAAAAATATTTTTGACATAGTTCTCTATAATACTACTACAAGTTTTTTGACCACAACTATTTGCAATAGGTATATAAAAAAAAAATGTATACGGAAAGTGTACACAGAGCAAAATTTACGTATCTATGTAAAAATTGTGGCTGATTAACTTATAATAATTAAGCGTTTGATTAATTGATAATTTCTGTGAATCTATTTATGTATTACAATCAACATTATTCAACTTATTTTGTCATTTTTTAAAAGTAAATAAAGACTGGAAATCCCACTAAGTACTTTTTCTAAAGACCAGTCATTTTGACTGGTTTTGGTACAAATAGGTACTATATATATTTAAATGGCTGGTAAATCTAGTAGTAAAGAACCTTGTCCTAAGCACCATAGTCTATCTGAATACAAGCTTGCACGGCAATGTTGCTGCGTATGCTTGCACTATATTGAGAAGCGTAACGGATTTGCCTTACATCAGTCTTATTTTGGAAGCTTGCGACAAGGTTCTACAATATCTTGCAAACGAACTTTATAACAAGCACATAATTTTCGGTACGATTTCTACCTAGGTTGGATTTGCATTTTTTCTCGATCCTTCACGCGCTTTATTAATAAAGCATTTTTTAAATAAGCAATTTTGAAAATATACGAATTTTACATCGGCGAAATTACACTCTTGTCAAGCGGACTCGTTTTGAAGGACTTTTTTAATATTAAAATATAAAATTCTAATATGCCGATATTAGGTTATACTTACTCGCCAGGAAAGAAATTTCAATTATTATTATCTCATTATTTATGAACTTTTGACCTACATCGATATAAAGCTTTGTTATAGATAAAAATATAACCTTCAAAAAAGTATTATATAAATATGAGCCAATAGCTCATAGATAATGAGATAATAGCGATTGAATTTTCTTTCCTGGCGAGTAAGTTTAGCCTATGTGGTAAATCATGGTTACGAGGCGCATTATGCTTCTTAAATTTATGAAGTAATCCCGCAAATTCTACTATATTCTAAAAAAAATAGTATGTTCGCTTTACTTGGACCTCCCGGTATTCTTACACAAAAGGAAGAACAAAAGCGGGGATGGATGCAGTGTCTGGATAAGTACCGACACTAATAACTGCCTGTATAGCTATCCCACGCGACGAGATTGTGTAGGTATGCCTCAAGGTTCTTCTAGATGAGCTTGGCCTCCGACCATCTTTAACTATCCGCTAACTAATAACCGTACCTACTGCTCACTCATGAAGACTTTAAGCATGTGATAAACTTTGTTGAAACGTCGCCGGGAAAGACGATGGCGTTATCAGAATATATTTCAAATTTTAATGGTCCACATGTACTTTTGTCGCGTGCAAAATTATGTAAGTTATAGTGTACTCATTGGTAGTCACGTTTTTGCGTGGGACACACGCGTGGAAATCATCGTGTTTTTTCGGTGCAGTCGATCTGCGACATAAATTTCTATCGCAATAATTTACATATACCACGTCTTAGTTAATAAAATATAGTGATAAAACCTCGTAACGATCGAGTCTGCAGAGATGAAGACTATTAAGTATTATGCTATCTTGGCACGTCGAATTGAAATTAATTGCAAATTTCTCCTATCGCCATTAAAAAATGGGAGAATTAATTATTTATACAGTCGCGTTCGAAGTGCGCACGTCTCTAACTTTGGTCATAATTTTAATAAAGCCTACGTATTAAGGTAGTTCTATCACATAGGGCCGTATTTGGTGGGTGTATAAGAAGGGCCCGACTAAATTAGTCAAAAAGATATATTTTTTTCATTCATAACTGATAATATACGGATCAATCTAAACAAACTAAACATTTTTAGCATTATTCTTTCGTTCTTTAGTTCAGAGGATGTATGGCAGTTACCTATACTTTATTAGCGAGATTCTCAAGTCTTACAACTTTAATTACATTTTCTCATTCAATTGGCCGGTAAGGCTCTTTTATTATTTAATATTAAATTTTTTAATCGTTTTGGATATATATTAGACAGTTTTTGTCATAAATCTGCAGTATATGTGATGAGAAAATATGAAAATAAGGTCCCTTCTTTCCTATGCCTGCATATGCGTCAATTAAGAACTCATTTTCAGTTCAATTTTTCTCGCGAAAATCGTCGGTAACCTGTCTTGAAAATTTGTTAACAAATCAATACTAGTTTGATAAACATTATATAAAAAAATATAATTCGTCTGCAATCTTTCGTCTGGTGATTTAAGGACAGGGAGCGGAGTCAGTAACGTAAAAAACTAGCAATGATAAACTCCCCTGCAACCTTTCCACTTTACAGAGCACAGGTTGGCTCTCTCGCCGCGAGATGTTAAACCTGCAGGTTCCTTCCTACAGTCTTGCATGATCGCTGTCGCAACGACCACGTCGTGGGAGCAACGAACCACCGAAGAAGGCGATACACCGCGATCTCCGTTTGGAATTCCTCGAGCGACCCGCAAGATTGTCCGCCCACTCGGTTACATTGTCCCGCGGTTCTCCCAGAAATGTACGTTCGACGTGTCGTACCGGGAAGCGACTTCCTTCTCGATTCCATTTATGACGGATTGTATAATCAGGGAAAAGAAGGAGGTAGGAAAGCGCGTAGAGAAGCCGGGATCTGACTTTTCGACCGCGTCATCGGGCATCGGTTTCAGCGATGATGTCATCTCTAGGCTCGTGTGTATAGTGGACGATCAACCGAGAGGTCGAGAAGAAGCAGGTAGAAAATCGAGACGTCGAATATAGGCGAAATTATATCATCGCAGTTCAAACGAGAGATTCTTACAATCGCTTTTTCCGTAATATCGTCACTTGCTACTTCCTGTATGAAATCTTTTCAACGAATAGAGTGTAGCCAGTGCCGTAGTCGTGTAAATTGGTGGGCTGTTTATTTAGGGAAGCCTTATTAAAAATGCAGTTACTTATTCTAAACGCTTATGGATTGATGTAGGATATATATTTAGGATATAATATTGATACGATATATATTCGATATAGGTTATTTTTAATATCATATTGATAGGATGACCTATGTAAGATAAAATTTCTTATTTTTAACTAGCTTCCAAATTAGACTAATTCTCTCTAAACTATTGCTTTCATATGTCATCGGTCCATGTCTTATTTGAAGTGATAAAGAGCCTATTAAATTTATACGACTTATTCTTGTTATACCATATGAAACTTCAGGACACTCTAAATTTATGAAATTATAGCTATAGACAAAATTAATTAAATCTCTCTCTATGATTATTATTACACAATTGAAAATTTTGTGTTAGAAATTTTTGTATGGTAAAATCAATCGATCCTTCGTATTAATCCAATACTTTTTGTGTCAAAATTAATACAAGGAATGTTAAAATAACAAAGAATTAGTTGATTTTAACATACAAAAATGAGTGCACTCTGTTTTCAGTACAAAATGTTGAAATGTATATATATATTTTTTATGACAATCATAAGTGTGATGGCGTGTAATATTGCTTTCTGAACTTTTAGCTATTATAAAAAGGATACTATCAATAACAACAGTATAGTTATCGTCTTCCTGGTTGTGTAACTATTGTAAGAAAAGTATCGAACAGAAGCTGAGAAATTTCGATCAATGAAACACAACAGATCTTCAGGCTGTATTATAAGTATCAGGATACAGTGTAACGTTTTGCGATATATTCGGCATGACGTCAAGCAGGAAATCAAGTCAAAGTTGAAAGTGATGGCGTGACGGAAGATCTGACGGAATACACCATATCTGTATAAGATGTATACCTATATTTATGTCGAAAGCGAAGAGAGTTTGCCATCCCGTATTAAATTTCCAACAGTCAAACAGGTACAAACAGACGATGATCATTATTTCATCGAATCCTCTCGCTCCTACATCCAGTACTAATAAATTCCCTCTATACGAGTATAGATATACTTCCATCACTATTTTCCATACGTGAGATTAATAAGCTTTGATATACCTTATTCTTAATACAAAGAAAGAGAGAAAGCTTCACAAAAACAGTATCCGATTTTAACCATTTGTTATTACCAAGGGTCCACTTGATCCAGGCTTCAATTTTGAAGCTGATTGTACTTCTTTTTTTTACTATCATAACTAGACCTTCGTCAGATTCCAGAATAAATAATTTCTTCTTAAAACTCGTACTACAAACCTTCTTCGGAGTACGGAAAAAATCGTTTTTGAAACGTGCACTATAGAACTATTTGTTGTTTCAAAGTATCTATATCTTATGAGAGTCATCCTTTTTTTTTTATTAAGAAAATTCTACAAATAAAGAAATTTTGACACTTTTAGTGAATCAGTTCAATTTAATTCAATTTTCACGCATCTACATATTAACGATCGTTTTCCAACATGTCATCATTTCATTTCTTACGTAGACACGATCAGATATTCTACAATGTTCTAAGAATGTTCCATAATTGTCAGTCTAAATTGGACGGATGTTATTCATATGGCTATTATTTAAAAATCGGTTTGGTCCATTTGACCCATGTGCGACCATCACGGAACTGTACGAACGTGTGACCACGGAGGATTAATAAAGCCGAGAGAAAAATAAACATCAACGCAAACATCCCCGTGACGACGTCCCAACGTCTGCTGCCGCGAATTACGTCGACGATGGAATGACCTGACGCGCGCGGCAGCGCACGGCTACGCGAAACACTTTGTAGAACAGAACGTCTCGCGTGGGAGGGGTCGGTCGAAGGTGAGTCGCGCGGGTACGGGAGAGGGTAGCTCGGGGGCCACGTATACTGTCGCGGGGGTGAGGCGAGAGGGGGAAATGCAGAAGGAGGAGAACTAGGGCGAGGCCGGAATATACAACGCGATTCCGCCGAGGGATGCCGTCGCGCGAGAGTGGCCCTCTCGTAATTGGACATCGCGAGGCACACATTTTGCCGTGGTGGAAAAAAGTACCCGGTACTTCGGTATGTAACTGCTGCTGAAAGCATATATACATGACAAGCGTCATCCCAATACATCATATATGGGGCATTCCACGTCACTTAAGCCATTCAAAAAATGAACGTATCCCAAAAAATGTGGAATAATCGACAAGTTATACGAGTACAATAATTCTACCAACTTACACACTAATCCTCCCATAAATCACGTAATAATCGTATTTTTTGGAAATTGAGGGCCAAGCTCTATCGACGGTATCCTTTTTTCTTCATAATCGGTAAGTAAAAAGAAAATTTGTTGCAAAGTTACATCATGGAACTCCTGGTTGTTTGAGAAACATGGCGTTTTTGTAACAAAGAAAATAAAAAATTCGTCGTATCTCAAACGACTGCAAATTCCATGATGTAACTTTCTGCAGAATTTTCTTTTTACTCGTCGAACATAAAGAAAAAAAGTCACCACCGAAATTGTTTGGTCCTCAATTTCAAAAATAAAAATAAAAAGATACCTACGATTACTCCCTGATTTATGAAAGGATTGATCTGTAATTTAGCAGAATTGTTGTACTCGTATAGCTTGATTTTTGGACATTTCTTGGGATGCATTCATTTTTTGAGTGACTGGAGTGGCGTGGAATGCCCCATATACCTATACGAATATTTATGCGTCTACTCTACATGTAGACATAGGTATACTAAAACCTCTCGTATACCAACTAGTACCGTCTAAGCACACGAGACTCCACGGCGTATTCACGCACGCAGTCCATGGCAGAACTCGAAACGACCCCTACACGTTCGGGCGTCTATTTATAATATAAGCAGTCGAAAGGAAGGCGAAGGTGGGAAGGTTTCGCGCAGGTGTATAGCGCAAAGCACAATGTACTTGGCTAATGCTCCCACTCGTATAGAATGTCTGCGCGTTATACGACGGACGGTACACACATTAGGCGTATAATATATATGTATACACGCGAGCCCCGGCGCGGAGCGTCGAATTGAAAACGCGCGTCCTATCCCGCGCTGATGCGTGTTCCGGGTAGCTCGGTGAAAGAGAGCGCGCGAACTGACTCCTCTCTCGCGTCCTTAGTAACGCCTAACGGGGGATCGGTCGTTAAAGCGGCTCGCTCGCCCCTTGGAAGAAGTTTAATCGGGTCTTTCTCCCCGCTGCGCGCTGCACGCACGTTTTCAACGCGATAATCGCGCGAGGGCGCGGACGTAATAAAAAGAATCGAGAAAGTCGCGACGATTATCGCGTGTATGGCGCGTTATACACGTGTGTTACAGCGTTAAAAGTTTCCTTGATTTTCAGATGCGATGAATGTACTTTAAGTTTACGAAATTATACCTGCTTTTAATTAGGATCGCGTATGTATCTTAATTCCAAGTAATACTTTCATAATATTTCGCATATTTTTTAATTTTAAAGCGCAATCTTACAGAAATTCCTGATTTCAAAAAACACTTTCAAAATTATTACTTTACGAGAAAACAGTCGTGCTGAAAATGCGGTGAAAGAATTTCACAGATTTTATCAAACCCGAGTATTAAATTTTGGAAAATTTGTACAGAAATGATCATCTGCGCTGAAAATCCGCTATGCTCTGATAACATCAATTCGATAATCTCTCAATATTTGATATAATTTGCATTATTTCATAAAATGAATTTCTTACAATTTTATTGTTGACAAATTAGGGTAAGTCCGGGATAGTTGGACCACTTTATTTGAGGTACTGTAGTATCTTTTTCCATAAATGTATGCTTTCATAAATATTAAAATCTCATTAAGAGAACAATTCTATACAAGTATTTATTAGAAAGTTGCATGAAAACATAAGCATAATGCAGTTGCAACAAATAATAAATATGATACTGTGGCTCAACTAACCTTTAATAGCCGGGTTAGTTGGACCACTTCATTAAGGTGAGACCAACAGAGGGTTAACGTGGAATTAAAGT
The DNA here is from genome assembly GCA_963678675.1 of Xiphydria camelus. Taxonomy (NCBI): domain Eukaryota; kingdom Metazoa; phylum Arthropoda; class Insecta; order Hymenoptera; family Xiphydriidae; genus Xiphydria; species Xiphydria camelus. The sequence continues at coordinate 11,982,019 of OY783201.1, forward strand.
AACAAAACTTGTAAATATCCTCGGAGACTTGTTTTAACTGTGGCGGCCCGATACCAGGTGGCGCCGCTCCCTCTCGGCTCTCGTTAGTGGCCCAGCACGAGTTTCTATATAAGAGCGCAACTACTCGACTCTCACGGCAGACCACAGTGCGTGTAAGGCTCAGTCGGTAACCTCATCCGTGCTTTTAGCTCGGCGATACCTGAATTTTTTTGAAACGGGGGCCCTCGCCCCTGCGCCGCTGTCGCGGCGCTCCCCCATGCTTTTGCAGTAGCATCACGTCGTTGCTGTCTTCTCCGTTCAATACGTCGTCGTTGTCGTCGTCCTCCTCAACCTTGTCGTCGCCGTCCTCGTCGTCGTCGTCGTCGTCGTCGTCGTCGTCCTCGTCCTCGTCCTCGTCCTCATCGTCGCCATCCTCGTCATCGTAGACCTCGTCGTCGTCGTCCTCGTCCTCCTCCTCCTCCTCCTCCTTCAACACCGTCCGTACTTCGTGCATCCGGTTCGAAGTCGCCGGGGTTTTTGGCTACACGGTTTTGTCCACGCATTTATTCGAAAACTATTTCTATAATAGAAGGATAGAAGGAAAAGATTTGTCTCATCGCCGAAAACTTTTTTATTAACAATATTGTAATTATTGGGTTATAATAAGTGATGTTTAATATTAAAAGTCTTACAGTGTAATTACCATGGATCATGGAGGGTCTCATTTTCAGAATCTCCGTAAATATGCTGAATGATTCACTGATATAATTTAAATTGCTATCCTCACTCGCTGTACCATAAGTATTGTTGTAGTCGTCAAATTGCTCAACGGCATTTGAGGAGAGGTGCAGGTCGGCATTGCTTTCTACAGACCAGCGGACGAGTTTATTTAATCGTAAAAGTGTGGGTCGTATACGTCCCACGCGGCCTGAACGGAAAGTCTTCAAAAATCGGTCCGGCACGGAACGTGTTAAAATCTGCTTCCTCAAGATAGTTTTAGAACGTTTTATTTTATTTCTTAATTTCGGTCAAAGAAGGACCCCAGGGCCAAAGTAGCCCGCATTGACGGTAATATTTTTGTATTAGAACTTTTTTTTCACAGCAATAAAAAATTACATAAATGATGCAATAACGTTGACCTCTAATTTCTCACCAGATGCGTGAACATTGAATTTGATTTACATTTGGCGGCACCTCTGCGATTCCAGGCTTGCCGCGAACGCCAAATACGAAAATTCGTAGCGGACTATTATCGAGCGAAACGAAAGTAAGAAATCGTTTGAGGGGAGTGACGCAAGGAGGGGGGGGGGGGGAAGGCCATTTCTCAGAAGCGCCTCTCCTACAGCCCCTGCACCGGCCTTTTAACGAGAGTTGACTGTATATAAAACACATTTGTATTTGGTAAAAACTTTTGTTCTTTCTTGAAATTTAAGAAAAATATTTTTAACAGCGTGGGGTAACGGGAGCCCGTGAACGCGAGCAGCATTTTTCCTCGTTTTTCGTAATATTCGCGAGTGGCTTATTACGAATTTTGGGGAAATTAAAACCTTCCTCGTCTCTGTACGAACTTTTCCTTGCGTGAGCGCGGGCGAGGGATGATTAAGCGCCACTTCAGCTAATATTCCCTCGCTTCGCTTTTCAAAGGACACGCGCGCGGAGGAAAGTCGCGGGTGGCCTCGTCTACTCACGTTTCTGTACAGACGCGCAGTACGCACGTCCCATTAAATCTCATGTATAAATATTTGCGCGGTGCATTGTTGAAAATTGTCATCTGGAACTTAGAGTGACGTATTGAAAATTTTTAATAGGTAGAATCGCGGATCCTAAATTTGACGCGATACGCGGAATTAAATTCCGTGCGATATATTTCAGCTCGTTAAACTCTTCTAGTGGTTTACGTTAAATTTCAGATGAACATTTTTTGTCAATATTCGTTACTTAATTGGAGCGCATCTTGCAGATTAAATTCTGTTTCGAAATTAAATCGCAGATTTTTGCGAAGAGTTCCTTCGATTCGCGAATATTCGCAGTATATTGGTGATACGATAATAATTATAGGGTAAATCAGGGTGATATGGTGAACAAAAAAATAAAGCCGTGTAAAAGACAAGAAATTGTTTATTGAAATAAAATAAAAACACTATTCTTTCATAAAATATATAGGCAACAACTTAACAGTGTCATATCCTCTTTAAGGCATTACAAAAGTCTGAGAAAAACAATATATTTATTCTTATCAAATTCACCATTTCACCCATGCATAACGGGTGAAATGGTGAATGCACTTTGGGTGAAATGGCGAACTTACTTCTTCTACTTTTTACCACATATATCATTCAAAGCTTTTTTCGTAAAGCACCTGTTTGCTCTTCTTCTCATCAACGTTGACCATTGAACGCCAAACGCCTTTGAGGCTGCATTTAAGCTTATTCCATTTTGTACTGCATTTACGGCATCTTTAAATTGCTCCTCTCTGTCCAATCAGCACGGCTGGATCTTCTTTGTCTTTTATAAAATGTAGGCATCTTTGCCTGAAACAATGCTGATGTTAGAACTTTTACTTATGCCGAGAAATACGAGTACAGGTACGAAAAGTCTTTCACCGTATCACCCATGCACGAGTTCACCATTTCTCCCATTTGCTATGGGTGAAACGGTGAATAGCGTAGCAAAAAGTTTAAAATATTAGAGGCAACGATTTCTAGGTTATGTAGTATATAAACAGTCTACGAAGGCAGAAAATATAAGAAAATACCTCGCGGACGACGCTAGCTGAAGCAACATCTACAAACGCATGCACCGTATAAAAATTATGGAGCATCGAAATCAGTTTTGTACAAATTACTTACGATTTTTAAAACGGGGCTGGTTTTCAATAGGTACTCGCTGAACAGATGGTAATAAACAGTCTGCCGACAGACTTACAGAGACATCGGTGTATCCGGAAAAGAAATAGAGTAATTCACCATTTCACCCGATTCACCATATCACCCTGAATTACCCTAATTAGTATCTTTGAAAATTTTGAGAAAATGATGCATAGAAAACGTTTAGAATCGATTAGAAAATCCTGTACTCGTACAGATCGTAAAATGATCCCGACTGCCAGACTCTCCCCTTTATCGCCGCGTAATAGAAGCTTCGGCAATGCGCAGATCGCACGCGAAACCGGTACGGTACAATAGAGCAGTTCTCTCGTCTTTCCCATCCAATTTTGCTTCCAACCCCCGAGAAGAAGTCGTCGCCCCCCCCCCCCCCCCTCCCTGGCCAATTTTATTTCCAACCTCTGCGTAAGAAGACGTTGCTCCCCTCCCGACGCCGCTCCGCGCGTAGCGAATACACAGGTGCCTATATACGTAGCTATATATATCATACATCTCTAGCGCTGGACAGCGGAAAGATCAAAGAGGAAACGTCCAGATGAGTCGTCGAAACGGACAATGGAGCCGAATAGGATTCGAGGTGCCTTAACAAATATTTCCAAGGTGCTGCAATAATATTTCTAGCTGTAGCGGTGTGAAAACCACGCAGAAATGACTGCAGTATTTAATCGTATTATTGCAAAAATCAATTTGCTGCAGCAGTAAGTCTTTCTTTCAATGCAGGTACACAGACAAAAAGCATTAGTTGGATCTACTAAAAATGACTTGCGGGGCCGCAAGTTATTATTTATTTAGACCAATTAACACTTTTTTCATATTAATTAGATATTTCTTGCTTGCTATTACATACCATTTTATATGATTGTAAGGAAGAGATATCTAATGGATATAAAAAAAATATCATTGGTATTATTATAGTAAATAATTACTTGCGACCCCGCAGGTTGTTTTCGGTAGATCCAACTAATTCTTTTTCTCTGTGTACATTTCGTTATTTCTATTTTAATGTACTTACATCGTATAATTTCGAATTTACTCACCAGAATGAAAACCCGAATCGCTATCATCTCGTTACCTATGAACTTTCGGTTAATGTTTGCATAATCATTTTTTTAAGATTTCAGTTTTACCTATAATAATGCCCTATAGGGGGTAACGGATACAATTGTTGGCACCTCAATAATGATTGGCGCCCTTCGATCATATCTAACTCTATCAGATAGAGAGATAATGATATGACAGTGACCGTACAATTTCGTCTGCCTAAAATGCCAATAGCTGTAGGTACTCGTTACCTTACCGATACAGAACAAGAATTCATAGATAATGAGATGATCGTGACTCAATTTTCTTTTTCCCTGCGAGTAAGCTGCAAATCAGGCGATATACATACAAGGGCCATCCGCATAAGCGAACGTAGCATCCGAATCGCGCGAGAAAAAAATGCAGATAAAAAAAGCGCACGCGCCTCTAAAGGCACTCGCGTATCGCGACGCGTCGCGTTCTTCGCTGGAGGAAACTGGAACGAGAGGGTGTCGCGGGGCGACTCGCGCGGCGTGCTATCGGGAGGGATGGAGGGAGAGAATGGCCCGCTTCGGAGGCGGCGTCGATCGATGGCGTTGCCACGGCAACCAGCGCCGCGATGCTCCACTGCTGATTATTTATGTCAAGGATCCTCTACGCGGACGAGAACGCGCGCGAGCGCGAGAGGGAGCGCGCGCCGCGGCTACCCCCTTGTGTTTCTCAAAGAGTGGTTTCGACCCAGTTTCCCCCCACGTTAATCCGTTCGCGAGCAATCGATACTAGCGCGTGCCCGTGCCACGCCACGCCAACTCCACTCCGCGCCGTACTATACGCGCTGCAGGGGTGGCGAGTTTGCCGGGTACGTGTAATAAACATCGCGTCGATCTGTGTATATACGTACGTATATATACGGTGGAGGTAACCGGATTGGATCGACTCTCCGCTAAGGGGTGTCCCTCGGCGAAGCTCGAGAGGAATAACGATTCGCATAACGATCAGTCGCGTTCCTCTTGTTTTCCTTGCCTCCTCGACAAAGGAAGAACATCGTCCGACGCCTTCCGTGTCCCGACCGGATTGTAGAATCGGGGGCCACTTGGGGAAAGGACATAGTGGACTACTCTCGTGGTACTCGTACGGCAGTTTTGGCTCATATTGTATGAATACTATAAATATGACAATTTCTTGCTATAAATATGACAACTATCGCTAAACGATTAGACGAGTTGTCATATGTAGGCATACATTATACTATAAAAAAGAATTCGTTTATTAAACCTAATATAATTGTATATAAAGCTTTTATCCAATACGTGATTATGAAAATTAGTATACTCCGTTATGAAATTTATATTCAATTTAGTATATGTAATTGTTTATAAAGTTCAACAAATATTTAATACAAATTTCACAAAGGAGTACCTATTTTATGATAATTTTCATAATCAGATGTATTAGGTAAACGTTTTACAGATAATTATATGAAAAATATAAATTTTTCTTACAGTGTAGGGGTACGGTAAAGGATCATATAATCGCCGATTAAGTAAAAGCTACAATACAAATCGTTTATTTGCTGTCACAATGACACGTGTGTAGCTCAACATTGGATTTTTTCCAGGAGACGGCTTTAAAAATTGAATTATTATCTAGGTATTATTTTCTAAGAATATGAGCGTCGATTATTTGCTGCCACAATGACATAATTAAAAGACTGCTATTATAGCTTTTGATGTTAGGTATATTCTTGCAAAATTATAATAATTCAAGACTTTGAAACTCGTCTCCTGAATAATTGTCAATTTAGAACTACCCATGTGGAAATCTGCCCAAGTTGGCCCAATCAGTAATTGGGCGCCAATTAGGCCCCAATTGGGCGGCCCAATTTGAATAAAATATAATAAATCGAATATAGATACAATTGTGTTTGTTTTATTTATGTACCGGAAGTAAAAATAAATCTGGATATTTAGAACTTATTCCGAACTTTTAGTGACTAGAATTTGGGTCAGTTGATACGATGTAGTATTAGCGTTTAGTTGGGGCTACGTTGGGCAGCTCAATCAGGCCCCAACTAAGGTACTAGTTGGGGCTACGTTGGGCACCCCAATCTGGCCCCAACTAAGGTACCTAATCACTACCCTAGCAAGAAATATTGTATAATTTTTATGTTTTAATGTTGATAGCATCGCCTCAAAAACGTTACTAACTTTATTATGATGACATTGGTAATAAATATATAATATATTTCATTCTTTGATAATTGCGTTTTTAATAATCTTTACAGCATTTTTGAAATTGAGTGGAGTAAGATACATATAATGATAAATTGGCCATTTCTATTACAGAATATATAAAATTGAAATATATTCCGAACTTTTAGAGTGACTGAAATTTGGGTCAGGTGATACGATATAGTACCGTATGTCCCACTCTGTACGGGCCAGTTTGAAGTTACCTTCGGGGAGGCTTGGTCGGTAATCGAAACATTTAATACCGGTAGAAGTCGAGTCAGTAGTTAGAGTTAGTGTCAATTCAGGAGATCGAAGCGTCTAATCTCGAAATTATGAATTTGTGAATAATGGTGAGTAATTTCCATTATTCACAAATTCATAATTTCAAAGTTAGACGCTTCGATCACCCGAATTGACACCAACTCTAACTACCGACTCGACTTCTACCGGTATTAAATGACTCAAGTACCGACCAAGCCTCCCCGAAGGTAACTTCAAACTGGCCCGTACAGAGTGGGACATACGGTATTAGCGTTTAGTTGGGGCTACATTGGGTACCCCAATCTGGCCCCAACTGAGGTACCTAATCACTTAGTCCAAGGCACTTATCCATTTTCACCTATGCCGCAAACAAATCGACGAGGGTAGTGTGATTTTTTCAGGGCTGTTTAAGGGTAGTCTCCAAAGTACCGAATCAAAAGGCTTTTTTATTATTTTATTATTTTTTTTTTCGACAAAATGACCTTAATAAAAGTTGTAGATAATAACATTCTAATCTTTGTTTTATGACTTTTTTTCTAGCTATTTTAGTTTAGGCGCTACGGCTATTTTTGTGTTTAGAAATTCGCAAGGGCCGCCCCGGGAAAAGAGTACGGCCCTGGAGAGAGGCTGAAAACGTCCCCTTTTTTCGGGACGGCCCTGGTGAATAGTGGTGAATATGACAGACGCTCCGTGTAGTTTGCTAATCGTTTGTATTTTTTTTTAATAATCGTGAATCGTGATAGTGAACGGATGTAGTGCTACTTTTCTCTGGATGCCTGTACATAAAGAGCAGGAAAGGAGACGGCAGCATCTCAGAAGAATTGCCATCAGATAAGTTACTTACAATCTGACCATTCTAACCTCACTTTGATTGCCTATGAAGGACATATATCTTTGTGGATATTCTATTTTTTGTTTTCAGCGTCATGCCAGCACGGGATGAATCAATGGTTTTTCTTCTCCATCAACAAGTCGTGGCAGAAAAATAGGAGATGCAATGGAATTATGAATGAATACTTATGAAAAACTAAGGAAACCCGCGCGTATGATTTGTATCAATCATTGTTCCGCTTGAATACGTTTATATTTTACTTTTGTACATTTTATGAGAAAATATAAAATCTTATATTAATTATTATTAATCTTATTATTCATTATTAATCTTATTATTCATTAAAAGTAACATTTCAGGTTGATTGGGCATAAATAGGGTTGCCCAATTGGGGCCCAATTGGGCGGCCCAAATTGGGCATAGGTTGGGCGGAGCGTTACAAGCCCAACGAAAGCCCAATTGGGCACTGATTGGGCTGCCCAATTGGCGCCCAACTAGTAATTGGGCAGCCCAATTGGCGCCCAACTAGTAATTGGGCAGCTCAATTGGGGCCCAATGAACATTTCCACACGGGAAGGAGAGTGTCGAATTTTTCCCTCGCACCGGTCTAGGGCCCAAATGCGAGAAGCATTTGGGCGAATATGCGACATACATACATTAATCCAATGCCAGTCACTCGCTAACCCACTAAACGGTATACTCTAGGAATAGTTTTACTTCACGCCACCAGACGGCGTATCGAGACATGTCAGATCCCAATACTTAATATAAACGTATATCTAGGTATAAAGCTTTTATCCAATACGCCGATTATGAATTTATAACGAAAATCTAATAAGGAAATATATTAATTTTCATAATTACACATGTGTATTGGGAAAGCATAACATGAAAGTATATTAAAAATACTACTTTTTTTTAACAGTGTATCTATACTTGTGCAACGGATGCAGGTATATATTTACGTATCTAGACGTTATGAAGAAACGCGACGATTCGAGTCGACCTTTTCCTTTCTAATTCGCCTCTGTTCGTTATCTCCCACCTCGAGGTTTTCCACGGTATATAGTTACCTCATCCGCGCCTACTCTCCTCTTTACTCGTCGCGACACTTGTTTATCGTGGAAGGCTGCACGGGAAAGGAGGGTGTAATTATAGACCTTCTCAAAGATCCGCTATGCAATATGCTTCGTAAATGTGTATTTAGCGCACCTACTCTTCTGCATCGGTACCTGCATATCATGCGAGGACGATCTACAATGCAGTAAGAATACCTACTTCACGAACAATTATTTCACTGTTAAAAGTTTTCTTAATGTTCAGATACAATAATATATGAATTATCCTCTCTTTTAATCTTAAGGGATGCCATGATCCATGTGACGCTTTTCTGAATTTCAAGGAAAGATTATGTGATACTTAAGAAACATTTATGTTTTGTAGAAAATTCAATGCTTTCTTGAAGTTTAAAAATACTTTTAACACAGTGTTGTTGCTGCGCGATGGAATTGTGGACATTTTTATGTAAATTATAGTTCAGATGACTATAAATCTTTCAATATTGTCATACAGTTCAAAAAACATCATTTCTCTCTTCCATTTTTTCGACCGAAATATCGTTCCAAACCAACGATCGTCCCCTGTCGCCCTTCCGTAAGATCTATTCGATAGATATCGTCCACGCACCCTACCCCTACCCCCAACAACGGCTTTATCCGCGAAAAACCCCTGGCGTCATATATAATGTACGCTTCCTTTTTCTGCCATTTTCCGACGACCCGTCAGGCTTTTCGCGCGGTCGGGACGTTCTACCTGCGGAACGACAAGAACGCTCGGCTCTACCGGACGGATCGACCTAAAGCCACTAGATATAGAAAGCAGTGCAACCGTCCGCCATATTGTTTCCGAAAATGCATAGAAAGTAACGCATCGATCCGCCATATTGTTTCCGAAAAGACAATCGATTACGCTACTTTCTATATCTAGTGGGTTTAGATCGACCGTACCAACGGAGGTGGGATTCTCGAGTAAGTAGTATCGTTAACGAGGGAATCGGGAATTTTCAACGGCGGCGTTGCGGGTTTATTCATCGGTTATTGACGAGACGGGGTCAGAGGGATGGAAAAAAAGGAGGAGGCCTTCTAGGTCATGGAGTTTCGCATGGGTAAATTCATTCGCAGGGGCTGGCGGGGCCTCGGAGTCGGTAGCGTGTCGAGGAGAACGTCTATATGCACCTACACTTATTGTTAGCGTCAATGATTTTGATTGACTCGCTTTTGGTGACGGTACTTCTATAGAGTCAACAATAGTGGAAAAATTCGAGTGATTATTAGTGTTTTGCCGTGGAGGCTAAAACTGACTGATGCTTCATGGCAAGACAAGAAGATCCGCTTGTACCATTCAACTACGATCGACTCGATTGAAGTACCGTCACCCAAAGCAGGTCGATCAGTATAGTAATTGACGCTAGGTGTACTTTATCAAGTCGGGCGTAGCTAAACGATTGGAAGGAATTTTATTGTTTTGCCATGAGAGCTAAATTTGATTGATCCTTCATGGCAAAATAAAAAGATCCACTCGTGCCGTTTAACTACAGTCGACTTGATAAAGCACAGTCATCCAAAACGGGTCAATCAGAAACATTGGTCGCATGTGTACGAAACGAATAGTGAGTAATTATGATATTTGTCCCGCGCCTACCGATTCACGACGGTCCCGGCCGTTCGCGGCGTAAAGCTCGCAGCCTAATAACTTTGTATACTATTATATTAAGTTGAATATATATTTCATAACGGAGTAGGTGTATTAATTTTCATAATCATGTATTGGATAAGAGCTTTATATGCAATTATATCGAGGGCTTCATATAAATTTTTACAAAAATTTGCATAAAATTAACTATGACGCGTTGAGAATCGGGGACAGCATAATTCCGATAGTCATTCAAAAATCATCTATCAAAAACGCTGATGTCTCATTCATCGTTAGTTTAAATGATATATTCATCCGGAAAATATTTTCAAGGGAACTATAAAATATAAAAAATCACATATCATATATGAAGCTAAACTTACTCGCCAGGGGAAAGAAACTTCAATCACATTATATTATCTTATTATTTATGAATTTTTTGTCTATATCGATATAAAACTTTATCGTAGATAAAAGCGTAAGCTTCAAGAAAGTATTATACAAATATGAGCCAAAAGCTCGTAGGTAATGAGATAATAGTGATTGAAGTTTCTTTTCCTGGCGAGTAAGTTTAGCCTTATTTGATATGCAGTACCTAGATATATCAAATTTGCCAGGGATTTTTGGCGTGCAATTTGTACCATTCATTTCACCCTGGCTGATTTCTTCCACTTTGGCATGACGTCATATATGCATGACGGCTTCGGTCGAGTAGGTATGACCGCTCGCCATTGACTGGCGTCAAAACCAGCGAGGATGAAATGAACGGCGCAGGCCGTACCTATACCAAAACTACCTGGCTAATTTGACATGCCGTATAAAAAATATCGAAAGTGATTCGCTAAGTATAATATCTGCACATGCATAATTCGCAGCAGACACAATAATAAATCTCCATCAATCCTGCCGCAACAATGATTTACGACGTCCGCTCAGATTTCTCCCGATCCTCGCAGAGTCACAGGTACGTTGCCGGTGAAGCTGCGCATAAGAAGATCGCACGTGCTGGAACCCACGGCGGGGCGCGTGATGCTTTTACCTCGGACGAATCTGAACATTTTTCGAATACCTGCATTTTCTGGACGAGGAAGTTCCCCTCTCCCACCCCTTCCCCAACCACTCGCCGACAGACGAGCGCCCCAAACGCCAATCGGGAATTCCTGATCCCATCGTTAACGATTCCTTCTACGGGATGCCTCCACGCGTTTACCCGCGCGGCCGATCGCCCCGGCTAGAGTCGTCCGTCCCGAGAGCCGAGTATGTAGAGAAAGACCGCGACGGACGGGTCGCCCTTGGCGGCGGGGCCCAATAGTTTCCTAGCTTTCCAGGTAAAGGACTCGTTTTATTTTGCTTCGTATACGAGAGGCGAACGAGGAGGGTGTAGCCTAAAACCACCAATGCCGGATACGGTCGGAGCCTCGAAACCCGCCCCGACCTCGGCGAAGATTTATGGTCTTTCAGAAGCAGCGGAAGCAGCGAAAGAATGGTTATGGGGGTGAGGAGGGGAGTGAAGCGCGAGCGAGGAAAGGGAGGGAGCTCCCCTCCGCTCCTTCGAACGAGCGGGGGAGGAATAGAGGGCCGAGAAGAGCGGAAGGGACTGGTAGAGGAGAAGATAGAGAAAAATTGGACGATGAAAAGACGGGGAAAGAGAGAGAAAGAGAGAGAGGGGCGATAACAGAGGGCACATATTGTCAGGGTTGGGTTACACGCGTGTGGTGTATAGGGTACCCGGATAGATAAATGTGCGTAAATTGCACAGCGACTTTACGTAGTATTGGCTCATCAACTGTATTAAGGTTGTGCTCTTTATGAATTGTCATTAACCCTTTCACTGCGGCGCCTGTCGTACATATCGATGGATTTCTGAGGACGTATATTTACGCCTTTCGCGTACATATCGATGGACTTCTGAGGACGTATATTTACGCCTTTCGCGTAGTGAAAGGGTTAAGTAAGCATATTTGTGACAGCGAATGGTTTCAAAATAATACAAATAAAACACGAAATGTGTACTCAATATAAGCATAATTTTCCGTAAATATATTTCTACAATAAATACAGCGATTAATTTGGATCGTGCTATAATATGAATTTAACGATTTATTTAAGAGGATAGCTATTTTTCCAAATTCATGCGGTAAAATAAACGTTGACTTTAGAACAATAAATTATTGTAGTTTGTATGAATGTCGTGACGATTATACAAGTCTATCTTGGTAGGTAGCCTTCGTTTCTACCGATAGACAAGTGTAATATATGACTGTAGAATCGTGGAGGAAGTTCTATCTCTTTGAGTGTCTCATCGGCCGGCTTCATTAATATTCGCAACAAGCGACGTTCTATTCGAGTTGCGAACAATGAAGGCGTTAGAATTATTCACGCGATCTTGGGTGGAAAATGGGAGTATACGCATATGTGTAGAGTCGTACGTATACGGATACGTGTATAGGATATTCTTATGAATTTTAAGTACGGGAATCGTTACCTCGTGTGACTTTTTTCCAATACGTTCAATGACTTATTTTGAGTGTACACTGTAAAATATTTGTATTTTTAATATACTTTTGTATAAAGCTTTTTTCCAATATGTGATCATGAAAATTAATATATTTTCTTATGAAATTTTTCTCTTATAAATTGTATAATGGAGTATATTCATTTTCATAATCACGTATTAGATAAAAATTAGAATAGATCGAAGCGAATCGGATCATAGATCTATATTTTTTAAATCGTGGTGGTAATGAGTATTTCGATTGTTCGTATTATTTTATTGGAGAGGAACGAAGTTATACGAACGGTCGAAATGTTCATTTTCAACACGATTTAAGAAATAGGTATGGATGTACGATTCGATTCGCCGCGTGATCCGATTTGCCTCGGTCTATTTTATATACGATTATATTAAATTTAATAGACATTTTTTTACAGTCTAGCATTTATTTCTACGCGTGCAGGTTAATATCTTTTTTTTTGTGTAGGATAAATATTTTTGCGTCAGGGGCATATATTATATACATGAAAAAAAAACAAATCGTAGCATTTACAAAGTTTGTGATAAATTTCGGGACAAGACCAATCTATTGTTACAGTAACTAAAATTTTAGTAAAAATTATAGTGAAACTTGTAAAAGTTGCAAACGTTGCAGTAATTTTTACAAAAATTGTAGTTACCGTAACAATAAATTAGCCTTACCCCGAAATTTACCACAAGCTTTGTAAATGCTATGATTAATTTTTTTCTGTGTAAATGATTTTACATGTGGGAACCTTATTTGGACGTGGTTATGCATAACTTGACTAAGCGCCAATTTGGAGATAATATCACCATCTAGTGTTACGTCTATAGACATATAGACGTAATCTAATTATAAACAAATAATGGGCTTATAAAAACATTTCTTTTTTTAAAAATGATCAAAAACGCTAAACGCCAAATTCTCCATTTACCTACTTCTTGGAATTACGTATTACATGACCAATCGCCAATTTCAGACGGGTTTTAGTCGCCTTGTCAACTAATTTCTTCTTAGTACTTTTGATGTCCATATAAAAAATGAACTCCACAACTGATGAATAGTTTTTTTTTCCGGGGAGCATAAAACTAAAAGTCATTTTCCTCAGTTCATTGAAATGGCGCTTAGTCAAGTTATGCATAACGACGTCCATTTATAGGGCAGGATTTGTCGCGTGTAAGTACAGTTTATACAAGCTAACGTGCATTTACATATTTGGTTAACAGCGGTCATATATCGAGTATCAATTGAGAATCGCAGGTTCGATATGCACACATACACGTTGAACAATGAAAACGATCGAGTAATCGGCCTTGGCGCTATATGTATATAGGTAACGTGGAGCGGACAATCGAAACCCGCAATCTTTCGCGGCGCGAACGGAAACGATAATGCAACCGGTTCTTGCCGCATCGGCACGACGGAAATTCTGCGGAGTGGACGATATTCGTACAATCAGTTCAATGCGCCTTCGCACCGTTCGTCATATCGGCCGACGCTTTCATTTTTAGCCACTCCGTTAAAGACGAAGCGACTCGCCCGTCTATAATTATACTTCGAGTATGACCAATCCCATTTCTGCACGGGGAAAATTTAGCGCCGTAGTCTCGGTGGAGGGACCCGCTCGACAGCGTCGTGATTCCAGCCGGAGACTTGTATGATGAATACGACCTCTACCGGGCTCGGGATTTATAATGAAATAGCGACCTAATTTATCATTGCGAGCTGTACGAGTCTATCGTATAAAATAGCAGGTCTGCATAAGAAAGTCGCAAGTGGAACGCGAGGGAAGTATTGTTTCGACATTGAGAAGCGAGCGGTCGATGAATTTCGCGCGCCACGGTGCCAAGAAAGAGACGCAAAACGACTGAGCAGGGAGAAAAACCAGCTAGCAGGCGCGGAAGAAGCTACCGCGCGAGGAGCGAGCTGAGGTCATGCACGTGGAGAGGCCAAGGCGGCTCTCGCGCCCACTACACGCATACGTGCCTCTCTTTCTCTCTCTCTCTCTCTCGATGAGATATCGCATTTGTTTAAAACATCCGTTAAATAATTCTGTTTTTTCTACATATGTAGGCATGTGTGTGTGTGTGTGTGTGTGTGTGTGTGTGTGTGTGTATAATGCGGACTGTGTATTTGGTTGCTTGCCTCGTAGGGGTGACCGTCCGTCAATAACAGACCGCGGAGTCGGGGTCAGCACTCAGCGGCTCCTACGATCAGGCAACCAGATATACTGTCCTAAATTCGGTGAACATGTAGGTACACCTAGCTCGTACCTTTCAATTACGATCGGCTCAATTGAAGTATCATCATCCAAAGCGGGCACCTGCTTTGAGAGTGACGGTACTTGTATTCAGTCGACCGTAGCTGAAAGATTCGAGTGATTCTTGTTGTTAGTGTTTTGCTATGAAGGCTAAATTTGATTGGCGCTTCGTGGCAAGACAAGAAAATCGCCTCGTACCGTTCAACTACGGTCGACTCAATTGAAGTACTGTAACCCAAAACGGGTTAATCAGAATCGTTGACGCCATAGGTGTAAGCATATTATAAGAAGCTAATCACCACGGATAGCTCGATCCCGGCAGCACCTCACTCATAGCGTGACCTTTCGAAAGGTGGCTCGATCTTGCACAGCGACATCTTGCCGAGGTTTCGTTATACTCTTATAGGCGCAACCTCTGATCCTTCATGGGCAAGTTCCGACGGACATGAGACCTTTGCGAGGGATACAAGAAAACGAGAGTAGTCGAATTACGTATCCAATGAATTGTGGGCGAATTAATAAAACCGTCTCGTAAAATTAAATACTCCATTTCCATACTTCGTAGCTGTTTTGTCATTTGTATATTTTCCCTACTGCAATTAAAACGAAAACCCAAAAATACAAAGTAACGCGGTTTCGCGGTTGTCTTCCATAGGCGCAGCATTATCCGTTTAAACTGCGCCCAATGGAAGGCAACCGCGAAACCAAATTACCGCGCAGCATAAAACGTATCACCCTGTATATCTCTCGCGTAGAATTTAACCAGACCGTGATATTTGCAATGGGACCCAGCAGCGGTTATATTATAATTTCCGCATCAACTATGTAACAGTTATATAACGCACTTATTATACCAACGCACTTATTATACCTATGTATAACTTCAATGTATTAGCAATGTAACAGAGGGAAATTGTAATATAACTGCAACATAACCGTTACTTTGTGTTTACTGTGAACGTGCGTCGATGCCGATACACGGTTGTAAATCCTGCGTGGTCACACATTTGTACAGTTCTGCGATGGTCACACATGGGTCGAATGGACTCAACCGATTTTTAAATAATAGCCACATGAACAACATCCGACCAATTTCGAAAAACAAATTATGGAACATTCTTCGAACGCTGTAGAATATCTGAGCACCGTATCAACGTTAAAATGAAATAATTGATATATTCAAAAACGACCGTGAATATGTAGATGTGCGAAAAATGAGCTACTTCACACTAAGTGTTATAACTTCTTTATTTTTTGAGTTTTCTTAAAAAAGTTTATGGATAATTCTCATAACAAATGGTACTTTGAAACAATAAATAATTCTATAGTACACGTTTCAAAAATGATTATTTCCGAAATCCAAGCAAGATTCGTAGTACGAGTTTTAAGACGAAGCTATTTATTCTGAAGTCTGACGAAGGCCTGATTATGATTGCAAAAAAAAGGCAATACAGTCAGTTTCGAAATTGAAGACTGGGTCAAGTGGATCCTTGTTGACCACAGAGGGTTAAGTAGGTACACTCTCTCTATAAATAAAATTTGTATTTCTTAATATACTTTTATATGAAGTTTGTTTCCAATACGTGATTATGAAAATGAATATACTCCGTAACTATTAAAATTAATATTTCTGCCTATGAAATTGCCCTTATAAATTTCATAACGGAGTATATTAATTATCATAATCACATTTTGGATAAAAGCTTTATATACAATTATATTCAATAGAAATTTTTTTACAGTGTATATAATATAGCAACGGTCTAAAACTTCTTTCGATAACGTCGCGGAGTAGCGCGATAAGCCACTGCGGCCCTGTCGCACTTTACGTTCCGAGGCACGCACATGCGTGGAAACGCCCACACACAGAGACGACGAAGTGGTAAGAGCGACAGGTTGGGGGGGGGGGGGGAAGAGTACACCCGTTGACTATTAATCGATCAATGAATTGAACGATGACCGCTGTACGTTAGGTATCCATACGATTACATATGTACGTACGGCAAATACGTATATCGCCGTACGTTTTTTATCGTTTCAGCGACCGACGTTGCGTCCCGCACATGTGTTTGCATATATGGACGTATGGATACACATATGCGGACGCACTAGGTTCTGCCGCATTAAATGCGCCCACTGGTATCTTGCGAGAAAAACGATCCTGCTCGCGCGCAACGTCTTAACCCTTAAGCCGGATTGACACTGCGCGAAACTGCTGCGAGTATTCGCGCGAGTTGTGTCTCCCCTCTTTTTCTCGCGCTCCCTTTTCTCTCTCTCTCTCTTTCTCTATTTCGCGCAGTGTCAACCCGGCTTTAGGCGCGTCACCTGATGAAACGCCCATAGTCGTTATGGGTCTATCAGACCCATATCAGTATATCTTATTCTTTATAATTGTAACGTGTTTAAAATAAAATTAAATGATCAACAATAACTTCCTTTTCTGCAATATTCACAGTGCTTTAACATAAAAAATTTACAACTTTATTTAAACAAATTAACAAAATAAAAAACAGTTAAAAAACAGGTCTGTCAGACCCATAGCGACTAACGGAGCTCCGGTTTAATCAGACCAACGATGCGAACGTACCTCAATGTAACGCTAATCGTCGAGATAATTACGGACAACCTTTATGAAATGATTTCGCGCGATATACAGGGTGAGGCACTTAAAATCGAACATCTCAATACCTTTTGAATTTGAAAATACGTTAAAATGTTTCTTACAAAAGTTGAAGGGTATTATATACCAAATTTGCTGAAAGACTGTTGTCTCGAGGTCATTTCTTTCAGAGTTATTGAGGTCATTGATTTTTTTAAAATAGAATAATGTATTTAATATGAAGTTTAAATTAATATAACCATTCATTACATACTAGTATAGTGCTCGTATTATAATTAAGCAAAGAATGTTAGCACAATGCTTGGAAACAGCAAACATAGTGTTAGTGATTCGGCCAAACAAATAATGCTAGCATAATGCTTAAAAGTGGCAAACACAATGACCGTGTTACATCCAAGCATTTAATGCTGGCATAATGCTTACCAGTCATAATATGCTAACACGGGATCACGCAATGGAGGACATAGATGCGTAGCATATTGCTAGGACTTTATGTTTACAACATGCAAGCAACTTGTATTCATACTGACTATCGGGGTAGAAGTATTTTTATTTAGTATGATTGTACAGTTTTAACAATTTATCAATATTAAGAGTTATCATTTTCAACATTTATTATGATCCACAAGAGAGGAAGAGTGATGATGAAATGGGATTAGTCAGTTGATAAACACTGTGAGTTACTTTATTTCTCTGAAAATCAAGGATTCGAGCGATATGAGTTCCGATAATTGAAGAGTGATTTTATTCTGTGAATTCTCAAGTAAAAATAATTGTGTTCTATATTCTTGAAGTTGCGTTAAGTGCCACTCTATTCACATTTAATAAAAAATACATTCTTCTTTTTAAAAAATCGTCGATAACCTTGAAAGCTCTAAAGGAAATGACCTTGGGATAAAAGTATTTCTTTCAGTAAATTTGGCCTGTAATACCCTTCAACTTTTATAGGAAACATTTTAAAGTATTTTCAAATTCAAGGAAAATATTTAGATGTTCGATTTTTAGTGCCTCATTCTGTACAGAAAAATTACGCGTCCGTGTAGGTACATAATCTTTGATGCAAAAAATATGAATCATCCCGTATTGAGAATATCACGTAATAAATTTGGAATATGCTGGAAAATATAAGAGGAAACGTTGATGAACACTCGTAATTGCGATTCTAGTATCGAAAGAAAATGGCTGGTAGTTAACTTTTCGATACTCGTAAACTCAATCAAGCATTTTCAGGTATAAGTTTGCACACACAATGCGTATATAGCTATTTTCCATAGCCGTATCAGAGCTTACCATGGTAATGCGGGCTATTCTCCTCATATTACATTCATCTTCCACGCCGCGTTTTGCTAAATTTATGTGCTCGCAGAGCCTCCAACTATACACACACACACAGTAGGTAGATACTTTCTTTAAAATTCATATTTATGAGATGGAGCTTACACAGCGTTACTTTTATATCACGGAAAATAACTCCAGAAAACAACAGGGGTAGGCATACTTTTCGGAATACTTGTATGTTTGGACATATGTACCTACGTGTAAATATGCTGAAACATGCCAGAAAAGCTTAACCCTTAAATGTATGCATGGAAAACCTCACTCCTCTACATAAGTCGGATCTCACAGACCCGAATGCAAATTATAATATAAATTATATTTTGGTTATAAAATGTATTACTTATTTTTTTTTAGCAAAAAAAAGTAATACTAGATATTATAAATGCTTTTTTATATGGCATTAAACATATTTATCATCGAAAAATTAAAATAAACGTAAATCAATCAATCACTAATTACGAGTTATTAGTAGGTATTTCTTTTTACTACCGGGTTTTGCAGATCCGACCTATGCGTCGAAGGGTTAATTTGAATAAAAGGACCCAGATCTTTTGAAAAAAATTTCGTTTTATTAACTTATCGATTAGGTTTACCGACGAAAATATGTTTACAAAAAATTACAGCAGCTGAGAAATAAAGACGTACTGAACATACCAGTAGACGTAATAGATTGTCAAGAGTATTGCTAGAACGTAATTGATACTATTATCGTGCATACGAGATGCGATATAGGCAACGGCCTTTCCGACCAGAAAACTTATAAATATTCTGTAACACGCTCTAACGAATGATGCCCAATAGTTGTCGTTGTTGGAAGGCATGTTTTTCGTAGAGGTTCATGTCATTGGGATTCGGTGCGGATCCGCCGACCTGAAACGTCAAAATATTTCGTCGACATTAATTAAGCCAGATGTTTTTTCAAAGTTAAATCTTTGTCGTACCTTGCCTCGTTTCACATACTGTTCGTAAACGCTTATACTAGTGTCCTTTGCAACTGGAAACGTAACTTTGGTAGGTTTGTTTTCAGAAAATGACGTGTGATGCACGAGTTTTGAACAGATTTTTGAATGGTCCGTGGCGTGCAACGCATTGTGTCCTATTAGCACGAACCTAGGTTGAAATATCGATTAGATCTCTTGGCGTTCCAAATGATATTATTTTTTTTTAACAGTAATCAGAGAATAATTGTCACTCAGGAATTTGTTCGCAACAGCGTGAAGTGTACTCCGTACGCCGTAAAAGTAAAGGGATTTAATGACAAAAAAAAGGAGTCACTCTACGCACCGTTTATATAGTATAATATCACTTCGCTTTGGATATTCCGGTTGCGTTCCATAGACTTCTTTCATCGATGGAAACAGTGATTCGAAAGTGAGTAATTCGCTACTATCTCGCGACGTTAACAACTGTAAGTCATTTATTTGCTGATGACTTTCATCGTCCTCGGACGTGGAATCCATACTCGAGCTGCGAATGATATTCTTTTTTGTTTAAATACGCGATATTTTTAGTAATTGCAATATATTCGAGAGTTTTGTACCTCGCACTCGATGCTGTACTACTGGTACTACTTTGTCCCGTCATGGACGGATTTTTGATATTTATATTCTTATTGCCAGTTTCCTCTCGTCTTCTACCTGATCGAACGCGCACAGCGAAAGGACTAAAATTCGTCGTAAAATAGGGCATAAAGTCTCGCACGGAATGGCTGATCTTATACGCGTACACTTCCGAAAGTATCGACAGTTCATTTGGTCTGAAAAATCACACGCATACACTGAGAGAAGTAATCGCTAGTGTCAACAAACTGTTTCTTTAATCAAAAACATATGATCTTGAATACAGATTCTTGATCGAAGAATATATATTCTTGATTCAGGAATACCGTCATGAGAAGAAGAAATTCTTTCTACGCAAAAAAAAAACAATTACTCGAGTCAATCAAATATTTTCTTCCATGAATAAAACCATGGCTTGATCCTGAAATTATATAATTTTTTTTATCGAAGAAAACATTTTTTTGGCACCAGCAATTATTTCTTTCAGTGTAGTCCGAGCATAATGACACGTTAATCTGCAAATTGGGCAATTAATATTTATAATCTCAATAGTTCATTTTATACCGGTGATAGTCGTGATAGATATCTATCATTTCCTCTTGGGTATGTTGCACCTGAATGATTTCAGGACACGTTTTCGTAACTTCGTTGAGGGAGAAAGGAAGACATTTCAAAACATTCGTATCCCACCACTGCGTCAACGGTTTCGTCTTTCGAGTATACCGACAGGTAGGTTTGTGATGAAGGTAATAGTCCGTTACCAATTCCCATATTGGTGGCTTACCCTCTTCCGGTACGAATAATCCTGAACGAATCCGTTGTATTCAAATGGGATTCTCAGAATTCATTGTTATATAAACGCGTGACGAGTGTTCCAAAATATGTGTAAGGTAATTGTCTCAATAGCCAGACGGCTAAGCTCATGAGATACTGCAGTATCCGGACAGTCATAAAAATTCATGTAGCAGGTTTTTCTTAGGGCTCTTACCGGTGACACTTCCTGTATACATCCTTAATTTATTGAAGATTTTTTTTTACTAGTCCCTTTTATCATATTTAACAATTTGAATTATACTTAAATATGTCCAGCTATTTAGGGCGTATCCTGCTATTGGGACAGTTATCTCATTGGAGTAAGCTCGCAGTTATCTGATTGCAGAGAGGACTAAATCTCGGAAGCTTTGAAAAACTTCTAGGATTTGGAGCAATAAACTCTCTAAGACAAGGAAGTTGATCTTACTCCGATGTATATTCTGGGATACCCGATATAAACTCTACTTTTTATCGTATTACCTAGGAACAAATTGATAGTGTGTTGCTTTTCCTGATCACTGAAGGTATTGCTGTAATATCTACTCAATGTTTGCATGATATCGTTGCCCTGACTGGTCCACGGTGCGGTTTTTCTAAATAATGAAGGCGAAAATGGAAAATACATTGCATACAGAGTTTCTTTTCTAATTCATTACGTTGTAGCGTGAGTTTCTTTTACTACCTATAGGTTTTGATTCTGTGCACTAATTGAGATCCACCGTATTGCAGAGCCAGTGTATCGCCATGATCCTCGTACAGTTCCTCCAACATTCGAACGCAATCGGAATCAAATTCTAGTTTTGGAGTTTCGAGCACTCCCAAAGCGCAAAGCTGGAAGCCCAAGGCACATTTTCCTATCGCGAATTGTGCCGTATTTGTTCTGTCCAAACAATCCACGCAATTCGTCCTAATAATTCCCGTTTGCAATGTACCCTTCCTCAGGAAACATTCTTTGAATTTTTCCTGGACGGAAACAAACTCGTCTGATTTCTCGGAGTTTACCGTCAAATTCAAATCCGCGCCAATTCCCGAACTTAAATGGCTGCTGGAAGTGATTTTGTTCGAAAGATTGATTATGGACTTGAAATCGTGAAATCCCGAACTTAGGGTAGAATTTGAGTCTGCCTTGTGCGGTATCTTTTTGTTTCCGACGGGAGTAAACAGATTTCGCTGACTGTAGTAAGGACTTTGCGACTGGAAAATACCAGTTTTTAGTACAGCGCTGTGCGCTATATTTGCTAAACGATCCATGACGTTTGCTTCTTTTCTGAAAATTAATTGCACGTTGAGTAAATCTCGAAAATAGACTTTCTAACTCGCCGAGGGATATGTAATGATTTGACTTCTCCATGAGTCGTCATTCGGGATTTTTAAAGTTACCGATTCCAAATTCGAGGTCAGTATTATTAAATTCAAAATGGTGAATCGATATTCGTGCAGTGCTCCAACTTTCGTGAGAGTCGTTATTCAGGAGCATTTGGATTTCATGATTCTGAATTCAAGATTTTTAGAAATTTCGGAAAATTCATAGGAATGTTGGGATATTCTTAGAAATTCTTAAAAATGTAGAAAAATACAATTCGACATCCAAAAATCTTGGAGGTATATAATACAGTTCACAGAGAAGGGTCAGCGATATCCTTGATAAACATTAAAATATGCTGCATAATTTATGGAACTGTGTTTGTAACATCCCAATGATGTCGCAAGCACGCAGCGAACATAGTTCCACGTTTGTAGCGAATATTTTGATGTAGGACTTGCGTTTATCAATGATATTGCTATGAACTTGTGGCGGCTATGGTACCACTTTCGTTGGTAAGGTAAGTCGCGTTAGTTGGCTTTTTGATAGGGTAGGAACTCTCCAAGCGACTGCTCTTTTACTTTGTACGCGACAACGGTCTCTTGTCGCAAGTGTTTCTTGGCACTATGAGACGGCAAAAAAATTGCTCTTTCTTGTGAAAAAAAAAAAGTCAACCGAGTCGATGAGAAGGTTCGGATGATACCAAAATGATATTTCCGTTCGCGATTGAATTGAGCTAGCATTTAAATTACAAACATTCGGGTATTGGATAGTTTCTTTTAGATTCCGTAGAGTTTATCCCTATATGAGGCTTTTTCATCGTGACGTTTCCCATGTAAATTGTAGATTGAGATTCATTTACTGAGATCTTTTCTAAGACATTTTTATGACCTTTAGTTATATTTCAATTTAAATAAATCGAAGGCAATCCTTGTTCATTTGAAGTGACCAGTATCGGGAAGAAATTTCAATTTAGACAACTTTAACGATATTCACAGCAATTGTGAGTCGAATATTGTTTAAAGTTTATTTAAAAAGTATCCGAAATCCTGCACAAATTCAGAGATATTTGAAAGAAATTACAGGTCATGTATTGAAACATTCTGAAAGCCTTGGAATATATTTTAACCGGGGATACTTACACGAAAAAATTACCGATTCGTACTTACCCTTTATTTTTACGCGCCATATCAAAACTTATGTAGTGTATCTGATGTTCCGGTGGCAAGAATTGATTCAAATACTTAACAGCAGTACTCAATTCCTCGCTTAATGTGCTTTCATGTTTCTTCTTCTCTCGTTTTTTCACGAGATTGAGGATTTTAATAGGAGATCCATATCTCTTCAGAAGTTGGTTAAAATGCGCACCTAAGATAATCACGTTGCTGAGTCTATCATTAAATTATCCGCCTATTATTTATCGAATCGAGATTCGAGGTAACAAAGTAACATTATAGTCTTAATCGTCTCACCGGCTGTTTCGACGTATGGATCGCTCAGATCACAAGTAATCGTAGGCTTTGGTACCATTTTGCTGACATCTTGGCTCCAATGACCAGGAACTGAACCACGTATTTGCACGAAGGAACTGAAGCGTCCACTGCTGAATGAACTGACACCAGAATCGTGTACTATCTGCTCCGTTTCTACTTCATTGGCTACGTCTCCCTGGTTATAAAAATTACAATATATTTTTAAGCCACGTATACATATCAGAGCTAGACAGTATCGCCTGCTGCGTATTTCCTCTCTCTTTAAGAAAAATAAATGTGGTAGACAACTTACGTTAAAATTAGCTCCTC
Organism: Xiphydria camelus; assembly: GCA_963678675.1. Taxonomy (NCBI): domain Eukaryota; kingdom Metazoa; phylum Arthropoda; class Insecta; order Hymenoptera; family Xiphydriidae; genus Xiphydria; species Xiphydria camelus. Next base: position 12,006,129 of record OY783201.1, read on the forward strand.
GTTTCAAAAATCTCGTCCCTGCATACTTATTACTTCTCCTGGCAATAAGCGTGACGTACATCGATCTCCCGAAGATACTGACATTCGACTGGCCAATAAATCCGTGTATAATATAAAGGATCCAATCGGGATGCAAATACTTTTCTACGGGAACCAATAAGTGGGAGTTCCATACAAAACGACGATGTGGATTGCTCCTTATTCCGTAATCGATACACCTTTCACCATAACTGATAACAAAAATTTATCATATAAATGAAATGTGTGTACGTTTAATGGAATCACACCTTTAAAAAGAGTAATCTTAACAAACCCGTTGCATTGCCAACTCTTTTTGAAGGACCACATGTCGAAAAAATCATCTGAATCCTCAGCTTCATCGCTTTCTTTTCGACACTCAAAATTACTATCTGGAATATCTGTTTTTATATGTTTCGGCGGTGCCATATTGCTCTGCAGGGTATGCGTTAAGTCGTACGAATAGCTGAAGTAAAAGTTGCTGCTGAGGTCGATACTTTGAAACATCTTGACATATCTTTGCTCGTCAGGATGGAAAAGGCGCACTGAATCGTTTGGTATATAGATCATGGATGTATCTTCGACTTTGTATATCGAATGATGACCGATTACCGAAATACGTCTTCGTTTTGTAACCAAAATAATGTAGTAGCCCTCGAGGAAACGCACAAATCCTGAGTACGAAAGAAAAGTGATTACTCCTGCAGAAGCAGAGGTACGACAATATCGTTTAGCGTCAGCTACAAACGGGTGAGAATAAATATAAAATATTAGCGTAAATAAGCAAATTTTGTGATCATAGGCGGCTAATTCTACAGAGGTGAATTAAGCCTGGACTAACTTTGGTTGACCTCCGTAGAATTGCCCCAAAATGTATGAATCCCTTTCTTAATCGTGGGACAATGTTTCGTGCTTCACTATTTCAAAATATTCCGATTTCATGCTTCTAGACTATCATCTTGCAGTTTAAATCAGGTTTCATGCAAAGACGACGTAGTATCGAATCATGCCGAAATGGTTTATCTTACGTACCACGCCTCTTGTCGGATCATGCATGTTGGATGTTTTTCGTGAGTAATTGAAAAGAGCATAGTAAGCTTAAGAAGCCTTACCAAGAAGACCAAAAGCCGGTACTAGCCTGGGGAAAGTATCCTTTTGCCACTGAGATTTCCAAGTGAACTTAGTTTGAGTCGGTTTATGATGTTGTTTTACTGGACCTTGCTGTTTAGATTCTTCATGGATACCCTCTTCGGGCTCCGCTTCAATATTATCTTTGCCTTTGTTAGCGAGCAAACATGCATAAGCTAGTATTCTCACGGTAAAGAGGTAAATTGAAACTTGAAGTTTTGTTTGATCAAAATTTGATGTCGTTTCGACGATGAATGTTTACAAATTTTAATTAATAAACGTAGAAACCAGCTCGTGTTATGAAATTATGAAGCTCGTTGTTTTCTAAAATACTAGGTATTGCGGAAAGTTGTCGTTTGGTCAATGGTCAAAACTTTAGTGCTGATCGTACAAAAGGCGTGTAGGGCATGCAGATTTAAGCAGTCTGCATCTTCTAGCAAAATCAGAACATATATGCCGACGAAGGAAAAGTATGTGTAGTCGGGCTTCAGGTATTTTATACGCCAATGGTTTCGTTAACTCGCGTATTTTACACAACATGTGCCATTAACTGTAGATCTGCACTATGCTGTAGCGTGCTAATAATAAGTGTTGCTAGAGCGGAGAGATATGTAGAAAGAGGCGTGTATAGTAAATAAAATATATAGTCAGGCTTTAAGTGTTTTGTATGTACAAAGTTTCACTGCTCGATGTATTATAGGTACTCGTATATGGTGCATTCAACGCTCGACCGTATGTGCGTACGCTGCATTACATTGTAATGTCCAGATAATAACATACTCGTACATAGTTGAAACTGGCAAAGGAAAGTACACGTTAGTAACTCTGGTGAAAATGTGGTGTAAGAATATCACAGATTTTTTATCAAAACAAAGTATTACATTTTGGAAAATTTGGACAGACATTATCTGTCAATATTTGACATAATTTGCATTATTTCATGAAACGAATTTCTTAAGATTGTTAACAAATTATATTGACACATCTTGCGCGGGAAGCGACTAAAGTCGTTTTGCACGGATTATTGGTGGCAAAACACCTGCGCAAGATGTGCTAACAATGTTTGGAAAAGTTTAACAGTAATTAACAATTTCTAATTAACTTCTCATAAAATTAGGTAGATTTTGTTAAAAATAAGTATTTGTAAAAATCTCCGAAAATTGATAGAATTTGTTCAAATTTCTCATCACAATTTTCACAGAATTTGTTATATTCCTTTGAATTTTCATAAATTGTCTAATTATTTATAATTTACTATTCTTAATAAAATCTGTCTACTACATTTTTACCAGAAAGAATATGTAAAGCGGAAAATATATGTCGAGATTAAATACATGAAGCCAGACTAGGAAGATACTGATCCTAAATGCCATGATATTTTGAGCTTTTAAAGAAAAAGGAAGACCTTAAAAGAATTAATTTGATGGCAGAAAAATACTTCCAGATTATCACACATACATGTGTGTGATACGTATATTCTCTACTAAATTAATATAACCATACCTCATGCAATTAACGTGATTATCATTCATTATGTGTATAAACGACTCAAACCCGTTCTTCTAAACAATTATTCGTTCTAATTTATATGTAATAAATTAATTACCGACTATTCCAAAAGCCGAAACAAGTCGGGCGACTCCACCGGTATTTCCGCGTGGTCCAGCTCGATTACGATTGCCAGTATCGATCATATTTACGAGATCGCTTATTTCATCTTTGGTATATTCTGTTTTGTCATCTACGACAATCAGCTCTTGTGCTTCCGATCTGTCAATTTTCAAAACACGAAACCGTGTTTGAGTATTGTTCGATCCTATCAAGTAGAAACGCTGAAAGATAAATATAATGATGAATAAGAACCCAACAAACATAAAGTAACAATTACACAGCGTTTATATTACAATTTCCGCATTAACTATGTAACAGTTATATAACGCGTTTGTTATATAATTGCAATATATTAGCAATGTAATAGGAAAATTGTAATATAACTGCAACATAACTGTTAATTTGTGGTTCCTGGAAAGTAACGTATTGCTTCTTTGTAACTACTATTTAAATTGCTATTATCCGAATTTTTACACATAAATAATAGCCCTGGCGGATTCGGTTTGACGGATTTTTTGTCGGCTGTCAGCTATTTTTTTGTTAGAAATGAATTTGTAATATATTACGGATATTTTTCACTTTCAGTACCAAAAGAGATCAATAAAGAATAGAGCAACATTATTAAAGTTAAACCGCGTAGGGTGTTATAGTATATATAATTTACAAGAGTAATCAGTAGACACTACACGTGTGTAGTATACTTCTCTGTAATCCATTCTTTATGGTAATTACACGTGTAATATAAGTGATTAATCACGTATATTACAGAAACTTACAAAAGACTACACTAATAATTGGCGTAACTATTGGCGTATACCTAGTGCTCGTTTTAATCTATTCTCTGTGATAACTACACTCCAAACGACATACTCACATACCTATGATATATGTAATTATACGTAAAATTAATGTAGAAAGTAGAGCTAAATACCCGGCTAATATACATATACTATACGTTTATTATCTGTATATGTAAAATATATGTACATTATAAGAGTACAAACTACATTTTAAATTTTCTGTAAGTATTGAAATGAAAAATATACATAAGTAATACGTACATTTTTCGTAACCATATACATATACGTAATATAGCTGTATCTACATAACATTTATGTATATTGTATGTAGTATTGTGTGGGACATGTAGTCTTCATGTACTATACCTGACTATATATATATATATAGAGCATAGTTATTATCATATATACAGTTATTACATGGAACTATAGACATTTCAATGGTAGCTACTGCATGTTCAGTAGCAATTACAAAGCTGGCAGTAGTATTATTTCATAAGGAATTGTTTTCAGTGTCGTTTGTAGGGAAGAGAAAAACTTAAAAGAAATAAATAATATATGTAAATCAAAAGCAGTATATTCTCAAAACATAATTTTACAATTTTGTACATTTTTAATAATTTTGCTTAACTTCAATTGATCTCCCAACAACATGGAAGCTTTACAGTACACAGATTTTTCAAAACACAATTTATGTGAAATACGGTACATCTTCATTATTTTTATGGTAATAGAAATTCATGAAATGATTATTAATACATCGGTGAATTTTTGGGCAAACCGAATCCGTTAGGGAGGTGATAGATAAAAGCTTAAATATTAAAATCTATTAAGAGAATCGATTTTCTACATAATATACGTTCCCTTACTGATTTCGTTTCATAGAGTGCAATCTTCTGAATCGAGGAAATTATTGGATGGAATATGATAGTCTGTGTCTTTGATTCTTCCATTATTTCTTGTTTGCACTGTTGATTATAGAAGCAATTATTATATGTTAATTGCAATTGTCACTGCTGCTCTGCTTTGACAATAATTGTATATCTTCATTCTTCAAATAGCCTCAATAAAACCGCCACATGTCACTCACAGCAAGTGTCACTTTCAGCTGACCACTGCAGATATAGCCTATATAATTTAGTCATAAAGATTAAAACTTTGAATGTGGATTTCAAAGGAAAATGTAAAGTTTCTTGCGATTCGAAAGAAATATTTTTAACCGGGAAAAATATATAAAAATAAAGTTCCAATTCCTTTAGTGCAATAACTGAACAAATATATCTACTATTTACTATAGGTAGATATACAGCTGTCACTTGTAACGCTCTTCAAATGTTTTTATCTTTAAATTTTTAGGTTAGTTTCACTGACATTGTCAATTTTTAGGATTGTTTCATTATTATGTACATAATACTACCATATCCTATATATTTTGCAATAAGTACCTGTTCAATCATTACGCTAAAGGAATTTCGATCTTCTTTTTATACGCTTTACCAGTTTAAAACATATTTTTCCAATTGCAAGACATCGTACATCCTCTCTCCTTAGATTTCTCATTCAGAGTGGTTCAAATTTGTCGGTCTGCACATATATTCGTGTCTGCACCAGCTTCGCGGATACGACAGAGCATGATTGAGCACCCCAGCGCACTCTGACAACGCTCGAAGCAACTTTACATATAAACTTATCTTGCACAAATTCTTGCACTAAATACTACGCTAAATACTTATACTCTCTCTTGGTCTTCCATGACATGGTATAAATATACATATATAGTTATATATAGCTATCACAAAATAATAACGTTTCCTCCCAGGCTGCACTGGTTGCACTGAGTGCATCTGCATCCTTCGTTATATTCTTACGTTAACAAAAGATAGATATACACTCACTACAATCAGTGCAGCCTAGATTAAAACGCTATAACGCTACGTTATGTGTAATTGGTGAGGGATTCTACACTTTCGGCCTAACTGTGTGATAATTATATATACTATACCATGGAAAATGTAATATATTTAACGTAGTCAAGAACAAAACCAACAATATTATGTGTCTTAGTTTTATAGCACGCCCCATAGGAATATAAATTATAAATGGAAAATAACTTTCAATTGAAGTTAAAGGTGTCAAATGAACATAGCTTATTTTATTTTAATATGTCGTGTACTATACGCTTTCTTCAGATCGCTGACACAAAATGCTGTACTCATTCTCTTGAAGGTATTCTGAATTAAGGTAGATGCAAATATTTAACATTTTTAAGCTTCCTTGATATATTCATATTTCGTCCAAAACTGTTTTGTCTTTCAATACACTATAAGAAATATTAACTTTTCTAAGTTTCTAAACACAGATATCTGGAAGTTGTGTAAAAATACAATTCCCAGTTCCTTAGTTAAGTAAACACAGTCCAAAGAAGACTGAATTGATATTTATGAATATGAACGTTTCTTCAAGTTGAAAAATAATTCATAATTCAGGCTAGTATAGGAGGAAGTCTCATTTGAACTCTAATTTTGATGATGTGTATCCATGTTATTCTGAAAAAATCAGTTCTTTTTCTCAAGTTGGAATTATCTGAATCGCATTAATGCACTAATAATTAATCCGTTATTTCCTCTATATAAATTTATTACACTATAGCTCGATTTTTACACAGGAGTATACATTAGTAGCTCCATCACTGTAAGAATTACTGTGGACTTATAAACATTTTATACATTCATTTTCGAGCTGGCTTATCGAAGTCTCCAACTCTATACATATATTCCAAGGACATACATAGGGCAATTCCAGTTCCAAGGACAGTAAGGCCAAAAAATATTCTATCTGATGTTCCCTTCTTCAGCCATACAGGAAGATGGGGATTACTCTGAAAATATGAAATTTGTCAGTATCTCAAATAATCTATTAGATCAATATATCAAATCAAAATATACGGTAATGTTCCATAGTTACCTGAAAAATCTCCCTCGCTTTGAGAATACGCTCAGGAATCTTAGTAGAAGAGTATTTAGCAGCATTCACAGGTGCTATTTTAGCAACTTGCATATTTGGACCAAACATGATGGTTGGTGGTTCTACTCTATCAAGGCGAACGGGTTTCTATAATAATTAGTCTTCATTATAAAAAAGGTTGTAAGAAATGTCACGGAAAAACACTGTTTAAATTATCTCTACGTCAACAGTAACTTTTATACATTTGAAATATTGGAGTGTTATTTACAATTGTTTCAGTGCTGATTTTCGAACAAGCATTATAAATAATGTATACGAATATTGCTAACAATAATATAGAATAATATATGTAGTTTTGATAAAGGTATAATCAGATTATAATATAATAAATGAATTATTGAAAATGATAGACATTATTCTAGAATTCTTTAGATTAGTGATAAGCTTCATTTTTATCGTAATCAACTATTAACACAAAGAAAGAATGGGAGAGCATTGGTTTTTTTAGCACTTGTTACATTTGAACGGAAATCTATAAATGTACGCTTGTTACATGAGCAGGGCGTTCAGACTTCACGTGAGATCGATATCAGGATACAATAACGTTTTATAACGGAGTAGAATTATTTTAACAATTTGCATAGATTACTCACAAGTAAAATGGCGATTGATTGATAAAAAAAAACATCTAATATGAAAATATTGATGGTAAGGTGTAAGGAGTGATAAGAATATTAAGGTCGTCTGCTGTGATTCGCTCAATCGTCGTCCCGTGCGAGTAATTGAATAGAGAATTCGTTTCGTCACATAATCAGTCCACTTACTTTAAAAGTGTGACTTACAGCTATACAGAAAATGATAAAAATCTTACTTACGAGTGGATAAAGAGGTTGAAATTGCTTAGATTCTCTCAGACCACCAGTGAACGAGTTGTACTCGTAAAATGGCATCCTTACAACCACGAATTACGTACAAGCGCAGACCGTTTTCTGCGCGAGATATCTGCCTAGGCCATAGAATATTCAGATAGAAAGGACACAGCGAAATCAACGAGAGGCATCACTGTCGATAAAGTAGATCATGGGAGGATATCGGAGAACATCATGAGATGTCTCTACTATTATATTGCTAATTTTACTTACAATTAAATATGTAGAGAATCGTAGTAAGAATAAATACCAATATGCTATAGTAGACTTTAAATTATGCTTCAGTAGCTAGTCGTAAAGTTTATGCCTCATTTTTTCATCTAAGATATAACATTCGAATAAACACCTTACCAAACTAATAATACCTTATTCGTCCTTTGAAAACTTATTTGGAAGTTAAACATTGAGTACAAAGTTTAAGAAATTGAAAATTATAGTCAACAAAGTTATAAAAGTTATTGTCTCTAATTCACACATCTTAAAAAATCTACTATAATATATTCCTACGGGATTCACCTTCTCACTACGACACTGCATATACCTACTTTTATTTATCATGAAGCACGAATTAATTTTAAATTCAATATAAATATTATGTTTGTATTTAGGGTTATGATAGATAAGAAAATATATTCCAAAACGAACGCGTTACATAGCACTTTCTAAGGAAGATATTGTCGTACTTAATTTGTTTTATCGACCTATTTTCCTAGCAACACCATAACAATCACACTACCCCCGTACAAAGCAAAATGACACGTTCGATGGTTTCTTGGATCGATGGATTTCGATTATCTCAAGTTTGGCGCTCTGCAGAAATGGCGGCGGCCTTCGCCCCCACTGCCTCGCGTGATGACATTCAATCGTTGGAGAGAAACCCTTTTCTACTTCACGTTCGGGTTCGACGTAAAGACTGTCCATGATGCGTTAAAACCAGTGTATTAAAAATGGCAAATAATAGCGGTACAAGTGTTTGACTTACGTGCGGTATTAAAGTGGTTCGGAAGGGAATAGCGTGTAGGGGTACCAGCGAGTGAAGATACACAAGCGATGGCCAGCCCGGAAGATACGAGGGAGCCACCGGGAAATACGGAGGACGACTTGAAGATTTTCGAAACTCTTTGCATCTCGTCACCTCAGAAGGTTATCAGACAAATGCCAATGAAACTGCACCTGTTCACGGTCTATGTTTTTGTGCACCACGCGTATACTATGTAGACATATAATACCACGTGCACAGTGAATATAGTAAATACGGTACAACGCTTTTATGCATTGGATTACTACTCTTGGTTGCAATTCGTACTCTAATAATTAAATTGCAATCACTTTTGTTTTGAATAAAATATTATTTAAATCCGGTAATATGATGACTTCTCTACACAGTTTTATGAAGTGATTTCTATTGTTTATTAATACGTGTTTTTATTTATTCCTAATACTCTTCAAATGTAAATTCTGGAGACAAAGGATTATTGATTTGAATCATGATGATAAATACAACGCTTTTATTTCCTTATATGTTTTTTGTACAATAACAAAATTTTTTTTTAAATAGAATAATTTTTTAATTCGCTGCGAATGATTTTTATGCACAAATGTATGAAGTAAAATGTATTTTTTATTAGTGTGAGCTTTCGTTTATGTATAGTCTTTGAATAAGCGATTCTAGGAATAAGGAATCATTGACCTGAGTAAATAAAATAAATGGACAACTCTCTCTCTTCTTGTACCATCCCTTTATCATTTCCTTTCTATACCAACATGTTATTTGTAACGATTATCGATTATCATTTATGTAATTCGGCGGTTATATTTAATTTTAAATCTTCCTCTTGACTTATCATGCACATCGCATGAACGCAAAGGTATTGACCTGCAGGAGAACCAGGGTACGTTGCCATAGCGTTACCCAGGATCGATTTCTCCTGTTCCCCTGCCTTTCATGCGCTTACGCGTAACGTTACGTTTCGCATTGAAGTAGGATATCATTTAGTGAAACAATATACAAGTAATAATGATATTTTGCATTTACGAGAAATTGCTCGCTAAAAACAAACGTTTCATTTACATTAAGCCCCATTAATGCTAATTTCCTTTTTTATACACCACATACTTTGTTATTCTGTAAATGGCTTTAGAGTCCCTTTCAGCACATTCTTACTTACTCCATCCTTGCTGATACTGATACTAGTATAAAAGCCACATGATAAATATATTGAGCTTGCGAAGTACTGCACGCAACATGCTTTCACGCAAAAATTCAGACAGCCGGCTTTCTTGCTTAAAGGATCCGATTGAAATCGATTAGAGCAAAACAAATCGGGATAAATCTGATTTCTGTCATGGAAATTTGCGCCTCAAACATTATTTTCCGATTCAGTTTTCCGAATTGTAATAAATTGGTCTGAACTCTATTCACCTTTATATAGGATTGAATTTGGAATATGTTACCTACGTGGGAATAGGAAATAATCGGTTCTATCCTATTTTATGCGAATTAGACGGAATGATGAAAAGAGGAAGAAGAAGTTTAATTTGACGTAAGAACAATATTTAAACAATTTTTTGGTATAACCGGCAGATACTTAACATTACGTTATTTATTACTTAGCTTTTTTTAACATTAACTCCGATATTAAAACGGAGACACCATCTTCAAATGTACAAGGTATACCTATACGTTTTCTACCTCTGTGGCGTCAGCATTATTATTTTTCGATTAAATCCCGTTTGAAATAGGAATTGGAATCTTTCAATTATAACAGATCAATGTTTCTCAAATAAGAAAGAGGTTCAATTAGGAAAATACTGAGATAGAAATCGGATTTATAGCTTTACATCGGATTTAATTGGATCCTTTAAGCAGGATTGTCAGAAAGAGCAGAGCTCATAAAGAGGTCTTTAATGCATATGAGATCTTAACGAGCTCTTAGAAAGCTCTTTCTAATACGCGTGCTGTATGGGAATATACTTTTTGACTTATGGAACGCACAAATCTCCATGTAGAAGAATAATGGATTTCCAATAGATCGAAGTCGTGTGACGACCGAGTTTCGTAGGTCTTTGGCACGGATATCGAAAAGTATGAGGCTTATTTATAGTTATTTTATATAGTAGAGTGGGAGTTCTTCCGTGCAGAGCACGATTCGAGTCACGTAAACGGTTGTCGTGACTAGATGTATACCGGTGAGGATACCACGTTCCACAAATTCGTTCTGCTGTTATCTCGAGTCAGTTGGTACGGGACCGAATAAGCAGAACAAGCACTGCAACGGAATTGTTGTACAAGTTGTAGCTAGGGAGTTGCGTCGAAATCTCTCTCTTCGTTCTCCGTAGCATTCCTATTCCAATTTTCCTCATATGAGAAAATATCCATAGTAACTATATGAAGTACCGATAACGAAGTTTGTTCGAAAGATAAGCATTATCGATTTCATGATCAGCGAAGGGTGCAGCGAGCCGCGGGATGACACGATTCCGCCCGGAAGTCCGTTTAAACCGTTATATTGGAAAAGGTGAAGTCCGGAATTCTCGGTTTGTTGTAAATATGTGACTATTCGTTGTACGATTAATTGTATATTTTTCGAAACACCTGAAATTAATATAATACATGCAATTATGCCGAAATATAAAGAAATTAAATGGTACTCGGTGGTAGTAAATAATTATGAAATCGATGGGAGACGTATAATAAATTGGCTACACATTTCCGGATAAAGATGTGATGAAAAAATCATCGTCGCAGCAAGAAATGTTATATAAATTGGGAAAATTCGACGCGAGTATAATTATTTGGCAGGATTATGTGTTCTCAGGCAATGATGAAAATTAGTGAGTATACGATTGTCACCATATTCCGCTCCCTATGCCGTGAGCCATTTTGAATGATTCTGAGTTCTATATTGATCCCGTAGATCTCCATATACAATTTTTATGGGAATCTGATGTATTTTTGATATAGCAATTCTAGATATCCACTAGAAAAGTTTGAGAAGGACGAAAAGGAATTCATTGGAATCTATGTGTATCTGAGATGATAAATAGGTATTCACCAAATGTTATATGTATCCGTAAAAACAAGTTGAACCCCATGAAGAAAATAAAGACTAAAATACTAATAAAACGTTATAAAATTCTACTTAATTTGACAGATACACATAGAATGCAATATATAATAAATTCTTGCACATGAAATCTGTTCACATGAAATTCTTATGGGAACTCTATGGGATTTTTACAAGTTTTTTAATGAGAATTTATGAGAATCTATGATATTTTTTAAATAGGATTTGCATTCGAAAAGCTACAGTGAATAAAATGCTTTTGTTACAGTACCGAGTAGGTAAACACACTCACCTATCGCACCAAAGATACACTGAGAAAACTAATTTGCCGATCCAAGTAGTTGCCGACATGAATAGCGCCAAGAATGTATTTATTTCACTTAAACATATTGTCGTTGAATTAAATATATATTATTCAAATTAACTGCGAATTAAGTGTAAATTCGATCAATCCAATGAACATATACTCGTCTTAAATAAATATGTTCTTGACACTATACCTGTCGATGGTTACTGGGATCGACAAATTGTTTTTCTCACTCTGTAGTTATTTTAAATAATCCGATTCTCTTAGTTGGTACTCGATTTAAGCATTCATTTTATTCGACCCAGCGCTCTTTTAACTGTTGCTTCGACGGCGTGAATTTCTCATTCAGGTGAATCCGGAAGACGCGATGACGCATGACGTGACTACAACTTTGCGAAGTGAGTTGGCAGCGCTCGAATACAAGCGTGACAGGCTCATGTCAGAGGTAATTTAATTTCCCTTCGAGCATCCTCTCTCTCCAAACTTCGTCGATCGAAAAACTATTCGAATTTTCACTCATCTGCCGTTTATCAGCTTCAAGAAATGAAGAGTTCCATAAGATCGCGGGACCAGAGGGTCGTGGAGCTTCAGGTGGAGGCTGACCAATTGCGAGAGCAAGCCGCGAGGCAGAATGCAGTTGTTTCTAGTCTCAAGAAGAGAATACAGGTGACTACATCTTTCGAGACTGAGCTGAGGGAGATTTTAATTCGATCGATCGATCCTTTTCAGGAACTCGAAGACAGGGAACGAAACCTTTACGCAAGTCAGGGTAGAGCAGAGATCACCATACAGGGACTGCAACGAGATGTGAAGTATCATGAAGATAAAGTCAGAGAGTACGACAAGAAAATTCGCCAATTGGAGCACAGTATCGCCGAGGAGATTCAACTGAAGGAACGGGCTCGTTTGAATCTGCAGGTTGTAAAGAAAGTGAATTCTTTCGTTCTCCTTTATTTTGCGTTTTTCCATTTTCCTTTCGTTGGAAAGCTTAAAGTTGGGTTTTCAGGACTTTGTACGAAGACTGGCACATGCATTGGGCGCCGAGTACTGCGACAGTCCGCATCACAGTCCCGATATAGTGATCCACAAGGCCGAGGAACTCGTTCAGGAAGTCAATCGACTTCGGACGAAGAGCAACAATGCGGAATCTCATTTAACTAATATCGAAGTGGACTTCAGGAACTGTAGGGATGCTCTGGATCGGGTGAACGGGGAGAAGGATCAGCTGCAGAGGCAGGCCAACGCCCAGATGGCCGATTTGGATCGTCTTCGCCAGGTGCTGAAGTTATTATTTCATATCTTTATCAAAGTACAGAGAGGATTGGGATCGTTGTAGAAAATATAATGACATTTTCATATTTTCATTTGAACGAGATCTTTGATATACAAATTAGCTAGCGAGCATGTCAAACTAGCTAGGCAGTTTTAGTGTTTGGCCTGCACTGTTCATTTCATCTTGGCTCGTCTCTTTCACTTTGACATGACGTCATGTACAAATGTATACACAACGGCCTCGATTGAGTATGACTGCTCGCTATTGGCTGACGTCACAACCATCCAGGGTGAAATGAATGGTACAGGCCACACACCAAAACTCCCTGGCTAATTTTACACGCTGTATATATGCCTATACATGATCACAAAGTAACACAAATACGGATAATAAAGTAAATGAATCAAATTACATATCGTGATTATTTTTAAAACGGTTTCAATGCATGATTACCAACGGGACATCCCGAATGGTGTACTGTAATTATTGAGTTTCATAACTAATTCGACTTTAATCATTTCTACAGGAGAAAGAATGTCTAGAAATGCAATTCAGAGTGGCCGAACGCGACATGAACGACCTCAGAGACAAATTGGTGAACGCGAACAGGAGCATCAGCAGTGCAACTGGAAATATTTCCAACCAGGAAGCCCTCATCTGCCAGCTGAGAGGTGAGCTCTCCGATGCTCTCGAAGACACGTCTAGGTCATCCGACTGATTGTCAGTATCGTCTCGTTGCAGAGGACTTGAAAAGCAAGGAGGAGAAGGCTCAACGCGCGCAGAACGAGTTACGCCATGTTCTGGAGTCCACGGCGATTCTGCTCAGCACACCGAACAGATTTGTCGAGTCTCACGAAAATTCGATTAAAGATCGAATTCGAGAGATCCTTGCCGAGAACAAAGATCACATGGCTGTATGGCTCTTTATATTCACTTATTAATATACTCTTTATGCAAGTATCACATGGTTCTAGTATTGGCATATCACCACGCAAATTTATATGCAGTCGAACCTCGCGTGATTTACAACCACATATTTTAATCGACCTTGTATCGCAGCGAAAATACTTTCACATATTTTATGTGCTTTAGTTATGATTCTGACCTACTCCATATTCTATTATCACAAGGCACGCTATGATATGATAGAAGACTGTGAGCGTATAGTCTAGAATAAAAGCGAAACCTTAGTTATACAGGCATAGTTTCAGAGTTCCATTTATTTTCATTATTCGTCATTTTACCAAAATGTTTATTTGAAAGATATTTTTGTAAAGTGACAAATAACGGAACGAAACAGGTCTTCAGGTCTTAGAAAACTCGCCTTGTATAAGATATACGCAAGGTTCGCCTGTATATAATAAATACTTGACGAAGGATCCGTAAGGACCATTTTCAGATATTAAATTAATCCTTCCCGCCATCTCTAGAATGGTGGGCGTAGAGTTCTACACATTTAAATTAATTTAACGCATAAATGATACCACTGGATATCCAGCATATCCGCATAGGGAATAATCTCGGTCCCTCCTAGTTAAATCGTTTCGAATTTGTTCTCAGAAAATCCAAAATCTGAGAGACAAAGTGAACGCTGTGAGCGAATCGGCGAATCGACAGACGGAGCTTGCGGAATCGACGATAATGAAGATACGCTCTCTCGAAGATGAGCGTTCCACGTTGGAGGCTAAAGTGCACAAGATGGAGGCCGAGCTTACGTCTTGCGAACTTTCCAAGGAGTCGCTACGCAGAGACAAACAAACCGTGAGTTCTCGACGATGTATTGTTTCGAACGGTGAGGAGCTTGCAGAGATGCAGTTCCAAGATATGAGATTCACGATGCTGGGGAATTATATCATCTTTCTATATCTCTTTACAAACTCATCTCATCAATTCGATAGTGATAGTCAAGCATATCACTAATTGTCTTAGTCACAAGACCAGCAATTAGACATTGTTCACACTCCATACAGAAAAATCTTTCCAGCGATATACAGGGTGTAATGGCCAAGAGGGCTGAAAGAGGAGCAGTTTAACTTTATTCAAAGTTTACACGCTGACCAGTGGTATGACTTCCTACGATTCTTTCACTTTGACGATGAGTTGACAACCGAGTGAGTTTCGAGGAACGGGGATCGTAAGAAGTCATGTCATTGGTCAGTGTACTATCTTTGAACAGAATTAGGCTCCTCCTATTTAAGCCCTCTTAGCCTCTACATCCTGTATATTATACCAAAATGCAGCATATTAAATTATCCAGGAAGTTTTGGTGTGTGGCTTGCACCGTTCACTTTACTCAGGCTGATTTTTCTGTCTTTCTCTTTGGTATGACATCATATATATGTGTGACGGCCACGGCCGAGTATGGCCGAGAAATACCGAAGAATTTCCGTCAATCGAGCCACATAGTTATACCGAAGTGAAAGGTAACGACTCGCTATTGGCTGGCGTCAAAGCCAACCAGGATAGAATGAACGGTACAGGCCACACCCCAAAATTCCCTGTCTAATTGAACATTCTGTATAGACATTCTAAGCAAGCTTGATCAATTAAAATATAAAACAATTCATCGGGTGAATGCTATGCTTCGAAATATATGCCGTATAAAAGAAGTGAATGCACATTCATTGCGTTTAACATAACTAAAGCTTAAAACTCTCGTCTACATAGTTCATGGAATTCCTCGAGCGCCTGGGCAAAGCGATGCAGATGGACGAGATCTCGCAGGAGATCGGGATCGACCTGCAAACGGAATCTCTCCTGGTCCGTGCCGAGCAACTGGCTAGGCTGGAAACCGACAAGATCGTCGATAAGGTGAGCGCGCGCAATTCCACTTCCGGCCCCTCCCAGTGCTGTCGTTGCTAATGTTGTGTTTGTTGTCGAACATACGCAGCACCTATTGTGCTGCCACTATACATCTTTCCCGAGGATTCGGCGGGAGCGGTCGTTCCACGAACTCCCTTGCCTGAAAGAAGTAAGACGTAGGCACGACAATTAATCGTAGATGGTAGAGTTTCGTCGCGAGCTCTATAAACGCTACGAAAGACGACCCTCCTCGTCTTTACATATTTCGCAACGAGAACTCAGGCGCGGTCGACGCAACGATGCACTGCAGACTTCCGGAAAGTCGGTGACGACGCTATTCAACGTTTGTTTTGCTCTTTTGCAGACCTCGGTGGTTTATCAGTTGCAACGTCGCGTGAGGACTCTGCGGGAGCAGCTGCAGCGGAGGGATCTGCACTTGGATCTGTTGCGCAGGAAGCTGTCGCTTCAAGAGGATGGCGTGAGGATGAAATCGATATTACAGACCGAGAGGGACGAGGCGAATCTGAGGTAGGTAATATTTTGTGGTCAAAATGTAAAGAAAAGGATAGATTTCTTATTGATACTAATTACATCCTTACTTTTGTAACCTTAATTAAACTTATATCAACATTTAAAAATACTATAATATAGTTTCAGAGTAAAATTATTTCAAATAGAGGCATTTTTCTTGTAAAATTATTTAAACACCTATATTTATGTCATTTTTTACGCGGATCGCAGGACAAATATGAAATTTCTTTTTTTAAAAATAAATATTTGTCTTAACTAAGCTAAAAGTTCTTTTAATAAATAATTCTGAAGAATTGTTTATGTGAAGAAATCTTTCTTCATCTGAAGCTAATTTCTTGTCATTACACGTGACGCCGCTACTTTGTAGAGTGAAGAAGTTGATGAAGCAGGTGGATCGTCTTCAGATTCAGCTGAGCGAGGAGAAGTCGAGAAATCGGGAACTAAGCGCTCAGCTGACCGAGGCTGCCGACTACAAGGTATAGTTAATATTGACAGATTAATTTATCTCCCATGTTTATCGCATATTAACCATTTTCAGATAGCTGCATTGGAACGTAGTCGGAAGATCGAGGAGCTTCAAAAGCGTCTAGTAGAGAGCGAGATGCTGCGGACGCGTTACAACAGAAAGCTGACAGCGCTGAAGGACCAAGTGAGAACTACGCACGAAACCGCTGACCAAGAGAGGTCCATCAACGACCACTCGTTGCAGTTGCTTCGGGACGAGTTGGCTCAGGTGAAGCAGACTCTTGCGGAGGTCTCGAGGAGAGAGTCGCAGGTCGGGATTGCAAACGATATTCTTCCTCGTCTTTCGTTAAAGTTAGACGCTAATCACTATCCCAAGAACTATTCAAGCAACCCACTTTAGTTAAAATAATGTCACTCTTACTAAATGATGTCATTTTGAAAGTCAAAATGACATCGAACGTCTTTTAGAAATGACAAGATAATGAGATTTTATCATTATTTTTTTTGTCATTTCTGAAACGTTTTGATGAAACTGACAAAAAAAAGTGACGTCATTTAGTGAATGATATTATTTTGATTGAAGTGTGTCGTTTGGGTGAGACTGATAAAAATGAATTGAAGTCACATTATACATGTATGAGCATCGCTAATATTTTACCCTAGCTTGTTTAGAAAGCTACGAAAGTTACAGGAAAAAAAAATCTGACTTAAATTAAATTATTTGATTTTTATTTCATATACGTATAAACCTCGACAGTTAATTTTATGAAATTAAATTGTTTCAACATTTTATATATTAATAACGAATTAAAAATATTTTATTATTTGTAGTTTTACATATTTTTCAATTCTATTTCTATTTTACATTCTCTATTGCTATGACGTTATCGTGTCTCGACAAAAACAGAGAACTGTCAATGTTTACTTTCATATGTACATTTTTCCAAATTAGAGGTGTGCCAAAAGTAACTTGGGAGATTGTCGGTACTTTTGGGCTTTCGAATTGTTAATGCTGAATTTCAACAACTGTCATTGACAGTGAGATATTCTCAACCAGTAACAACAGTTATTATTGCCAGCTATTAATCTAATTAGGCACCAGGAACGATTGTAAAATTGCTTGTCGCCTAGTTTTGGCACACCTCTAATTTGGATCAGTGCACGTATATCGTTCACTTCATGATAATACGTTGCAGCTACAAAGCTTCCGCGTCTCCGTGGCGAAGCAGCTTTCGGAGCCGCTCTGCTCTCCCGATTACGAGATCATCTCGCGCCTCCAGAAGATGGTAGCTGCTCATCGAGACTTCACGATGCTGTCGCGCAGATACGATGAGCCCTTAGAGACCAGTCCTTCCAGATGTACAAGGTAAAGTAAAATAAATCGAATGAATTGTGCGATTTTTTGGATCATTTTGTATTCGTCTTACGTCCAATGATTCTCATTCTGTCTCTAATGGGTAATTTATACATGACGGGAACTACTATAAAAGTATAGTACTTCTTATTTCCACACGAATTAAACTCTTTCTATATTCGGATAGTGGTAAATGTCATATTGTTTGTGAAAGAGCATCTATTGCTTTATAATGATACTATATATACTGCATAAGAATATGTCTCCCACATTGATAACGATAACATTATGTTCTTTCTTATGGGAAATAATGTAATAAAACACAGAAAAATTACACTAACTAGTATATTATCATTACGCATTTTCATAAGTGGGATTGTAATACTGTGCTGTATGGTGTTTCACGTTCCTCAAATTTTTTAAACACATCTTGTAGGTACGAAAAAATAAAGTTACTACGTACATTTTGATTTTTTACAATTACAAAATCATTTATTATCTATATAATACAATAATGATCCCTTCATCAGTAAAAAATATATAGCATATTATTTATAATGCAGAGAAATAGATTTAGAGCACTAACACAGCTCATCTTTGCAAAAAAGTCAAGTTTATTATTCACTTTATAAGAATGATTATCATAAAATTCTTTCCGTATACATTTTGCGAATTTCTTGATATTTTTTTTATTCGTCTTACGTCGATAAATTTTTCTAAGCAATAACGAACGAACGTTAACTTACGTCGTAGCGTTCATCCGGTTCACCCCGTACATCCGCCGAGGTCTCCCGGATCGCGATGCACCAGGTACGACGACAGCGGCTTTGCCGATCCTCCGGACCTGCACGACATCGACGATGATTACAGCAAGCGACCCGTGAGAAGCAGCCTCCTCCCGTGACATCGGCCAAAGTTTCGCTATTAGGATCGATAGATCCTTGACGCCTCGGGCGTAGATCTCTGTTCAGGGATGGGACTCGTTCTCGAGTCTCCTCGATCTCCGAACGATCATTTGTATCTCCTCTCCTGGCCTTCCGTAAAGTGCTCGTTTTGCGGCCGTTAAATGAGACACTGTTACTGCCGACACTAGTCAATGCTTTCGATTGAAGCGATGTAAATACATGAATAAATGTGCTTGCGATATTATCGTCCATTTCTGTGTAGTGCATGTAGTTGAAAGTCTTGTTTCACATTGAAGTCTCTGTAGTCCGACTGGTAGACATTTCTAGACTATACCCTGTGTCTAGAAATGAGCACATGGAGTACTATACCAATCGATTCGGAATCCTCTGAAATGGATAAATAGCATCGCCTCCTGGCACCATTTTTTGACATCCAAATTTCGATATTTTGCTTTTCGGTTTCTATAATTTCACCGATAAGCCTAAGAAAGAGCATACGAAGACTGATATCAATCGAATCAAAAGAGTCTGTGACAAGTAAATAATACAACTATATGGAGGAAACATTTTCTTGAGATTCCATAAAATAGAAACAAAGAAAGACATACGGAGACTGATATTAATTGAATCAAAAGCTTTTGCAATGAGCAAATAACAAAGCTATATTGAGGATTAATTTTCATGAGATTCCATAAATTAGAAAACAATTCTCAGAGTATTATCATCTTTAATTAAAATTCACCTGACTTTCGTCCCCAGTAAACATTTAAAAACAGCGATATTAATCCAATCATTTCGTTGCTCCCCGATTACGATTTAAATTAATGCTAACGTGGGGCCAACAAGTTGATTCTATTAGCGCCACTATAGTCTCTTCTACTGGCTAGCCAAAGTTCATCGGGACTTTTGTTTATCCTTGGATAATATATTATTTTTAATTTTAACGAGGGTTGATGCTCTCCACGAATTCCGGTAGCGCAATAGTCGAGCGTGCAACTGCGATAGACTTTTACGCAAGGCGTCTGGAGGTACGATTAATCTGAATTGAGGTAATTTCCATGATTTCATTCTTACGTAGACGTCAGGCTATTTGTGTCGCGTGTCAAAACTGGAGCGCCACTTGGAGATACTTGAATTTGTAATGCGCTGCCCACCCATTATATTCGGTCTGAGAAGGTACTCGTTGAGGAGTTTCAGGAAGCCTTAACATTTCCTGGAAATTTCACCTTGGATGAGTCTCATATTTTTGAATAAATTTAAGAAATGATGGTATTTATTTTTGTATCAGTTATACATCCTATCTCATTGTTTATTTGGATTTTTATGCCTCCTTATCAATTCGATGTATACTTAAAAGCTCTTTTATCATTGAAATATTCGTTTTAGGAGATTCTATTATTTTTATAGGTAGTAAGATGTACACAAGGTGAACCTTAACATAGTTTATATATTAATGGTTGCACGATCGAAGGGGTAATACCTCAACAACAGCTTCACAAAATAAAAACTAATAGCCAACCAAAAACATATAGGTACGTATTTACTTGCCCCTTCAATCATGCGACTACTGATACATATACTTATGATGCTCTAATGTTCACGCGACACACATATGGGGCATTCCACACTACTTCAATAACTCAAAGAATAAATGTATCCCGAAGGATGACTAAAAATCAATTTATACAAGTACGTATAACATTTCTATCAAATTACAGACCAATCCTCCCATAATAGTCACGGAGTAATCATATCTTTCCAGTTTCATTTTCGAAATTGAGGGCCAAGCCCTATCGGCTGTACCCTTTTTTTTTACATTCGACTAATAAAAAGAAGATTTTGTATAGTTACATTATGGAATTTTTAATCGTTTGAGTAATACAGCGTTTTTTTAAAAGCGAAAATCGAAAAACTGCTGTATCTTTCAAATAACTTGGAGTTCTGTGATGTAAATTTGCACAAAATTGTCTTTTTACTTGTCGATTATGAAGGAAAAAAGGTATCGTCGATAGAGCATAGCCCTCAATTTCAAAGATACAAATAAGAATATACGATTACTCTGGGAATTATGACCATCCGTAACGATGAGGGGGAAATTCTAGCATTTTCTCCCCTCACCCCTCTCTCCTCGACAGGTGCTCACAAATATCCCTCCCGCGATTGAAATAATACCGTAGGTAGAATTAATACAGATAGCATGTGCACAATTATTTCCAGTGTCTCGAACGCGTCCAATCCTGGATCGTGATCCATGCGAATGGATCCATTATCTCAACAGTGTGACAAGGCTGTGGGTAGTCTAATGCGGCAAGGGACGGATGTGACGTAATAGGAGGTCACCTACGCAAATGGCTGAACAGCGGCTTCGACCGTTCCGCTCATCATAGGTGAAGAAAAATTCGATAGATTTAGGGTAGACATCGATTGTGACTCGATTGCGAATGTTTGTAACTGCGTTGTGATTCTTTGAGGCAGGACGGTTGTTGAAAAGTAAAGTGATGTTTTACATTAATACAGCATCCCAATAAATAAAACGTATAGACAAATAATGAAAGGATAAAAGTAATTAGGTTTTACAATACACTGAGAAAAAAAATAGCTAGTGTCAAAAAAATATGTCTTGAATCAAGAATATATAATATAAAATAATGTACCTATATATATTTCACAAATTTTTAAGAATACAGATTTTTGGTCGAAGAATATATATACTTGATTCAAGAATATCTTCGTTGGAACAAGACATTCTTTCTGCGCGAAGAAACCAATAAATTATTCGAGCCGAACAAATATTTGTTAGAAAGAAAACCACGGCTTGATCCTGGAATTGTATCACGTTTTTGATTGAAGGAAACATTTTTTTAGCATCGGAAATTATTTCTTTCATTGTACGGAAAAGAATTGATATAAACTATAACTATATAAACTATATCAATTTGTAAGAAAACCATGAGTTTATCTTATAGTTTGACTATGCCAATTTAATATTCCTCTTTTCTAGATATTTTCAAAATATTTGTTTCATCGCCTTTTCGTGCAGATATTTCGTTTTATAGAATAAGACTCTTACAAATTTCGGAGCAAGAAATCGACCGACTCATTTCATTAACGACGAGAACTAAAAAGGCCTCCTCTTGTGGCAGTGGGTCACTCTTTGTGTGAAACTCTATACCAGACGTAACCCCGTTAATTCTCCACGTCGAATGTACCTACCGCCATAAATATACTGCACCGGAAAACGACGTCTTCGCTATTAACACAGCGTAAACTACAATTATGAGCGCGTGGGTGGGTAAATAAAATGATCCTAAAGAGAGCGACCTGCCGACAGTGCAGAGATCACGTTTCTTTTTTGCAGCGGAGACGATGACACCGACGAACTTTTAACCCTCAAATGCTACTAGGTTCATTTATGGACCTAGAGTCAATTTCTATGCTCTCGAATACAGATAAAACCACAGAGGGGCTTGTCCTTTCCAATGATAAAAACGTTCATTCACACCTTAAAATACCTTCATAATTCTCGATTTGATTTATTTGATTATAATTATCTTTAAAAAAATACTGTTTTGAAGAAAAAAGTGATATTTCACGAAAAAAATTGCAGAAATGGCCATTTTTGAAGAAATGAAATATAAATTTCATAAACTATTATTTTCATTATATTTTCTAGTCTTTCTCACCCCAATTTTATATATCAAATCACTCAATTTCATTGCAAAGAACAAAACGTCAGTGTCATGACAATATGTCGTATCTCCGAATTTGCTCAAAATGATATTTGCGCGCTGACTAATAGATTATCTCGCTGCGCATTGGTTAACTAGCAAATTTCCTTCGAACGTGCACGACAAATCACGAATACCAACGTTTCACAATGTAACGTAGTACAATTCATACGGTTTTTTGTCTCTCCTGAAAAGTGACAGTTTTTGACATACGACATATTGTCATGACACTGACGAAAAGTTACACGCGGTCAAACTTATGAGGTTCATGTACAGATCAAGTAGCTACGATAAGTTATGCAAACTTGAGGTATAGCATTTGAGGGTTAATCACGTCCGATTTAACTCAGTTAGACAAACGTACGCGCGTATATTGTATAGAAACTTTAGCTCGTGTATATAGATTTTTA
This sequence comes from Xiphydria camelus, assembly GCA_963678675.1. Lineage (NCBI taxonomy): Eukaryota > Metazoa > Arthropoda > Insecta > Hymenoptera > Xiphydriidae > Xiphydria > Xiphydria camelus. The sequence continues at coordinate 12,029,421 of OY783201.1, forward strand.
AATGCATTAAGGTTGTGCACTTTATCAGTACAAAGTAAGAAAGTATTTTTGTGACGTTAAACGACTTCAAAATAACACAAATAAAATGCTAAACATATATTCGACGTGAGCACCATTTTTCATAAATATGTTGCTACAATAAATACAGCGATTAATTTGAATCACATTATAATGTACTTAATTAATTTACATAAGAATAGTTATTTTTTTACATTCATGCGGCAAATTAATGTAAACTTTAGAACAATTAATTACATATCGTAGTATGTATGAGCGTCGTGACGATCATACAAGTCTATCTGAGAAGTTACCAAAGTACACTCGCACCGCTATTCATCGAATCACGAAAATAACTTCTAAGTATAGTTCATGATATAAACCACGTAAGAAATCAAAATATATACCTTCGAGTAAAAAATATTGATTTCAATTTGGTCAAAATATGATCACGAATAGATCATTCTCGACGTTATTCGATAATCATCCGGAGAATAAGAATAATATGATCTCTTAATGTAGTTCATTTTTCATCTAACATGTATTAATTTTTGATAAGATTTTAATCTACTTTTATAATTCATTAAATGACATTTAAATATCACTTTCATATTGAAAGTAGATCACACTCTGATTATAAATGGATGCAAATGAATAAAACATGGGCAACATTAAGATCATAATATTCTTATTCTTTGGATCATTTTTGGGTTGCATTGAGCATGATCTATTCTTGATCACATTTTGATAAAATTGCTATTCATTTTTTTACTCGGGCCATATCCAGTTTCCACACATACTCCAATTTAATATCCAAATCCTCGAGGTACCGCCGGCATAAAAATCGAATTCTACCAGCAGTCGAACGAACTTGCCCGAAACTTCCCTCGCGTGGGTGTGATGTGTCGAGATTACAACAATGTGCCGGACATGCCATAAACGTAGGATTATATCCCCCACTCTCTTCAACATATATCCGCTTAGACCGGGCGGGCGCTGCAATTACTTAGTTATCTCCTCCGCTTCTGGAGCACACGGAGAGCTTGTACTCCTCGAAACCCTGACCGTTGCCGCAGCGAGATATTGCAACGATTTTCTTTCTTCCTTCGGCTTTCAACCTTCTGCCGGTCACCTGTTCGCTGTGACGTTGGTCCTGGCCGGCGAGAGGCGACGTCCTTTACGATAAGTGCACCAGAGGGAAATGAGATCCGCTCATCGTCCCCTCGAGCGACAGTTCCACCTGTGATCGCAGAGGCGCGAGTCGAGCACGAAGTCGCGATGCCGATCGACGACAGATCGTGAAAGAGTGCTCGCAACGTTGGTTTCGAGAAACCGATGAGTGACCGCGTGATAACAGATGTGCCCCGGTTGTGATAGCAATAGTAACAGTCATTTGGCTTTCGCTCGGCAGTGCTTAAAGTTTAGTGTCGACGAATCGAGAAACGAGGCGAAAGATGGAAGAGACGACGGCAGCGTTGCTGGGGAGGGTTTGCAGATTTCTCTTTGTGACGCTGTGCTGTCAAGGTAATATTCCACGTTTGTGTGTGATGTTGTGAATAGAAATAGACGGGGTGATTACGTATACATTTTCAGTAGATAAAATTTAGGGTAAATGTTGTAGTGATTGCTGTCACTGAGAAAGAAATGTACTTAATCGAAATAAACGTGTTTTTGATAGGTCCAAGAGCACATTTATTTCAAATAATATTCAATTAAATCAATAATATATATTGTATATTTTATACGTCTAATCGATATTTATTCGAATCGAATACGTACCCAAGCAAGACACTTTAGTGAAAATAACGTCACTCACTAAATGACGTAATTTTTTTTATCAAAATTACATCAAATGTCTCAGAAATGACCAAATAATAATACAATCTCATAATTTTTTCATTTATGAAAGACGCTCGATGTAATTTTGACAAAATTCACTAAATGACATTATTTTGACTAAAGTGTGTTGCTCGGGTGTTCTTAAGGCTGGTCAATAAAACACATTTATTTGGATCAAGGAGATTTTTTTCAGTCTAGGATTATAGTGGTATGATAGGATCTCGTAGTAAAACAAATATTTTATTATTCTTATATGGAAGGAAACAGAGACCCAGTAGAATGTTCAACTTCCTGTTTCGGTTTAGTTTCGACAACGGAACGACAAAATGATGAAACGGCAGTGGCTCGTTCGAAAATTAGGAAGGATAGACCTCTCGATGAGAATCTGTAAAGGAAACGTGTCGCTCATCGTTACCGTAGTTTAAGTAATGACTCTTTAACGTACCCTCGTGTAGATGTACGTGTACCTACGAGCCCAGCGCGTTACTGCGTTCAATTGAATTTAAGCGAGAGTACATAATCACCCGAACGGGCTCTGTATAATTAACTAGGGACTCTCTCTGCATCGCGTAAGATTTTCCTAATCCGCCTCGTTTGAATCCCGCAGCTTTCGTCCACAGCTTGCTGTTGGAGGAAGAGAAGGAACCGAGTTATCTCGTTGCCGGGGTCGGTGATCATGTCGTGTTCAATTGTGATCTTGACTTTCCGCACGATATTCGGATCCCTTATATTCTGCATTGGAACCGCGATGAGGTGAGTTTATTGTTTACTTTTGATCTTCGAAGAAAAAAGGTTAAACTGGAAAAACTAGAATTCATGAATATCTTGTTCAGATAATTCTATCGCTGAGAAATATTTTTTATGGAAAATACAATAATAGTTTTTTCGAAAAAAATGATAAAAGAGAAATAAAGATATGACCATGTTTATAAAATAGTAAGCCTCTCGTCGATATAACTATTGATTGATTCACGAAGATAAATTAACGTTTGACGATGTATCTCAAAGAAAGAAGTATCAAATAACAACGCGTTCGAAAGATTGGTCAAATAAATGTGCCGATTCATGCTACACCTACGAGCTGCTGCAGGACATGTGAGATCACGCGTAAGAATTGGCATACGCAATAACGATAATTTCATAAAGGATGACGGATTCATGATTGAAGCGTATTAAGTGGCTAAATGGTTGGTTAGGCAATCTGCGTGCGTAAAGACGTGCTTACGTTTTCAATGAGATTAAGTTGGTTGAGTAAAATGAACATATCAGTTATTACATATCAGTATTCATTAAATATTGTTATAAATAGAGACAACACATATGATATCTTCAGCATATCACGTAAACTTTGAAACTATTTATGTAATGGTTATCAATTTTTCGTATAATAAGTTGAGATGTACAATAATTTCGATATACATAGGTATATAAAATATTCTGAATATGAAAATGAGATTTGAAATGCCTTTTCATGTGCGATAATTTAAATTATTTCTTAATTAAAGGATATAGTATATCAAAACGAATAATTTCTACTAAATGCGATTATATATAATGATAGATACAAGAATATTTAACTTTTGGTATACCTACTTATTGAGAATGATAGATTAATTTCACTAAAAAATTTTAAGAGTTAAACTACATTCAATATGGCAGGTTTTAAAATTAAAATCGAGTTCAACTATTGGTAAGAAACGGATCCTGCTAAAGATAATGTTAAATGTTTATTAATTTCATTTTTTCTACATTGTATTGACGCAATCCTTATTAGGTTCTCACTGGTAAATGCGGAGAAGGTTATTTAATATATCGTGCTGCATGGGAATGCGGTTTACTCGAGAGACTTTTATCTGTAACGGATCCTTTTACAATCCCAGTGGCGATTCAATTGCAATCATTAATTTCATCCTTGCGTACATTTCACACGTATGGATAGTTATACGCGTGTAACTATTTCTAGTGGGTATCACTCAAAGTATGTCAAGAACTGTAAGAAATGAAGAATATATTTTCCCCTTGCGAAAACAATTTTCTTTCCTATTATATAAATTACATATCAGAAAGCTTAAATTATATCGGGAGACAACTGGAAATAGATTATTAATGAAAATTCACTTTAGGAGTCACAATTAGTTCATTTCTCATCATATTTTGCTTATACTGTGAATCTATTCATTGTAAATCAATACATTTTGCAATGAATAAAAATTGTAATTGGCATTGTAACTTCTATATGATCTATGACGCTTATCATGAGTAGATTGAGTAGAATTATACTAACTCAATGCAAGAAAAGAAATCGATTACGAGGTCACTCGAGATTAAGGCCTATCTTGATTACTTTTTCATTTTGAATCTCTTATTACAATATTTAAACTACACTGAGAGAAAAGTTTATTTGTAGTTAATATATGTATACTTTATTATGGCGAAAAAAATATTTAATTGGGCCCCAAGTAAATATATATTAATTATCTCAGAATGTCTCTTTTATTCAAACAAAAAAATAGAGTAATATCTAATTAATATTTACTCGGCCAAAAGAAATATTTCTTTCGCCATAATCGAGTATACGTATATTAACTATAAATAAACTGTTTTCTCAGTGTACAAGTCCAATCTTTCGTACTTATATTTAGTAGACAACTGGCGATATTTAACGAACCCCTCATGCACGATTTCGTCCACTTGGTCTACGGGACCGTACCTAATACGAGTACGTACGTTGCGCAGACCCTCTGGCCGGAGGGACAATCGCAGCGCTATGGCCTTTATACTTAAGGGGTTAATAGGTCGAAAATACGCTATGATTACTCTATGGTTAAAACGTACGTTTCAATGGCACCGCGCGAATGCGACAATTAAAATGAAAAACGTTGATTATCGACGTGGATAAGTAGTAAAATAATGGAACGAGATCGTATTTCTTATCGTAGTCTACAAAATTAAAAGCCACATTTAAGAATCTGTTTATCTACATTCTGCAAAAATTAAGTTATACGTTGCATTGTAGATGCGTACTTTCATTCTCGAGCGACGCAAATATAAAATGTAAATTTTGCAATAGTGCCACGTGCGAAATAAAGTGGAAATTAATTGGATTGGGCTCTGATGTGTATGCAAATCAAGCATTCTCTACCGTAGTAATCGGAGTACAGCACACAAGGCTGTAGACAGAGTGAGTCTGCTATATATGTACATAAGAGGGGTTCATTAGGTCATTGCTAACGCATTATCAAACGATTATTAGAGTCTATTAACGCCGGTTTGATTAGCCTTGTTTTTGCGGTGTGCCCATGCGCGGAATAGGGGTTCTATTGTTGGATCAAAATAAAAGCAAAGCCTTTAAATTGCTTCCCAAAAATCATTACCTTCTATGCTTATAAATTCTTTGCTTTTTTGTTATAACATTTGATTCGATTTCCTATATCTTGTTGTTTTCGTTTACGTATATTGCTTTTTTTTTTATTAGAACACAATGATACAGAATTTGAACAATTTGGATTATCAGACAACAAAACCCGGGAAAAAATGTTTACATATATATGGGTGTAATGGCTAAAAGGGCTGAAATAGGAGGAGCCTAGAAGAATTAGAACACTGGCCAATGGTATGACTTCCTACGATGTTATCGTAGCGCTTTAGGATTGAAGACTGGAGAAACCGCGTAAAAAATACTTGTAGTCATTTTAAAAAATGACACGGAGGAATCTTTCCTCATATCGGATATTTTATTCGAAGAAACATGTATTTCAGTACGAACAGTTTACAGGAAGCAACCAAATCGAGATGAAACGACCCCGATAAATTCATCCACCCGTCACTCCGAACTTCTATACGGTTTTTGGACAGCGACACTTATTAATTGACCGAAAGGGGGCTAAATTTCATCACGGTTGGTTAAATCCTATTAAGACAGGCTTAATTCAATCAACCCGATGTGAATCCTACCGTGACAAATATCCTCTTTACCTCTGCTAAAGAGGATCATTTTTTCCGATGACGCATCTCCCTCCCCGTATCCCATACAGGCACTCGGTATGGCGAATGACTCATCGATTCATGAATTGTCGGTCAATCGCCGAGCGACTTTTTCCCCTTACGACTCCACCTATAACCGCTCGTATTCCCCGATCGTAATTACGGTAGAACCCCGATTATCCGGGATTCGTGAGACCGGATGTAGATCTTCGAAACCATACAGTTAAAACTGGTTTGAATCTTACGAATCGAAAGAACCTGAATTTTCAGTCATACTCAAATATTTATACTATGCCTCGATATATTTTTTTTTACTAAAATTCAAAACAATAAGATATTATAGACATACGATTTATTATTTTGTACGAACTTTTAGATATAAGTGTAATTGATAATTGCTTCATTTATTTTCACAGAGATTTCAAATGATATTTTAAGAGTGCATGTTGCTTCATTAGCTCGGATGTACTTTATTCCATAGTAATAGACGTAGAGCATTTAATTTCTAGATTGTACATTAGCTGATGTTAGTACCGCATAGATACACATCCCTTACTTAATAGGCCCTGGTAATACCGATAAGTCCATAAAAACTGGGGCCTACTGCGGGTCCTCAGAGACTCAGGGTGTATTCTGCCGATACTCCGCTATCCCTAGCGATTGAATCATGATTCGTGAATTCGGCTGGGACATATCGTTTAGCGCTAAATACACTTATATACGGATTCGTACACGTATACTGCAATGTCTCTGTACACAGGTAGCGGTCGCCATTTCTTGCTACACCGCTACCCTATCGCTATGGCTAGCGGAGTATCGGCTGAACACACCCTCAAAGTGCCCACACACCGGGTTAATAACTAGACAACCGGCAATCTAGAAATCGTTACATTTTTTTCATTTCTATCATTACAAGCACCTAGCTGTGTCATAAAAAAAGTCGAAAATCAAAAAATCTTAATGAAAATTTTGAAGTCGTCCCGGAAAATATACTCCTGAATAATCGAGGTTCTACAATATACCCCGTGTTTGGTTTAATACACGCCAGTGCAACAGGTTGCATATCGGCTGGTTTCCTGTAATTTGGCAATAATACCGATAGCCAAGATCCGAATCAAATAACACTGCTTATTTGAAAAAATGGAAACGAGTATCGAAACTATATAGGAGCGTCTGATACACCTAGGGAAATAGTCTAGTTGAATACGAATCTAATAGAAAAATTTATTTGAAATGAATAGAGGAATTTATTCGCATCGAACAAAAGTCTATTTGAATTTGATACATGTTTCACCAGGTTCGTACTCGATTCAAAAGATCCGCAAAACCTTTATTTAAGGGCCGGTTTTACCAACACGGTATAAACGCGGTATAGCGCTATACTGAGAATAACCAGCAATAAGCCTAATGGTTATTCTCAGTATAGCGCTATACCGCGTTTATACCTGTTGGTAAAACCGGCCCTAATTCAAATAGATTTTTGTTCGATTTGAGTAAATTCCTATTTATCTCAAATACATTTTTCTGTTAGGTTTGTATTCAACTAGACCTTTTCTCTCAGTACACTCTAACCACTAATGAGGTTACAGGAAACCACAGCGGACAGGATGCACCAACCGATATGCAACCCGTTGCACTCTTGCGTGTATTAAACAAAACACGGGGTATACGAGCTGCGAGGGTGGGACGCGGTTAACGAGTCGTTTCTTACATTCGCGCGTTAATAATTTACACCGCGGTCCCACCGTAGTTTTTAGGTCGAGTCAATTCCCAACAAATCCCCTAATTCTGAAGAAGACCGTACACCGGATGTACGAGTCTTACGCCGCATCAACGCGTCGAGCGCGGTAACAGGGTAATAATTGGCGCGTCTAATGTTTCAGGGTCGGACGGTGTTCTCCTGGTACGAGGGCATGGAGTCGGTAGCCGACGAGTACGTCGGTCGGATCCACTTGGTGACAGATGGCGGGGGGCAGGGATACGGCCAAGGCAGTATCAACCTCACGAATATCAGAGAAAGTGATAAGGGATGGTACGAATGCAAGGTGGTATTTCCTAACAGAACGCCGAGGTCTAGGAACAACGGCACTTGGTTTCACCTTAGTATCGATGGTAAGAGCCGATAAATTGCGGCAACGAATATTGCACAACGTGGAAAAGGATTCCGGGGCTTTGTACTGACAGAGAGAAATGTTCGAATCGACTAAATTTATTGTTAAGTTCCTATGCGAATGCGTATAGTCATTTAAAAATGCATTTGGATTAACAAAACCATTAATTGCTTATTTTATCATCGCGTTTAGTTACTTCGATTAGTTATATTTGACGTATCTACGTCACACGTTGAAATTTTATGTTGGAATCAGTTCACTCATTTTTGTGGGTTAAAGTAAACTCATTCTTTACACTAATTTAACAATCTGTATCTTGATTTTAATAGATTCACGGGAGAAAAAATGGTTTTACATAATCATTAATCAATAATCATATATGGTCATATAATAATCAGATACGAAATCTGTCTCTACCTGTTAAAATATGAAAAATTATGTATAATCAATGGATCATGTGTAATCAAGCGATCATATACGACTAAATATAGTTAGATTTAAGTAAAGTTGAAAACTTTGGATCTGATTATATCAAACCCTATCTGATCACACATAATTATATATATGTATGATCATATATAATAACTAATTGTACATGATTATATAGTATAAACATTTTTTTTCCGAGTTCGCACTAAATGCAACTGACTTAACAGCCACGTACAATTGATTCAGGTCATTTCCACTAACGCCAGCTGTGACTAGTTTTTTAGCCTTCATTCCCTCTAACGTTGCCATTTTACCACGCAGTAACCAGTAACACCTGGAATGCCGTTCAATAACTCCGTGCAACGAAATGTACGCCCAACCTGTGGTAATGCTGAATAGCACACGAGGATTGTATGGAAGAAGCGCACCTCTTCCTGGCATCCATACAGAACGGGATATTGCACTGAACAATAACAAATTTGCTCTCGCACATCGCGCACCTCGTAGGATTCACGCACGTTTAATCGACTTAAAAGCACACGCGTCATTTAATGGCCGCATTCGATGACGCGAGCGATGCGTGGTCCCCGTTTATTTAACAATGATCGAGCGATCGAAACTATACGCGAAACGATGACCACAGGGGTCTTTAATGCAAATAATGCCATCGCCGCTTACTAACCAGAAACTGGACAGACTCGTTAAATCGTTCAACCCAGGTGTGGCGCCCATATTTGTTCCAGGAGGAAATCTGCTGGCAGTTCCCCCGGTTAACAAAACCGTCAGGGAGGGCGAGCCGGTCGACTTCGCCTGTGCAATCAAGGAACCGAGCACCGTCGTCACGTGGTTCCGGGACGGCGCGGAAATCTCGGATCTCGAGGTGAGCTTTGGTTGAATATTTCGTTGATACACATCGTTGATATCTTTACGAAAAATACTACTGGGAGAATAAAAATTCGACTAAAAACTTTATTGCGTTGTAATACACCGAGGGAAAAAGTCCAGTTGAATACGAACTTATATACTAGAAAAATTTATTTGAGATAAATAAGAGTTTATTCGCATCAAATAAAAGCTACCCGTGTGGAAATGTTCATTGGGCCCCAATTGGGGCCCAATTGGGCTTTCGTTGGGCTTGTAACGCTCCGCCCAACCTATACCCAATTTGGGCCGCCCAATTGGGCCCCAATTGGGCAACCCTATTTATGCCCAATCAACCTGAAATGTTACTTTTAATGAATAATAAGATTAATAATGAATAATAAGATTAATAATAATTAATAAGATTTTATATTTTCTCATAAAATGTACAAAAGTAAAATATAAACGTATTCAAGCGGAACAATGATTGATACAAATCATACGCGCGGGTTTCCTTAGTTTTTCATAGTTTCCTTAGTTATTTCATTGCATCTCCTATTTTTCTGCCACGGCTTGTTGATGGAGAAGAAAAACCATTAACTCGTCCCGTGCTCGCATGACGCTGAAAACAAAAAATAGAATATCCACAAAGATATATGTCCTTCATAGGCAATCAAAGTGAGGTTAGAATGGTCAGATAGAAAGTAACTTATCTGATGGCAATTCTTCTGACATGCTGCCGTCTCCTTTCCTGCTCTTTATGTACAGGCATCCAGAGAAAAGTAGCACTGCATCCGTTCACTATCACGATTCACGATTATTAAAAAAAAATACAGACGATTAGCAAACTACACGGAGCGTCTGTCACATTCACCACTATTCGCCAGGGCCGTCCCGAAAAAAGAGAACGTTTTCAGCCTCTCTCCAGGGCCGTACTCTTTTCCCGGGACGGCCCTTGCGAATTTCTAAACACAAAAATAGCCGTAGCGCCTAAACTAAAATAGCTAGAAAAAAAAGTCATAAAGCAAAAATTAGAATGTTATTATCTACAACTTTTATTAAGTTCATTTAGTCGAAAAAAAAAATAATAATAATAAAATAATAAAAAAGGCTTTTCACACTAAAAAATCACACTACCCTCGTCGATTTGTTTGCGGCATAGGTAAAAATGGATAAGTGCCTTGGACTAAGTGATTAGGTACCAACTAAACGCTAATACTATATCGTATCACCTGACCCAAATTTCAGTCACTAAAAGTTCGGAATAGATTTCAATTTTATTTATTCTGTAATAGAAATGGCCAATTTATCATTATAGGTATGCATCTTACTCCACTCAATTTGAAAAATGCTGTAAAGATTATTAAAAACGCAATTATTAAAGAATGAAATATATTATATACCTATTTATTACCAATGTCATCATAATAAAGTTAGTAAAGTTTTTGAGGCGATGCTATCAACATTAAAACATAAAAATTATACAATATTTCTTGCTAGGGTAGTGATTAGGTACCTTAGTTGGGGCCAGATTGGGGTGCCCAGCGTAGCCCCAACTAGTACCTTAGTTGGGGCCTAATTGGGCTGCCCAACGTAGCCCCAACTAAACGCTAATACTACATCGTATCACCTGACCCAAATTCCAGTCACTAAAAGTTCGGAATAAGTTCTAAATGTCCAGATTTATTTTTCCTTCCGGTACATAAATAAAACAAACACAATTGTATCTATTCGATTTATTATATTTTATTCAAATTGGGCCGCCCAATTGGCGCCCAATTACTGATTGGGCCAACTTGGGCAGATTTCCACACGGGTAATGCTTGCCATGTGAGTCATTGTATTATTGCTGTAAGCTAAACGGAAGTTAGGTTTATCGCGCCGTCCTTGTTGCTATATTATGAAATGACAAAACCGGACGGGTCAGATATACTTACATATAACTATTAATTATATCTTAAGATTCTCTATCTCGGAGCTCGGAGATTTTGATTCAAGATAAATACAATATTTTGGACGAATTCTTGATCATTCCCCCTCCCCTCTATATAAGAAAGCATACGATTTTCGTAAAACTCTGCCCTCTCTCCCCTTTTCCCTACGTAAGTTTTAATTTTCCCATGGCGTTGAAGAATTACGTGAAACTATTAAATAAGGAAATAAATAAGTAGAAAATGTAACGTATTGTACGTACTTACAGTAAACGTTTTATAAACAAGATATTTAAAAAATAAAATTTAACTAGTCAATTCGCGTATACAAATTTAATATTACTACCTTACGTAAGATTCTATAGAACTTCTAGAAAAACGAATTAATTGCTATTCCTTTACGGTTTTCGAGACCGAGATTTTATACGGGGCCTTCTATACGCGCTCGGGTCTTTCTTATCACGTGATACAAATACTCAATGACGCGTCCTATTATATGCAAACTTGCGTCCATCATCACATGATCATCCAATGCATCTCCGTTTACAACAGGACCTCAGGAATAGAGCGTCGATCAACAGCGAAGGGACATTAACGATAAGTTCCGCAGCCATGGGTGACCTTGGGGAGTACACGTGCGTCGTGAGCAATGCTAATGGAGAACGACAGAGCGCTTCCGCCTATCTCAACGTCCAGTGTGAGAAAAAATTAATCATCTCTATCGATAAGAATAATATGTTACTCGTTAGCCCTAGTGCTACATATGCAAGATTTGCTACATAGGGGTGAGTCACCTATATCATACCATTACCCAAACTGGTATCACTATTGATATTCCGTGAAACAGAGACATGAGAGAGCTATCGGCTTTATAAAATCACCAGCTGTTACCAGCAGCTTTATTCGCGTGGAATTTGAACAAGCACTTATTGCCTTTTTTATTTGACAGATATCAATGTTGAATATCAATGAGGGATGTGCACTCTCTTATTCAACCGCGTATCGCTGATGTCGCCTGCTGGGTTTCATTGCATACCGCCATCTTAAAGCACTCGTAATATTGAATTTATGATGACGTTGCATACCCTACTCGTACATCCTTCTCCGAGTTTCAAATGACGAGTATCAAAATAGGTTTGGCAGTTGAGCCGCGAAGACGTAACGAACAGACAAACTCATTTTCGCCTTTATAATATCAGTAGGAAGTAGGAATAGTGCTTTGCTATCTGCTGTTTCAAAGAACCTCAATAGTGGTACGATTTAGTATGCGGTACGATATAAGCGACTTCCCCCTAATCAATTACGTGAAACCCTATTTCCACAATAACACGCGGTAACGCGATAACGCGATAACATCGGAATTTCAGATAAGGCGAAGGTGATATACGCTCCGCGAGAAGTTTACCTCCCCTACGGAAGATCCGCCCTCCTGGATTGCCACTTTCGTGCCAATCCCCCGTTGACCAACCTCCGTTGGGACAAGGACGGCTTCCTTTTCGATCCGTACAACGTTCAGGGTGTCTTCTACCGACGGAACGGTTCGCTTTACTTCAGTAAAGTGGACGAGAGTCATTCCGGAAGTTACAGCTGCACTCCTTTCAACGACCTGGGAACCGAGGGTCCCAGTCCTTCCATCACGGTGGTACGTTCCCGTGTACTCGCACTTCGGGAAACACCCGTTTAGAATGATTTTAACGCTCCGATCTTATGCTTACGCTCCCTCTCGTTACGCGTATGCCTGTACTCCAGGGGCGTCACAAATTCTTTCGCTGGTGACTTATTAAAATATCATTTTTAAAGATCCAGTTTGAATTAGATTCACTAGGAAAACCGCCTTGTTTTTTTCCAAGATTTTAGATCAATTCTCATTTCTAGATGAAGAATGTTTCACTGATGTACCATGGTTTTTCCGATAATGGAGACCTTCAAATTGTTACACGTAGTCTTAGTTTTGTTAATAAGTGTTCCTTTAATAGAAATACAACTTCACTAAAAGTTCTTAGCACTCCCCGGAATGGACAGATCATTAATTACTGAACTACAATAGTTTACCGTAAAAAATGAAGACCACGTGTAACAATCAGATGATCTCTTTTACCAAAAACACCACAGTTCATCAGTGAAATCATTTTTATTTGGAAATGAGAATAGATCTGAATTCTCACCAACAACACCTGATGCTCATTATCCAGATAGACTCTGGATGTAAGAATGCATGTAAAACATGACGGATTCACTAACTAGGACGGGATCCTTAAAGGTACTGATCAATGAACGATTCATTCTCATGCTCTCGTTAGCTACGGCGGTATTTGCTCTGGTTAATGAAAGCATGATAATTTATGAATCATTGGTTGGTACGTTTAAAAATGACATTTTAAAAAGTCACCAGCAAGAGAGTCCGGGACGCCAGGAGTGTCCATTCATCCGCGCTCAAGTAATTAGACGCTCGCGTTGCTAAGGACCACTGAGCATTTACGAGGTATTTACTTTCGGTCGTCGAAAGGCACGCCGCGATGAGAGGCCTTATAACGACAGCATTGAGACCAACGACCAGTTAACTACTCGTCGGGTATGGCCTTTTATGCTCCAATTGCGAGGCCATAGAGCGCGATATTTTTGGTCTGCAATGGACGAGCTATTCTCGACATGACGTCTTCTATACAAGCTTTCAAGGGATGTTTCTCAGTCTAATCTGACTAGTATCTAATGATCGCCGCGTCTAGCCTTTCGCGGTACGTTTGATGAGGATGAGTTACAGATTTGAGAGCTTTCAGATTTTTCTCCATAGCCGAGGGACGTTCGATAGATGTCCACTTTTCTCGTATTGATCGCTGAAAAGTATGGGAAATAATCTGGAAACTTCTTGGGTTTTTATCGGACATTCAATCGCTTGATATGTTTCAAAATGCAATTCATCCTAAGAATGATGATTCTTCATTGGATCTTCTTGATTCTTTCAGATAGTCCAAAGACCACCGGTCTTCACAGTTACACCGCAGCATCTCTACATGCGAAATTTGGGTGAGAGTTTGGAAATGCCCTGTGATGCCAGGGATGGTGATCATACGCATCGGCCAACCATCGTCTGGTCTAAAGTACGTTTTTCAATTTCGTAAACCTTGAATAGTGTGGAAAGCTTAATTATTTTTCCTACTGGAACACCTCCTCAGGAGTTCATTCGCTGAAGTTTCTATATTTTTAAATGCGCGAGATGTAAATTATATCGGAGGCTAACCATGCAGCATGCCAAATGAAGCAGCAACTAACGAGTGATGCTTATTTGATTGTTTCGTTCGTACTAACTACAGGCAGTGGGAATTTGCATTTGGAGTTATGAAAGAGTTTTCTCTCGCTCTCTTTTTCTCTTTAAGAGTTCGCTGTCAATATTATTGTAATTGGCAGTATTAAAGAAAGTTCGTGAAAGGTTCTCAGTTTATTTCTAATGATTTTTTGCAGTGAAATAATTTGGAAATCATTCGGCAGGATCTTTCACAGATTTTATAGATATAGATTTTTTCATAAAGCATTATGAATAAAAATTCATTAACTGATTATTAAAATTGGAGACGATAATTGTCATGACTGAGAATGTATGAAATCGATTTGACGGGCAGCAAAACTTTCAGCTAGTTTAGCTAGTACTTACGGAAGTCGCTATTTCTTAGCTTGTAACCACTTCATGGAAGATCGAAATCTATATGCATTCTTTTTTGATTCTAATGTATTTCCTGTGCCAAAGTGTGTTATTCGCGTTGGGTACCTTTGAATTCTTTTTCTAAATTATGTAATCTTTCCTCCAAGCTTATCTACTAAAATAAGGCTAACCCAGAAAGCGTACGACTTAATCGCGTAACAAAGTAGCAGGTTGGCTTATGCGAGACTCGGCGAATATAGCGAACTTTGACGGTTCCTGTAATTTACGAAGTGGAGCTTATGTATACTCACGCTACGCAATTTACCGTACTAAACGTAACTCGTAATATTCATTTTTCTCCTTCGAGTGTATTTAAGACGTATTGTGAAAAAATTGGTTGAATTGATTTATTAGGTTTGAATTATATCAAGCAATTTAATATTTTCTTAATTTAGGTAATTGTGTTCAATTTAATACCTATTTATTCACAATTAATATATGTTTAAACACTATGAGTAGATATTTATTTGCTACAATTTTACATATTTAGCCCGCTACATATATGGCTATGTATGTACAGTTGGACCAAGTATTTCTTTAGTGTGACTAATATTTACTCACATTGATTATATTCATACTTGTTGTGAATAAACGAGTATTGAAATAAACACGATTTCCTTAACTTAAATGAATATATTATTATTTCGACTAATTTAAACCAATTAAGTCTTTCAACCAATTTTTTTTCAGTGCGTAAAGCAACTTGCATTAAGGTAGCTTACCAAATTGTAACGCTTCGTGATTAAAGGCTGACGAATTTCTATTGACTTATACTAATATATTAGAAGCGAACATGGTTGGGTAAGTCAAATCAGTAGTTATTCATTTTCACGATTGTTCATCTGAGGTTGATATACAGTCTACTAATATACAATTTTAAGAAAATCTCTAGAAAATCACGAGTTTTATTTATGTGGTTAAAAGGAAGTAATTACATTTGAGCTATCACAAGAGCATTGTAAGTCGGATTTTCTCTGGGTTACCCTTATTAAAAATTAACGATAGCCACTAACACTTCTGTCGGTCAGAAGGACGGGACATCCCTTCCACCGGACAGAACCATAGTGAGCGGTGGTAATCTTACCATAGAAAGCATTCAAGAGGAGGATCGGGGCATTTATCAATGCTCAGCTAGCAACGAAGCTGCCACGGTGGTCGCCGATGCGGAGCTCATGGTTCTGAACGTCGCGCCAAGGGCACCTTATAACCTTACCGCGACCAGCAAGAAGAACGCAGTGACTCTGAAGTGGGTCCCGGGATTTGTGAGACCGAAGATGGAGTATTCTGTCTGGTAAATTACTAATATTTAGTTTAATTTACCAGGGAGGGTGAATAAAATTAGTCTATGGCGAAGTTATAAAATGGTCACTGCAAATAATATTAAATATGCCGGGGTTCGATAAAGCAGTGCTAATTGTCAGTAGGGTAAAACGGGGTGATTTGGCGAATGAAGTTGGCCCCTCGTTTCCATTACTTTCCATAGAAACGAGGAGCCAACTTCATTTGCCAATTCACCCCGTTTTACCCTACTAGATATTGAAGTGAAACTCCGAAGATTTAGTACTGACAATTAGCATTGATTTATCGAAACACGGCAGATTTAACATTCTTTGGAATATAAGATACACTCATTTTTTAACAATTAAATATAATTAATCACTATGATTGTACATCGAGTTCATCATTCGAATCATATGCAGGTACAGACCAACGGACACCACCGAGTGGAGAACCATGAAGATTCTTTCAAGGAAGACCACGGAAGCAACGATAAACAATTTGAGCCCCGGACGAGAATACGAGTTCATGGTCCTGAGCCAGGATAAGCACGGCAACGGAATGTTCAGCAAAGCTCTTCGAATTTTTACCAAACCCAGTAAATAAAGCGTTTATACAATATTCTTTGCGTTTAAAATATAATGTCGCGATAACCATTAATTTATAGGTTCGATGGAGCTGAATTCTGCGTCTGAATTTCGTAGTAAGAAAGGTTCGTTTAAAGTTTCTCTTTGATATTTATAGCATTTACAGTTTTCAAAAAAAATATTGCCAAAATAAAACACAAAACATTATAGACCGAGAGAAATAATTATTCCTGGTGTTAAACAAATTTGGTCTTCAATCATAAAACATGATGTAATACCAGGATCAAGCCGTGGTTTTTGTGTAAGAAAATTTATTATGGGTTCGAATAATTTTGTTTTCGCGAAGGGTACATTTTTTGTCTCAACGAAGGTATTCGTGAATCGAGAATAAGTATATTATGTTCTTCGACCAAGAATCTGTATGCTTAACATTTTTTAAGAATACATATACTTATACTTGGTGTTCAAAAGATAGTTCTTTAACGCTAGCAATTATTTCTCTCGGTGTGTATTTGCCATAGAATAGATGTTTATTTAATGTTCTGAATTGCATAGAGTCTGAAAACATTGGACCACCGATGAACGTAATGGTTCAACCGTCCTCGGATGGATACTTGGTTACGTGGGATCCACCGGCTTATGGGAGTGAAATAGTGAGGCTCTATACGGTAAGATGGTTCCGTGGGCCTTCGGAGCACCTATACGGAAGGGCGGAAACCACTGATACTTTTTATCTGAGTAAGTACTCGATCGATCATCTATTCTTATCCTGTAATAAATAAAGTATACTTCGATCGCGTTATTAATTCTTTATCAAGTAACTTTAGGGATTGAAATAACATACATAATTAATGTTTTTAATTATATTTTTACGAGTAATACACTTTAGTAAAAATAATGTTATTTACTAAATTACGTCATTTTTTTGTTATTGTGATATCAAATGTTTTTCAGAAATGACAGAATAATAACAAAATCTCATTATTTTATCATTTCTGTAAGACGTTTGTTGTCATATTTACAAAATAGCAGAGATTTTATCATTGTTTCATCATTTCTTAAAGAGGATTTACTTTATTTTGATAAAAAATGACGTCAATAAGCGAGTAACATTGTTTTGACTAAAGTTTGTTGCTTGGGTTAAGCTAAAAAAATTATTCAATATCAATATCGCTAAGAAATGAATAGGTGAGAAGATTATCGTGACTGAAATGCACACCTACACACATGCATTGCTATTAAACATTTCTCTCTGTAACTTATTACAGTCAAGTCTTTGGAAGAGGAAAGTTTCTACTCTTTCGAGGTGACCGCCATGTCGCTCTCGGACGACGTCGCGACGAGTGATCGTTTCTCTCTGGAAGTTCCGGCCTACCGCAGGAACAGAGCAATTTCGATGGGGATCGTAGCCGGTATAGGATTCCTTGCAGCCGCGCTAGCCGCTATCTGGTGGGCGAGGAAGCGATTCTGCCAACCGCCGTCTGGCGAGAAATAGCGAGGTTCCATCCTAGATCGCGTTACGCTTATATGCAAGATGATAGATCTCAAGCCAAACGAAGAACTTGACTAGAGTGGAACTAAAAACTTCCCAAAAGCGGTTTCAAACTTGATTCGAGAATCGATACTAACACATATATATACAATTTTTCATAATCGCACAGACGAATCGAATTTGGTTTCTACATCACCGACAGATTTTTGACAAATTTTACACTACTCTAACTATATACTTCTCGTTCGATTTTGGATCGAGTTTTCGGTATGTGTGTAAGTACCCATGAGAACGGTTGGCCCAACGTCATTTAATGACGTTTCCGCGAGATCGTTTCTCCGAATGAAAAACTAAAGTGGATTGTGAGAAAGTCTCTCTCTCTCTCTCTCTTTCTTGGATGATAACGGATAATCCGATGGCCCCTGATTATCATGATTAGTAACGGTGATTAGGGGCCATCGATGTCCGATACCATCCAACTTTTCTCTAAGGCGGATGAACGTATTATATTAGAAACATAGATATTTATATCGATATTGAATTATGATTATTGCATACAATTCAAACCATCGCATCTCGTAAAACTGCATGAACATCCAAGACACAGGATATCTTACCGATCGTAATTCTGTAATTATCATCGTTTTCCTTTCCCTTCTCACGCCACAGCATTCTAAGTGTATCGACATTATCGCTATATGTAATAATTAGGCATTCTCGAATTACAAAATTCATAAAAACCTTGTGGATATAAGGGAGAACGTAGTAATTGAGATATCTTAAGTCTTGATAAGTTGTAACTTTTACCATAGATATTAGTTTATTTAGTCACAACAATATCACGTCGTACATAACATTATCCAAATCGTTCGAGCTTATGTACGTGCGGTGGGTTTCTCTATTGTAAATAAATCACATTCAATAAACGTGAGAACAAATGGCACGTTTATTAAATATTTATTGAGTGTACTATACTAGCAAATTACATGTTTCTTGTTATACTGAAAAATATCGTAGTGGATTTTGTTAAAAAATATAATAAAACCGATTCGGTTGTAATTACTCTTATACATACTATAATTGACAGCCCTAGTGGAAACATTTTTCTAATGAATTTCTGAAAAATTGACTTTTTCTGACTTTTTGTAGTAACTGGAATATTTCCAGATATTTTCAAGGAAGCATCAAAATTTGTCAGAGAAATGTTCAAAAATATCAATTTCTCTTTCATGCACAAAAACTTATCTGGAAGTTTAATAAGTACTGACAAATTTCTGGAAAAATTTGTAAAATTCTTCAACATTTTTGTACGTATTTTTACCGAAATAATAAATTTTCCAGAAAATGACCGAATTTCAGTTGGTTATAAATTTTTCAAAATTTAGAATCTTCCGATATTTGTCTGAATTTATCAGAATTTTAGAGAAGAATTTTTGTGCATGAAAGAAAAATTAATATTTTTGGACAATTCTCTGACTTTCTGATAAAATCTGATACTTCCCTGAAAATGTCTGAAAATGTTCCAATTACTACAGAAAGTCAGAAAAAGGTCAAAATATCTCAAAATTTGTCAGAAATTTGTTAGAGAAATTTTTTCATCAAGAAGTATATAAAGAATGTATAGTTTCGATACAATCTTTTGCCATTTTGGGAGATGTACTCCGATAAATCTGAGTTTAACAACTCGGCTCATAATTTCTCCCGTATCGTTTTATAGGTTCGCGAAGTTCTTCTCGTTCCAGATCTCAGCATACTTTGAGCTTTTCGTAAGCTCCAACCAAGTGAATTGCCTGATCTAGTACAAAGAACCGAGGAGTCACTCAAAATGCCATAACATAAAAAGAGCACAGCTGTTCTCCTCGAGAATCGATGAACGTCACCCTCTTGAACTCCCACACTTCTTCTGCTACAGAGCTATCAATTTCGATGCATTTTGTTTAACCCCTTCCACAAAAAATCCCTCGTCACATCCATCCACGGCGGGCTTGACGAATAATCGATAATGTAACTGGCCCGCGAATACGACTTGGCAACAAATTTCAAAATGTTCCTGTACTATTATGTGGAGATCATCGAAGAAACTAATGGTTAATTGCATTCGATATATCGTACGATGTGTGCAACGTAACCTAGATGTCGACGACTTGGACGACATACCCGAATATGACCTTCAAGACGTTCCCGGTAATCAATCGAGTGAAATGATAAGTCATTAGGGAATCCGTAAGTTAGGATAGCACTTTTTGGCTGGGAAGATATATAACGTCAAAGTGACGAACATTTTTTATTTACAATTCTCACGTAGTTGAATGAAAAGTCACGTATAATTTATCGGTGAATAAATCCTTAAAATACGTATAAAACTACAATTACGCTTTACGCGTACAACTTTCCCAGTGCACTTCCAAAGGCAGTCGCTGGCCGTTCCGGTGCTCCCTCGACAGGACGATCTTCAGCACAGGCCGGATGCGCCGGGTATTCGGAGACGATCGCCACCGGAGGTCGTGGTGAAGGTGCGGCAAGCGCTCGAGGAGATGAGCGATTGTGTACCGCCGAAGAGGGAGAAAGCACGCGGTGATCACTTACCACCCCTCGAGTCGGTTATCTCACAGTCGCCACCTTCCACCGATAACAATTAAGCAGGTTCATTTTCCTCACTGGAGTTGCCAATTCTTGTTATCCGTTACATTATTCATCGTCATCACGTCCCTCGTTTGTAGAGAAGCACGCGCACCTTAAGTCATACATTGTCGTTTTTACTCCATTTGTGTTTTGTATTTTATATCTTTCGTACGGAGTCCATTAAATCATGCGACTCGGTTACAGTTAGAATTGTCGAGTTGTTTTACTATACCAAAACAGATAATATCGGGTTTATATCTATACTTCCATTGGATCCATTTTCGCTGACCGAGTGGCGGTGCAAAATTATCGTATAGGGAAAAGTTTAACTTCTCACACTTGGTACCGAGATATTGTTATATAGGTTCGGATTTGTCTCGCGATAATAACAGACGCCAAAGGTTGCGAATTAAGAGAATTATGGCCGTTCCTTAAGTACCGTGGGAGTCTTCGATCGCATCTCTCCTTCTAACTGAAAAAAGTTATGTTAGATATACTTTGTGTAGCCTGAGGGAGCAGTTTATTTATAGTTATTAAACGTATAAGTACTTGATTATAGTGAGAGAAATACTTTGTTAGACCAAGAAAATACCTCAAACACCGTATTTTAGTGAAAATAATGTTCCTTACTAAATGATGTCATTTTTTGTCAAAATGACGTCATTTGGTGAATGACATTATTTTGACTAAAGTGTGTGGCTTAGGATATATTAATTATCAGAAGGCTTATTTCATTCGAACATTAAAATAAAAGAAATTGTTAACAAATATTTCCTTGATCAATCGAAATATTTCTTCACGATAAACGTCATAATAGTTTATTTAAAGAAAAACTGTATAAATATTGAAATTTTAGGTTTCGTGAACGTAGCACCTCTTTATATTATTATATGATCTTCAATTTCGTACAGAAGAATGACGAATTTATTATCGCGATTCTAGTACCTACGAAGCGTCGAATGAAAATATGTAATCACGCGTTGATTATACCTCACAAAAATCCAACGACACCGCAAGCAACACGAGCGCCTGCCGATCCAGTTTTAATGCTGTCTTCGGTTCCGCCGCGACCGAGGTCATCGGGTTTAGCGTGGACCACGAGTGCCCGTCCAACGGCACCTCGTACACCAATCAAAGTCAAGTAGTGATCCATGCCGTTGATGTTAGCAACGCCATCAGGCCCGACCTCGATGTTGCCTAGATCGCCAACGTGACGCAGAGGATCATCTGGAGCCCCGTGATTGACCTGAACAATTGCACGAGATGATGAAATTCCATCACTTTGGTTAATTAGATCGAACTATTCTAATTACGTCACGATAAGACCAGAAGAAGTTCTGTAATCTTCTCACAAGGGGCATTCGAGGCAACAGTTACCATATAGGGGTTGAAATGTGGTCCCGCGGAAGTACAGCCTTGTCTCAAATCCCCTTTCTCATGAATATGTAGTCCGTGTAATCCTGGACTCAAACCCGTAATCGTTCCGGTAACGCTAACACCGTCGGGCCGTTGCTCCAGCGTAAGAACTCCTCTGGGACCGTCGATCGGAGTGCCGTCCTCTCCAAGAGCCTTCACTTCCACCACAGCTTTCAATCCAATGGCCTGCAATTACGCCAATTCAGGAGGTTCGTTATTTCGACTCGGTGTATTTCCACCGCGAGCTATTCAATTGCTGCGTGCTTCGAAGCGGTGTGGTAATCAGCGGCGAGTATTGTCGGGCAAACGGTAAAGTCCACGAGTGAAATGTGTCTAGGAAATTATATGATACGTTGTGTTGTTTAATCATAGCGCAGGAGACAGAGAAACAAATTGCCTTAGATCCATATTATTTCATATTATTTATCATATAAACTATTGCACATTAATTAATAAAAGTTTGTATAAAAAAAAATTATTCTGTGCGTAAGAGATTGTATATTTTGGCTTAGCGCGAATACGAGGATTTTAAATAGAAAGATATTTAGACGGAGAATTCGTCATTGGAATTAGGATTTAAATAATTAGTTTATTATTTCTCCAGAATTAACCATTTAGGGGTTCACAGCTTCTCTATTTCATAGTAACAAGGGAAAATTAAAGATATTTAAATAATAATTTTCTGGAAATGCAAAAATTGCGATAAATTGGGAGGAAGAGCGATATCGTACTATTCCATTTGATTGCGATGCGAAAGTACGTAATGATACTAATGTATTCATCGAGCAATGTCGTTACAATTATGACGTCACTTCCGTTTCGAATATAAAATTGATATAAGAAAGAAAAAAAATGTCTGCTAAGTGTGGGGTTCGAACCCACGCTCCCATATGGGAACCAGAGCTTAAATCTGGCGCCTTAGACCGCTCGGCCAACTTAGCTCACGACTGCCTTGTTGTAAATGATGTATATTAGTAGCGATTGATCTTGCGTTCACAAATTGTTAAATACGGAATGGATTTAAGCTATCATATTTATTTTTATTTTCCAATAAAATAATATCCATACGTCGATACCAAAATAATACGTAATACAGAAAGAGACGTAAACTTGATTTACATGGTGTCGACATCACGCGTTGCGCCGAATCTCATATTTGGGATTAAATATAAAAAGTAGCTGTTAATAACGAGGAAATCGTCAATGGAAATACGAAATAACAGAATAATAAAGTAAAACGCGAGGTTTCTTTATCATGAAGCGACGACGCGTCGTTGCGTCGCATAGAGCCTGCATCTACACATACATATTATGTATTGTATGTGTAATACATGCGAGCGGATGGGAGCTTACTGCTTCTGCGCAAATGTCTCGCGTAGGGAGGCATTCTACGAGGTCTTTATATTGACATAGGAATCGTGTGTGAGTGCGAGTGAGAACGCAGATTAACCCTGGTGAACATATAAGAGTTTCTCTGTCGCACTCTCTAACAGGGCAAGTTCGAGAAGGACGGAAAATGTGCGAGAAAGAGGCTCTTATACATTCACCTGTATTCTCACTCGCACTCGCACGATTCCTATGTCAATATCAGACGGTAAGACTCGGTATGGATTTCCCAAATAGTAGGTACAGTCAATAGGCAGTTGAGATCGAACAATTGGGGTAGGGCTGAACTTTTAATATGTTGTTTCTGGTGGTCAAAAAGGTAAACTCCTAAGTTCCCGCGTATCCTAATCTGTATCCCTTCACCATCTTGAAAAAAATTTTGGAATCGATTTATTTCGTTTCCTGTTCATTTGGAGGGAAAATAGTTTAAGGAGAAAAATCATACAGCTCAAAATTTGCAACATTTTTTAGACAAAGGGCGCCAAAGTTTCCAAAAATCAGTTTCTCTGTATTTCGACCTTCAAAAATTGATTTAAACCAAAATTTTTTTCATAAAACTTATAGATCTCGAATAAATCTATTACAAACCTGTACTATTACTATAAATCTAATCTCATATATATTGTTTATAACTTGGAAATTTTGGCGCCCTTTATCTTTTTGGGAACTATCTACAGAGTTCGGTCTCAGACAAAAAATGTTGCAAATTTTGAGCACTACAGTTTTTCTCCTATCACTTTTTTTCCTCCGACGAATAGGAAACGAGATAAATCGTTTCCAAAAATGTTTGCAAGATAGGATACGGGTAAGGATACGAGAACATGGGATCTTATCTTTTTGGCTACTAAAAAAAACAAATTCAGCCCTACCTCAATTTCTTTATCTACCCTCTTTTCTTATGACGGATTGACTGGACTAAAAGGCAGTCGGATGTCCCCGAGTTGCTGATTGATAATACTTGGGAAGGACGTGAATAATTGCCAATTGCGTACTATAACGCGAGAGAAGCTATTTTCTTGCGAACATGAACTTCAATCATACGTACGATTCTATGCTGGCGCGCAGTTTTGGTACCTATTTATATAGTTAATCCGACGTATGTATGTTCTGCTAAGCGAATGCCCGGGGCCACCTCACTGACGCCAGCCGATGTTTGTCAACAATCAACTTTTAGTGCGTATCTTACGGGTATGGCAAACCGAACAGGTGCACATTGGTTTTTTTCTGGACATTACTCTGATGACGTAGGTATGTTTGTGCGCCGTGTTCAAACATCGAATAGGCATTATGGTTGAGCACAATACGAGTACAAGATCGTTAAGTTTCTATTCATCTCCGATATTTTTTTTAATCTCCCTTGAATATATAGGTACATGGTAATTATTACATCCGTTGAGCCTCTTTGGAAGCATAATTATAGTCAACATGGTAGGCCTAATGATACTTTCGTTTTAATGAAAATTTCAACCAATTTACCTCACGAATATATAGCTGTATATTTTGCGTTGGCATCGATCCATCTATTTTTCTATGTTAAAATCACCCGATTCTTCGAGCTAATGAAACGTTTTTTTTTTTGTTAAAGTCGGCACAAAGAATATTAAAATTTACATAAAAAATATAAAAAACTCTACTGGCGTCGTGGGGTTGGAGAGATACCGATTCAAACGAACCATCGGTATTATATGTATACAAATTTAACGACGGCAGTTGAGGGTTAAATTATATTTTGCACATTAAAATCAACCTATTCTTCGTGTTAATTCAACATTTTATTTTTAAATTGACAAAGAGAATGTTAAAATTAGCACAAAAAGTGTAAACTCTCAACTAGTGTTGCACAGTTCTAGAGATCCCAATTTAAATGAACTGGGATCCATCAATGTTATATAAATTTAACGACAGCATTTGAGGGTTAAATTAACACCCATCCATCGACCTACCTATTTTTATACGTTAAAATCAATCGATTCTTCGTGTTAATTCACCATTTTTTATTAAAAAAATTAGCACAAAGAATGTTAAAATGAACATAAAAAATGGTAAACCCTCAACTGGCGACGTGGGGTCCCAGAAATCGTAACTCGAATGGACTATTAATGTTGTACAAATTGGTCACCGCTAGTTAAAAGTTATTCTATCATAAAAAGTTAGTCGATTTTAATATAGAAAAATGAGTGGACCGTTTCCAATAGAAAATTTTCATCTGTGTAGGAATTAAATTCCTCACGAGTCCTTCGTTATTTTGATTAAAAAATGAGAAACCCCATCAAAAAAAGCACACTCGCGCAATACTCGACGCGATAAATACGTACAAACAGATACGGTTCCATGTAAACTTCGTACAAGTCGCTCCTGGTGCCGGGATAACCAGGCAGGCTCCTGACGAAGAGCGTCCTGTCGTTGATGTTGATCATCATCCCGTTCAGAGGACCGCCGCCCACGTCCCAAACCAAGCACAACCCGACCACCATCACCGACGCGCCCCACATGCTGCACTTTTGTCCCCCGGTTCACGTGACGCAGGGAAACGACAACGGATGGCCGCGCAAATTCGCGCGATATACTCTTATATGAAGCCCCGCGCTTACGACGCGAGATTACGTCACTGCAGAATCACGACGAGGACGAGAGTGGCATGTGTGTTGCTGGAAGACTCGCACTACGTATAAATACCCCGAAAGGACGTCCGGGGCCTTGATGATCGGTGAGCGAGCACCCGCGTCTCTCCGTATGCGTTAACTCGCAAGATCGACGAATCTCCGATCGAAGCCGAGAAACGCGGCGAAGAGGGATACGTGCTCGATGAGCGCGGGGGACACTCCGGTCCAGTGATCATCTCGGTGTCTCGGTTTCAGGTTCCGCTTTGCTTCGACTTTGCGGTGGATTCCGCGCGGTTTCGTTCGGGGTACCTGTACTGCGTGTATGGCATCGTACCTGTACGCATGTACCTGCGCGAAACCGGCGATGGTGTGTACCCGAGTGAAAGCCATGTGTCCGCGGGCGAATTTGCCGCGGGCGTGCGCGCAGAAAGTGCGTGACGCGCGAGAAGCGTCGCACCAATCACGCTACGCTGGCGCGATCGCATAACGGGACGGGGAATTGCCTCTTCGTGTAGGTAAAACGCTTCGGTCTCGATGGAAGCGATTTCTCGTTTTGTTTATACTCTTCTTATGCGCGGGACGACGTACTAGGGATCTTTGGGCTGGCGGGGGAAGGAAGAGTGGTGGCAAATTTTACGATTTGGGTTTTTAAATCAATTTGGATATCGCGAGCGGATTGAAGTTCGCAGGTTTTGAAGTACCTGTGCGAGGCAGGCATGCCGCAGGCTTGTTATGACGTTTTACTAGCTGGATATGGTATCGACCTGCGTTAACAGCGTTTACGTGCTGCGGGGACCTTTCTAAAGGTATACCGAATGCTCTACTAGACTAAGAGCTAGTGACATTTTTTAGTGATTATTTAGTTAAGGCCTATTTTTTGAGAGAATGTTGTGGGGGGCATGTCTAAGTGCCATCCGTGAGGATTAGCCTTGATAGCGGTATGGAAGGCTGGCGGAACGCCCCCAACTTGTAAAAAATAGTGCACAAAATTATTATTTAGTTAAGGCTGAAATTTTGTTTACTATTCATCTGGTAGTCCACAATTATGAATATAAATTGGCGGATCGATTGGCCGGCATTAAAAGGGTGGCGGATCATCCTAAATACGTCGTGTGAACAATAAAATTGTTATTATTTAGTTAAGCCTCAATTTTTAATATGTTATTGAGACAACTGTTTCAAGTGGAAATTTAAATTGGCGGAACGAAATATTGGCATTAACTACCTGGCGGAACGGTTTAAACATCCATTGTGCGCGCCTCGATTTCGTGTTGTTTGCCGCAGAATTTTTTATATTAGGAATGCTTCTAATATAGATAATGATTTTGTTTATTTTCTGGAATCTTTTTAGTAATAATAGTAATTTAGTTTCCCTGGAGTTAAAATTTTAGCGCTCATTCAATATTGATGAGCTTCAATATATCAATCAAACATCAGTCTTATGTTAGGACACTCAACATTTTATTTGTGATGTCAGATGTTTTAACAATTTTTAAAACGGATGAATGGTATAATTTTTTTTAAAATACCCTTTTGGCATTTGACCGACGATATAGTGCTTTATACAAATATAACGAGGTGCGTGAAGTGAAAGAATATTTTTAACAGAAATTTTTTTAAAGCGAACTAATTTCTTAGAGTATTTATCGACTTACAAATATATGGTATGTACTTCATATAAAGACAATTTTAATACCGTCAGTTGTTCGATCATCTAATCATCTTCTGTGTCCGGCCAGTCAGAATCGTCACCTTCGTCAACTGAATTCAGATCACTAGATGCTCGGGAGCCTACGTCTATAAATTTAAACAAATTGATTAGAAAAATGTAATATTTTTTGTTTATATTTACTGTTAAATCTGCATACCTGATTCAATGTCACTGTTGCAATCATTGTCGCTTTTATTGGAATCTTCAACAAGTACATCTCCAAGAAATTCAGGCAATTGATCTCCTTGAAACCAGACGAATTCATACTTGCCGTCGTTGATGCACCAGCCATGGTTTTCTGGAGATTTGTCCGTTGATTGTTGCAAATTTGCATTTAGCCAGATACTGGCAATTTACGAGATCCGCAGTAGTTGCTGTTGCACTTCAGTTGAGCATGGTGGCAAGTTTGATGCGTCGCAATTGCGGATGTTTTTTGCAAATGAGTACGTAGAGTGTCTGCAACTTTATAAGCTTCGTTAAAGAGTACCAAACGAGCTTCATTAACGGTGTCTGCGTTTTTGACACCATACATCCGGCAGATAAATTCTTGCAAAACAGGAAACACTGCTGAAGTGTCAACATCATCTTTGCCTAGGTCTTCAAATGCCTTTTGATAATTATAGAACGCCTTCAATAACTGATATGATTTATTTTTTCCTTTACGGGAAGGGTTGTAATCACACCCTGTAAGGGCGTGGAAGCCAGGCAGAGCTCTTGAGAATGTTGAGAAGGTTGAGCTCTTGAGAATGTGAACAGTGACATTGAATCAGGTATGCAGATTTAACAGTAAATATAAACAAAAAATATTACATTTTTCTAATCAATTTGTTTAAATTTATAGACGTAGGCTCCCGAGCATCTAGTGATCTGAATTCAGTTGACGAAGGTGACGATTCTGACTGGCCGGACACAGAAGATGATTAGATGATCGAACAACTGACGGTATTAAAATTGTCTTTATATGAAGTACATACCATATATTTGTAAGTCGATAACTACTCTAAGAAATTAGTTCGCTTTAAAAAAATTTCTGTTAAAAATATTCTTCCACTTCACGCACCTCGTTATATTTGTATAAAGCACTATATCGTCGGTCAAATGCCAAAAGGGTATTCTAAAAAAAAATTATATCATTCATCCGTTTTAAAAATTGTTAAAACTTCCGACATCACAAATAAAATGTTGAGTGTCCTAACATAAGACTGATGTTTGATTGATATATTGAAGCTCATCAATATTGAATGAGCGCTAAAATATTAACTCCAGGGAAAAACTAAATTACTATTATTACTAAAAAGATTCCAGAAAATAAACAAAATCATTATCTATATTAGAAGCATTCCTAATACAAAAAATTCTGCGGCAAACAACACGAAATCGAGGCGCGCACAATGGATGTTTAAACCGTTCCGCCAGGTAGTTAATGCCAATATTTTGTTCCGCCAATTTAAATTTTCACTTGAAACAGTTGCCTCAATAACATATTAAAAATTGAGCCTTAACTAAATAATAACAATTTTATTGTTCACACGACGTATTTAGGATGATCCGCCACCCTTTTAATGCCGGCCAATCGATCCGCCAATTTATATTCATAATTGTGGACTACCAGATGAATAGTAAACAAAATTTCAGCCTTAACTAAATAATAATTTTGTGCACTATTTTTTACAAGTTGGGGGCGTTCCGCCAGCCTCCCATACCGCTATCAAGGTTAATCCTCACGGATGGCACTTAGACATGCCCCCCACAACATTCTCTCAAAAAATAGGCCTTAACTAAATAATCACTGAAAAATGTCACTAGCTCTTAGTCTATACAGGAAATATTGTAGAGAGTCCGTAATTGAAGCGGTCCAAGCAATATGCTTTGGTCAATATAACGTCTTTCAGAAATGATAAAATAATGACAAAATCTCATTAATCTCAATAATGGCATTCACTACATGACGTCATCTCATTATTTTGTCATTTTTGAAAGACGTTTGATGTCATTTTGACGAAAGAAGTGACGTACCTGTGTGAATGACTCCAAGCAGTATACTTTAGTCAAAATAATATTACTCACTGAATGACGTCGTTTTTCTTTGTCAAAATGACAGTAAACGTCTTTCAGAAATGACAAAATAATGATAAAACCTCATCCTTTGTCATTTCTGAAATACGTTTAATGTCATTTTAACAAAAAAATTATGTCTTTCAGTGAGTGACATTATTTTGACTAAGGTGTACTGCTTGGCACATTATTTTAATTGAAGTGTGGTACTTATATGTATTTTATTGTTCTTCTCCGATTTTGGCTTCGGCTATATTACTCGTTATTCGGGATATTCATGTAGAGTATGGAGTATTACGTTCAAAAAATTATCACTTCCAAAGAAAAATTCGAATGAAAGAATTCGAAATCTGTTATAAATAAGTTTAGAATCATTGTGATTACTTTTACGCTACCAGTAAGCAAAGGGAATTGCAAAAATTACTGCATGGTGTCAATTAATAATACATCACTTTCAGTATAGAAGTTATTAATTATTACGAAACACACAAGAAATACATAATTGCTAAATTCCTTAATAATTGCTTTCGAGATAAAATTGCACATTGAAATGGTAATATTTTCTCAACGAATAGCTGCTTTCGTTACGACATAACGATATTTAACGTAACAAGAGATGCCATTCATTGTCAGCTAAACGCAGCTGCCTATTCGTGGAATCAAGAGCCTCTCGCCAAGGACTATAAAAAAGCGGAGCGCTCGCCTGATTCTTTCTTCCTCGTGGAACAGACTTATTGCGTGACTGCAGCTGCAATCGAGCTCATCCCATATAGGTGCATCGAAGTCGCGCCGTGAATGTCTCAATCTTCAATTCGAGTTAAAAAAGCGCATTTATGCGAGAAATTGCACGAATTGCAGTTTGATAAACATAAACTACAATTCTGCGGCCAGGAAGCTTTATACAATTAAACATGTAATTAGATATTTTTCCTGGGGAACCGATGGAAATTCCTGTGCAAACAAATATGGTTAAACTGGTTAAACTGGTATCTGTACAGTTGTAAACAGTAAAAATAGAAATATGTTCTCTGTACAAAGTATTGAAAATAAGCTTGAGTCTAAATGCCACTGGATGAAACAGTAAAAATTGCTAGTTTTTTTTTTCTTACGGGTTGAAATTTTCTCATTATTCCCACGAGATAGTACGGTACGTTTAAAACCAGATAAGGATTCCGTCCTAATTAGGTTCACCACGGAAGCCACTACGTTTTTTTTTCCAAAATGTTTATATCCCTTCTCATTTTCAGATACAAAATGTTTCGCTGATGAATCATGGTTTCTCCGATAAAGAAGACCCTTTTGAAGATCTTTTTGAAGGTCAAATTGTAACACGTGGTCTTAGTTTTGTTAATAAATGTTCGTTTAGTAAAAATATAACTTCACGCACAGTCCCTAGCACTTTCCAGAATGGACGAATCATTAATTATCGGACTACAATAGTTTACCGTGAAGAACGAAGATCAGGTGTAATAATTTGATGGTCTCCTTTACCGGAAATACCCTAGTTCGTCATCGAAATCTAGAGATGAGATCTAAATTCTCATTAATACTACCTGATTTTTATTATTTGGATAAACTCTGCGCATAAGAGTGTACGTAAACCATGGCGGCCTCACCAACCAGGACAGGTCCTTAACCCTCAACTAGTATGGTTGGGTCATTGGTGACCCACGCCAACTTTGTTCGCTTATTTTCTCTGAAAGTTTTCGCGATACTTTCTTGCGTAACCACGTATTCCCCCACTATAGTCCACTCTCCTATGCGGCAGATTTGGCGGTCAGTTACGAATTGGCATTCGTGTGCACTAGATCACTTGGGTCAATTTTGACCCGACCATACTATTTACGTGCTAATATTTAGAAGTTACTTTTGACAATCATGTCGAAATTTCTCGCACAAAAACAGTTAGAAGAACTTGCAATGGAAAATCAACACGTGTCAAGGGAAATAAGACAAAAAATAAAGCAATTCCTGAAGGTAGAAAATCAAGCAGCAGAAGCGGAACCACCTAATAAACGAAAAAGATGCAATGAATGTTCTTCTACCCTCGACAGAAAACTCTCCACATACTGCGACATATGCAAAAAAAATTTTTGTAAACATCATTTGGTCATGAAAAGTTATTATATGCCCTGCAATGAACCTTTGTAGCTTTACTTTTTTATTTTGTTTTTTATTTTCTTGTTTGTAACAGGACTCCCTGTAGAATTGTTATTTCGGTTTTAAATGTTCCTTGATAGGTACACTACGTAAAGTTAGATTATTTTATATTGATTTTAGACAATAAGGCAAATGTACGGATCAACATTTACATTTTTTATTCGTTATTTGAAATGTTCTATTTTTATTCATGTTTTAACGTTTCTCATCACAATTTTGAAATTAAACATTCATTTCCAAAACTGATTGTGCTACTTTACTGTCAAAGGGCCAAACTAAAGTAGAGTTCATGAATTAAGATAATACTGTTACTTATTTCTTTGTTCTATGATTAGGTCCGAGATGACCCGACCATACCAGTTACGTTACTCTTAACTCACCATACCAGTTGAGGGTTAATGTTTATCGCACGCAAACGTGTCTCTGACGCACAGCTATATCGGGCGTCTAGTGCAACCTGTCAACAAGACGATCACGCTGCAACATTCGTTATACCGTTGCAAAAAGTTCAGCGTGGTACTGCTGAAATAATTTTCTGAACGAGCAGCCCGTCCGGCAACAATATTGACCTAAGTACACAGGTGAAGAAGGTATAAGTTGTTTCGTATAGATATACCTATTTATTATTTGAACCCTTCGTGTTTCCCTTCGAGTTACTATGTACATTCGAACCGGTTAATATTTGCCGAGCGCCCGCGTGCGAATTGATATTATCGGGAATAGCCCACAGGTATTGGCTGAAATCCGTGGAACGGTTGTTCGGGAATACAATGTCGGTGAATGTACGCCCCCGATGATCGATGAATGCGGCATGTAATTTGCGCGCGCAACACGAGTTATTCTTCCACGTCGTTCGAGGTAGACAAAATACATCAGAACCCCGGTGCACGTCGTCGTGATAATCACATTAATGGATGGCACCACCGCCTATGAAAGATGGCTCTAGAAGCTTTCAATTTGCCTTTATTCGAATGAATTACTACCGCGGTGTGTGTCACGCGAATGTAAATCGTGTTATATTGTAGCTAACCATTTCGCTGGACGTTATAGTAGTCTGCGAATGCTATAGCGGAAATGTGCTCAGGATGACATTTTGGATAAGGGACACATGCTAAAGTCTGTATTTACATACATATAGTCGGGCCTTATAAATAAGCATCGACTCGAATCGGTTTAAGAGCTTAATTATTTATTGGTCAAAATGGTAACTGAAGGGTCACGGGAAATAACGATCAGAGTCACCTTTTCACAAATCTGTAAAATTCAAATTTTAAACTTTCAAGTCTAATATTTTGGGTTAAGGGTGAATAATTCTCAATTCCAAATAGTCATTTCAGTGAAAAAACTCATTTTAATGGAGAAACAAAAATCGAAATGTTTTATGAATATAAAGAAATTGGGAAAAACTGATTTTTTCAAGAAAAAAGCTGAACCTTGATCATTGTTTCACGTTAAATGTCCTCATCGATGGGTGGATCGTCCAGAAATTCAACGTCATCATCTTCTGTCCGGTCGGTGTTGTCAGAAACAAGAAGTTTTCGGTAGAAATATTGAGCATTCTCATTCACCAAGAATTGTGCAAGGTGCTGCAAATCACTAAGTTTCGCAGCCTTGACCGGTACTGGTCCATCGTACAGTTTTTGCAGTGGGGTGGGGCCACGAGCTTTCTTGCTTTTGGATTGTTTACTCATGTTAGAAACAACAACGGCTTCGAGGTACTGTCCAAAATAGTTAGGCTTATGCAATACAAAACGTGGTTCACTTTTCTCTATTTTGAGCATTCTGATAGGACTAGTTGGCACCGGACATTTCAACATGAATCCATAAGACAAAAAAGCAGTCCAAGTCTGAAAATTTATCTCACCAGCACAGTTTATCACCTTGAAAGGCGATAAGACTGATCAACAATTGAGGTAGGTTTTACGACTCTTATCCTTTTTAGCCGTCAGCGCATGGACTCTGATCGTTGTTTCGCGACACCTACTATCTTTTCCTCTGTATAATGACCCCAAACTTTATCATTCTTCCCCGAAGCGATACATGCTTCGATTCGTTTCTCTAAGACCTGCAAGATGACACCACTATCTCATTTCGGACCAAAAGTTGACTCTGATCGTTATTTCCCGTGACCATTCAACTCGTTTCGTATTTATTTAGTTCAATTACCGATCACTTAAATATTAAGCTCTATTAATAAAATTACGAAAACAATGGGCCTTCAATTAATAGAAATATTTGTTTAAACAATAAGGAATAATAAAGATATTCAATTGAATAGTGTATAATAAGTAAATATAGAGATATTTGAAAGTTTGTTTCGTAACTGGGGGACATGGTCGGTAATTGGGACACTTACTTACCTTACGTCGTCTCGAAAGTAACATCTTTGTTGAAATTGTAACGTTTCCAAGGGCATGGTATATTTAGTACGATCATCTTGAGTGCAACGATCGAAGCGATCGATTTACATGGCCATTCCTACGAGTATCACGTTTCAAATGTATACGAGAAACTCGAGACGATTGCGTGTACCGTAATTATTGATGAATGAATTCTGCGGGCCTAATCTTAATCATAAAAAGTAGAATTCTTGACATTATATATTGCTGTACGATACCGAGATAATGTGCATGGTTCAATGTCCGATATGAAGAAGAAAGGGGAAA
Organism: Xiphydria camelus; assembly: GCA_963678675.1. Classification (NCBI taxonomy): domain Eukaryota; kingdom Metazoa; phylum Arthropoda; class Insecta; order Hymenoptera; family Xiphydriidae; genus Xiphydria; species Xiphydria camelus. The sequence continues at coordinate 12,064,246 of OY783201.1, forward strand.
AATAGTTAAGATTAAAAAATTGACAATATTAAATTGCTATTAATAACGTTATTTTTATAATTATACGATGAAATACTGTGAAATCTTCGAGGGAAAAAGTAGGGTATAAATTTCTTAAAAAAAAGCTTCGAAGAACTTCAAATGTGAAAAAATTATTCCAAGGAAATCTTGATCGTGTTTTTCCTGTATTTTTCGTATCTTACATTCAATTATGTTTTCAATCATAAGTCCTTGTCGATATAATTCTAAGTATGGTTGGAAAATATGATCATAGACGAATCCGTATTTGATGAACTTACAATTAGTAAGTTTAAAAAATTAAGAGTGAATACTTTTTCCAACTACTATAATATTTTTAGAAAAAGAAACAAGGTTTTCGCATGCTTTCAATGACTCCGATTACGACAGAAAACAGCCAGGAAACGTTCGAGCGAATAGGACGTGAGTAATAGTGACAGGAATCACCCGAGAGCCTCTCACAGGGTCAACGAGTTCTTTCATCGGGTCATGAACTATTCCTGGCGATACCTCGCAAGGCGCTCTTTCAGCCGTGCGAAGCAACCTACCGACGAAATTCGATAGCCCATTGATGACCAACGATCGATCCATTCTTTAGTCTTTGCAAGAGAACCTCTTCTTAGTCAACGACGTTGTACTTACCGTCGGTGTAGGCGTATTAGTTTATCTTCTTTTTCTTTTTTCGGCGTTGTTCTTTACGATGTAATCGATGCAAAGTTTCGAAGGAGGAGAATCTTGATTGAAATTGTATGTAGCATAAATTAAATCCTTATTATCATCATCCATATTATATTTCTCATGGTGCGCCTCGACATATCGCAGTTGCCTAGATATAAAACCGCTTTATGACTCATAGGCAAGACGGTCGCCGCGGTGCACCATTACTATCTGGACATTTTTTCCGGAAACTCTCTAATCTAGCAAATATATATTTTACATCCACATGTAGAGTGTCCTCTCTTTCGAATAAATGACAAGTTGTCGACCTTCAGATGTGCAGACGGGTGTATATGGCATTTAAAGATCTTAATGGGCATTTGATCAGCGGTAGAACGCGAGGCGTCTCATACAGTTAAAGTTCCTTCCTCTTTCAGCTACAAGAGTTGCTAGATACGTAAGTTGTGCAGTTCTGGTGCAACAAGTAAGTGATTATAATGTCTCTGACTCTTTATTAGAGTAGACTAACAATGTTGCTCTTGCACTGAGAAAAATAATTAGGTGAAAATAACAAAACCCATCTAGTTAAACGCGTTTAGTTATTCTAACCAAAATATACTGGTCAGTTGAACCAAATGTCTAGTTACTCTAACCAAATGTCAAGTTACTTCAACCAAACGTTTAGTTATTCTTACCAAAAAGTGGTCAGTTTAACCAAACACAGATAGAAGATCCATATTTTTCTAAATGGTTTGATCATCGTCTCCAGGATTTTGGTAATATTGATCAAGTTATTTTTCTCAGTGTGGATCAAAACGGAAAATGAAATATAGCATTAAATATTTATATTTCAAATCTAAAATGGGCAGTGATTTTATTTCCAATCGTGCAGAATCTCGTCAACACTGGAAAAGGATTTAACATTAGTTTAGATCTATAAGTGGCCGATTTGTCCGCTTTTCCCAAATTTAGGTTTAAAGTATATTAGTATTTGTAAATTTCGAAGGTCCCAATCTAATATTAAAATTTCAACTCGAGTATTCTGTATATCGATAGGTATACCAAATGATTATTTTTCGAGTATTTTAACGAAAAATGCAGCAAATTTACTTTTACTCGGAACAAATTTGGACTCGATTATTCTGTATACTGATAGGTACATAAAATGATTCTTCTTCGAGTATTTAAACAAAAAATACAGCCAATTCACTTTAACTCGGAAAAACTCTGTCACATTGCCTTTTTTCAAATAAAACTATTTCAAATTCAGCCGAGTCCTTCTCGTCGTTTCTCTTTATACCACTTATACCTTCTCGTCTCGTCGATCGAGGAAGCGACGAGAACATCGTCCCGGAGGTACATTTCCAGTTATCATCCCATTACCTTCAATCAACGTGCAGTCGAGGTTGAATCGTGCAGACTGACCCGGGGTACACGGGGCACCTCGGGAAGGGGGGCTCAGCACTCACATTTCGTTTTCACATCCTCCTCTCGTTCTCGTCTCGCTGCTCGAAGCGTTCGATCGACTCACCATCGATCGAAACCTGGAAGAAAAGCCCCGAGGAACGTGGCGTTTCGTCGTTTCATCGAGCGGAGGCGTAACAAGGATGATAGGAGCACAAAGGTACGCGAGACGCCGTCGAGGCCGTGGCCGGACGGCCTCTCGGGTCGTCGATGATCGCACTCGCGCTACGACGGTGAGCGCGTGTGCATTTGCCCGTGTTTAAGTGCGGCCTTTAACCGCTTCGACGGTATGCGACTTGGCAGGCTATTAGATGTGTATAGTCGACAGGTATTCGTGTGAATATGTACGTACAAACGTACTTTTTCGTGTGTTCGAATCTGTCGACGAGAATCAATGACGAACCGCGTGTATCGGGTTAATTAATTTAGCCGAACGAGATGGGCAACTGGTTTGCATTGGGAGGATATTTGCCGGCGATACGAGGAGATGTGCAGATCCGAGGGAAAACGCTATGGCGGTAGCCCTGTATATGCTGGGAGGGTAAATGAATTGCTGCACCGAGAAAAATAACTTGGTCGATTTGACCAAAATTCTGGGACGATGATTAAACCGTTTGGTAAAATATGGATCCTCTCTATCTGTGTGTGTTTGGTTAAATTGACCAATTTTTGGTTAGAGTAACTAAACGGTTGGTTGGAATAAATAAAAATTTGGTTAAAATAACTTGATATTTGTTTCAACTGACCAGTATTTCGGTTAGAATAACTAAACGCGTTTAACTATAATAGATATGTTTTGTCATTTTAACCGAATTATTTTGTTCAGTGTAAGAGAAAAGAAACGTAGTGATAATTCCCCTTATTGTGTGTGTGTGTGTGTGTGTGTGTGTGTGTGTGTGTGTGTGTGTGTGTGTGTGTGTGTGTGTGAAGAAATAACATAGATTCTTATAAATTCTCATAGAAAACTTAAAAAAATCCCATAGAATCCGTATGGGAATTTGACGTACTTTTGACATAGCAATGCCAGATATCCACTGGTAAAAATCTGAGAGGGATGAATACGAATGTTTTGGATTCTGTGTATCGGTACAAATAAATAAAATCTTCTAAGATTCTATTAATAATTACAAATAGAAAGGCGTGTACGAGTCTTTATTATGTTTATGGGATTTTACGTTTTTCTTTATGGATGCATATACAATTTGGTAAATTCCTATTTATCATCTCGGATATAAATAAAATCCAATGAATTCCTACTCACCCTTCTAAGATTATTCTAGTGAATATCTGGAATGGCTGTGTTAAAAAATCCATCATATTCCCATAGAAATTGTCAATGGGAATCTATGGGGTATTTTCAATAGGGCCAACAGATTGTCGATATTGCAGTTCGATTCTCGCTTCTGCTCGCAAGTTTTTTATATGTATCGCGAGCTAAGCAGCAGCCGGTATAACGACACACTCGCTAAGGTTAACGCTTCTAGTCAAGTAGGTATATAATAACGTTAGGCTATAGATTGATTCTTTCTGCCGAATTGTCCTCGACATACATAAGTATGTATGACTCTGCGTCTCTCTGCCGAATATAAATATTTTTCGGTGATTTCGCGGTGGAATCTTGTCTCGCCAAATATTTGAGGAGCACAGTTCCAAAACTCGTTTAGTCCATTCGCAGTTTGTCCTATAATTGCTAATAGTTTAGCGATTATAAGACAAACTGCGAATGGACTAAATGAGTTTTGGAACTGTGCTCCTCATTTGTTTCTCTATAGGGTAAGACTGCTGGAATTGGATTGCCAGTTGAACGGAATATTTGTGCTGCCATCTAGAAAAGTTATGTCAAGCTTTGATCAATTATTGATAAACTTTAGGTCTCTCGATGTTGATAATAATAATTGATGAACGGCTAATATAATTAAGTTTTGAAATGAGATATCAAAGTTGATATTAATCTTAATAATTATTCATCATAATTTTCAGTCTAGTTAGAATAGTAACGGTTAGTTTTCGTATTCTTTTTTAACAACTTTAGATATTTTTATTCACTTAACATTTACTCGATGGTTTTTGAAACGACATCGCAACTGACATTTATGACTAATTGTCTGATTTAAGTCAGATGTGAAAATAGTTTTCTCAATAGAACAATTGTTACTTCAAATTTGAATATTATATTATAATATAAATCTAATCCTTGAATTTTTCTATCCAGAAATTTAGGTCTCTAAAAAATTTTAATAAACCAATTTTTACAGAAGTCGATTGTACATATACATAGGTACATACATATATATATATATATATATATATATATATATATATATATATATATATATACAGTTAAGAAATAAAATTGCCCGATCTCGCCGAATTAAAAATTCATCACGTACCAAGTATGACTGACTCGTATGAATTTAGAGCAGGCACCTAGATGAATGAGCCGATAAGTGTCTACAACTCGGTCCACGTGTGCGAAACTGGCAATTTAAATCTCGCTTTCGTAACCGAACTAGTATACCTATGTATATATAGTGGTCCAGAAAGGAGAACGAAGTAACTCGTCCATTTCTTGGACCAAGCCTGAGTCATTCTTCAGATAACATCCCTGCACTTTGTACCAAAGTCACCAGGTTTCATTGAAGACCTGCGTCCTTCGAGTAAAATAAAAAAAAAGTCTAGAAATTTCGGCGAGTAAACGCAGACATCATTCTTGCGCTATGGTTTGAATGACCTTGATAACACTTTCGAGAAATGGATCACGGCCGCGCGCTACGATGAAGTTCGTACGAAATCGATACCTGCGGCCGTACGATACTACACTATATATGTGTTTCGATTTTGAATGGTTATAGTCTCTTCTCGTGGTCAATGACAAGCTGAAGGTTTCCAGAACAGTTTTCACAACGATGTCCTTCCCTCCGGCGGATTGGCCGCCATCAGACGAAGCATCTCGTACTCGTTTAAATCTTCCAACGACGTTGAACGATTCTCATCTCCGGTCCATCCCTCACGATTTAATTATTCTCCCGTGACATCGAGCAGTAAGCTTATGACGTCGCTTTGCAAGTGGAAAGATTTACACGCATGCGGGGAATATCGTCTTCTCCTTCTACGTAAGATTCGACTCACGTTCGTTACCCATTATTATACCATCCACCATAAACGATCGCTGTCACGGAATCTGCGATCGCCAACCGTAACGAAACGCGAGGCAGGTGTGAGTTACTGCGACAAAAAATGGGGCCCAGTTGCCCCGAGCGTGAAGTCTAGGTCAAGTACAGCTAGGTGCGTGCCGCTCTCTCTGGTTTCTGCAATGGCCGGATGCTTTCGGAGATCCCACGATGTGAAGCGAGTGCAGTGCGGGAGACGTATTACTCCGAGTCGAAATTTTAGACCTATTCATTTGGATTTATAGTAGGTCGATTTTTCATCGTATCGAAACCCTGTATCGAGTCTAAAATAGTCCGTTATAGGTGAATATTTCACCAACTTTAGATTTAAAATAGAAGCTTATAGGCCGAGCAGACCAATGACAAATCGAATGGAGAATTAAAGACATCAAAGTAGAGGTAAAATTTCGACTCGGAATCCAGAGGATTGGTCGGGGTCGAAGTAACGCCGTACCTGCCACCGTGGAATCCTTGGGAACTACTCGCTTGATGGTCCTTCGAAGCTACAGCAACGCGTGATTTTTAAAAGAATTCATTGTACGTCAAATGTTACGGTCAGCGTCTGATTTGTTATCTTTGCTTAAAATCTAACTTTTCGATAAGTCGCTAAAGGATGAATGTTGTATCGATGAAGAAGACGTTTATCCGCAAGATAAATTGAAAGCAAAGGTGGGAAACTTTCAAGCGGAGACCATCTGTCGCTCGATGAGTCTACGTAATGTATAAGTATATAGATATGCCTCGAGAGAGATTACGTGGACTCGCAAAGCTACGTAGGTGAAACCTTGATATCCTATCAGCACTGTTACCCGGAGAAGGTGGGGCGGCGAAGTGTACGTTCTAGCTCGCTGTAACCGCTTCTTCTTGGCGAGTGTGACTTACACTTTAGTTTCAGTTTCTTTTCGACGCTGAGTGGCGGGTGCACTTTTCTTTTCGACGCGATATCGGTGTTTGATTTTACCGTCTGACGACATTTAAGGCGCTTTAAGCCCTTCTTCGAGGACGATATTGCATAGACGATTTGTTGACGGTAGTTTAATAGCTAATTAATATTCGTGCGCGCTTAATAATTTTTGAGCTGAAGTGGGTGATTTTGAGATCACGTTCAACGTTTCGGAATTCGTCGTGAATTGACGAAAGTGTTCATCGCTCGGCGAGTATTGAAGAAGGCGTAATATACTTCTTCGAGAAATTCTGAGAATCGACTATCGGTAAGTGTTTGATAATATATACGATGACGCGTTATGTTAATGGATGTCGATGGTAATGTCGTGTATCTATATTCTAGAACAATTTGAAACTGTCGACTCAGCGCCATATTTTTCTCCTTATCGAGTAAACGTGTACGCGTGTCTGCACAACCGTGAGTCGAGTGTCGCCTTAAATCTTGTAGCGTGCACTGAAATAAATGAGTGTGGTGGAGGTCAACTCTTAATTGCTAGGTTGAATTTTTCTAATTAATAGTACTCCACTTATTACGGTTAGGGAAATAATGAATTTAAGTAAAATTAGTTCCTGTAATAGCCAAAATTCATTTGAAAAAATTGGGGACACTAATTCGTTGTGCCAAATAACTTACCACACCGATAGAAAAATGTTCCCTTGGTCGTATTTATGGTCCTATATGCAAATTATAATTAATGCATAAGACATTATATATTAACCATATATTTCCTTTAGATGATCACTAGATAAGCTTTAGGAAACATATTTACTGTTCTCACACATACCTGGTAGGTATGTTATCACACGGACTTTGTATCTGTATTGAAATTAATCAAATATAAGTGAACGACAAGTATTTTAATCGAAACAATAATACTTATTGGAAAATAATTGTCAATTATAAGTATTACTATTAATGTATAAATTTACAGAATTAACTGAATTATCGTTTGATATGAAGTACTAGTAAAATATAAAAGTAGGTGCAGTGAGAAAGAGATTCGTCGGATTCAAGTAAACGTTTTTCTGAACAGTCCTGAATGTGATCGCTTATTCAATTTGAACGAATATCGGTTTAATTAAATTGATATTCAATTGAATTGATAATATTTATTAAATGAAATCATTATTATACAGATGAATAAGTATCTGACATTTATTTAAATCAAATATGTAGTTTTTTTTCATTCAATACAAAGTCTTAAAATCGTAAGCATATTTTGTCAATCGATACTGCTAATGTCAAAGTTCTTTATGAATTGCGTTCGATTTGATACGTATAGTTATCATGTTTCGCCTAAAACTCTTTCATTTAACTTTATATTATCCTTCCTGCTATTAACTCTAAATAACGACAATTTGTATACCAATGGGCTAGATTAATCGAGCGTGCCTGGCCCTCGCGATCTACACCGAACTACGGCGAAGCCGATACTGTTCGGAATGCCGCAATTGTTCGACGAAATAACTATAGAAGTGTATTGAAGCGACGCAGGGGTGACCCCCAATCGGCTATAATTCGGCATTCACGAAAACGTGAAATTATCAAATGGAAGCATTCAAGGTACATCAATACCATTCAATCACGCTGATTAATTGTGTAAAAATCGACATTCGCGCTGCGTCAATGAGATTCTTAAAATTCCATCCACGCTCGATCGATGATGACCATCGTCGATCACATTTCTGCAGTATAGCCGTTCGATTGCATCATTTGAAGGCTTTAGGGGGCAGCTTATGAGTTCGACCGAACAACCTTTGAATACAAATCATTCATGTTCTGCATAACCGCAGCTTGTCCTTCGTTCCATTTATTGTACTGAATAGTTGGTGAAGTAATATTTTTTTTTCTTACTGCTGTAAAACTCGATTAATCATTTCCTCTATGTAAAATTTCTCCTATATGTACCTACGTAGTTTTATTTTCTCAATATTCTGATCGATGAAAGTAATTAAGTGTTACTCATTCTGCAAAGAAATATCTAGAAGAAATTTATATCGCAATGCTTATCACAGAATTAAAATTTGATTGTCATGCTCGACCGCTTATCAGCATTCATATTGTTACAGATTGCACATTTTTATCAGTTTGTACCAATTATCGTGTTGACGAGCAGATATGATTGTTTAATGAGCATTCAACATTTGTTGATTAAAATTAAACATTAGATCAACAGGGCTTGGCCAATGCAGTCAAGTGAAACGTAAACACTACCAATAGGGCATCCTCTGTCCTCTCGTCTGCCTCGTCCCTACAATATTTGGTCCACTGACCACGAGGACCAGCAATGAATGAAGCAAAATGTAAAAAAGGAGTCGACTTTCCATGAAATTGTATTATAATTTTTTGTTGATAACAGTAATTGAGACGTAGCTAACGTTTTTTTTTTGTGGTTGTTGATAATATAAGCATTTAGGGAAGTTCTAGTGATAATAGAACTAACAGAGTGATTTTGATTAAATTTTGTATATCGGTAGATATAAGTGTGAGGATCCTTCGATTAAATTATTGCGACGATTCATTACCTTGTGTAAGAAATATAAAATAATTATATAGGTAAGGAGTCGCTACAAAAATTTAACTGATGGAACTTAACGTTTATATCTCTCTATTCACGAATAAGAGATTAATGTGCTGTTTCTCATAAGATTTTGTGCTAAATGGACATTCATTAATTTATTTTATAATATATTTCTTTTACAAGGTAGCGAATCATAACAAAAATTGAATTGAAGGTTCCTACTACTTATAGTTGTTAATTTATCGAAATTGATCAAATTCGTTCTGTTAATTCTATATATTATCGATATAATCTCTTTAAGGTAATCTCAATAACTAAATTGTTCAGCCCAGTCTGATTCGAACAGCCGTAAAAATTCATATAGCAGATTTTACTGAAGATTCTTATTAGTGACATTTGCTGTATGCTTTATTAATTAATTGAAGATTTTTTCCACATTGGTTGTTTCTTTCTATCCCATTCAATAATTTAAATTATAGGGTAAAGTCGGGAGAGATGGCGCACCTTTTTTTTAAAGTGGTAGAAAAACTATATTTGTAGAATAAGCAATACTTAATTGATAATGTGGATAGAGCGAACAATAAAATATAGGAATTTGTAAAGGAACGACGAAAAATGTTATCGAGTTTTGTAAACAATTTGTCAAAAGAAAATATACCAAAAACCAACTCACCCGCCCTAGTATCGGTGAGATGACGCAGTCGAAAAAATTGGTAGGGGTGAGTGGTTCTCCAAGAATAGACTTCAAAATTAAAAGTGCAACTACTTTCAATGCCAAATAACAAAAACAAACATACAAAATCATCTTAAATAATTAAATTTAAAGAAAAATACCAAAGTATTGATTATTCCAACCACATAAATTTAAAACATCTTTAAGAAATACTAAATATTAATAATAACACGCAAAAGTTATTTCGCTTTTCTGTCACTTTTCTGAATTCTTGTACATGAAACACGGAACGAAATTTGAGGTTAGGAACAATATTTAAAAGTTTACCAAGTGAAATGACCAAACCAAATACATTCAAATCAGAATAAAAACTTACTGGATGCCTAATTATTATTGCACAAAAAAATAATCAGGGCCAATACAATATATAGTTATATTTATATAGAGTTACAGTTTTATTTATTTTACCTTTTGATGAGAAAAATAGTCGTTCGGTAACACACACTTACTGCACATGTGCACTAATCATGTGTCGCCAACTGAATCAATGTTGCCACATAGACAAAGAGATTATTTGACTGAACCGTCTCATCCGCTGCGCCATCTCTCCCGACTTAACCCTACCCAAATATATCCAGCTTCTAGGATTCCTCCCGCTATTGCGACAGATACCTTACATAATTACATTTGCTATGCACTTGAAAGCATCTATGTTTATAATCATTACAGAATAAAGACACATCACGCGATAATATACATATGCATTGATGTTAACTGCACTTGTGGCTACGCTAGCTGATGCCTTGTCCTCAAGTGATTAGTTACAGCTGCGATAAGTAACGCATGATAATTTCTTCGCGCCATATTGACCTTGGCACTACTTACTTAGGTTTTGCATTACTAAGGTTTCTGTTACGTAACTGGTAGAGTATTCGTCGATTTAACGCGGAAGCACTATTAGAACACGAGCGCGCTGTTGCAGTTTCCATCCATCTCATTTTTTATAACATGAAATATCATTTATCCAGTAATCAGTTCCTTTTAGGGCACTTTTTTTTTTTCTTATATTTAGTACGCTATCATTCTCAAGGCACGCGATATGGATAATCGCGGATACTTTCCGGATGGAAGGACGCATGTGCTCCGGCGCGTCAAAAAGCACATGACTCTGACACCGCGCCGCGTCGAGCGTATCGAACCGTCGTCCAAAAGTGTACGTCGAATCGGTCCAGCGCCCGTTTCCCTCCGCCGCTAATTAATTTCAGCAGGAAGCACTAACGATTACAGGGTCCCAATGGCGGTGCACCGGGTTGCGAAGATTAACTGTCAATCAGAGCTCTGCAATTGTAATTTCCGGTTTTCTTTATAGAGAGATTCCGAGCGTACAAAAGGAGATACCAACCTCTGCCCTCTATAATTATCCCCACCGCGCGCCGCCGACGCTTCCCGCGGACAAAATCTTCCTTAATTTTGTTAGGACTCCGTCGGGAATCGAGCCGGATACCCGACGCGACGTACCATTCGTCTGGATATTTTATGGCATCGCGCCCTTCTCAATGGAGAGGGAAATAGTAAAGGTCCGAGTGTGAATGGAAGGACTATTCAAGGGTATACTCGTACATATTCATTTGGGAAATGGTAATTTAAGACGTTCTTTTACTTCATGTTAGTCATTGATGGCGTAATATTATTAGACTTGCAAATCAATTTATATATCACGGTTTTGACCCTACATAATACAATGACTGAATTAAAGAATATATATTGACGTTTATAATTACTTTTCAAAATGCTGACTTGATTCGTTATGCCTTGCGGATCATTTGTGAATATTGCAAACATTTCGAGCGAAAGTTGACTTTAATCAAATTGTATTCGTATTAAAAAAAATAAATAAAAAGTTAGGCGCCCTAATTCTTTTTAATCTGTACTGAATACTTAATCTTCACTTACTGTTAGTAATAAGAGAACATATATTTAGTCAATTTATTTTCACAAGTAAGTGTTTTATTATTGCTACATTAAAGTACTCGCGATGTACTGCTTAGTAAATTCTAGGATTTATACAATGAACTTTGATATTACTTTGCCTGGAAGAAGGGTTCATTATTTATTTGGAAAGGTTTAGTTGACAAATAAAGAAGAGATAGATTTTACTATTAACGTTTGCCACGAAAAAATATTATTTTATGTTTATTTCATATCTAAAAAATTTACTCTCTTAAAAACTCATATTGTTTTATCTTTTGGCTAAAGTTTATATTCACGATAAACTGCCTATCACCCAATCATAACAGTCGGAATATTACTGATAAGGGATTTATACACAGAGGACAAATTTTATTCTAAAAATTTAGAGAAATCAGTCCTACATAAGATTTAATACGACGTTCACATACCAAATTATTTCGCAAACATTTTTTCGACCTGAACAATAACGTTTACCGCGTGACGTTTCATCAGAAAAGAAACTGCCTTCGACTTCCATCGCCATCTAGACTTCTTTACTGCTGAAAATCGACTCATTTCTCCCCTCCTTGTTCAGCTCCTCCTCTTTTTCCTCCCGAATTAAGCGTCCCGACCGAGCGCGGAGGATGTCTGGAAGGTTCGCGCAGCAGCCTCCCCAGATCTCCACTTACTGCACCATCTGAAAAGATATAGCGCGTCAAGTATGACCATCATCCATTTGGGCGAGTTACGTGTGTGCCCGTGGTAGTGGAACGGTTCATAGGGTGTTTATTTCCAATGGATTGGCAAGGGGGAGGGGTCGAGGGGAGATGCAGGGTGGGTTCGTTTATAAGCAGAACATGCCTCAGCATCAGCAGTTAGTCATTCCGTGTGTCCGCAACATTCGCGCCAAACCGGTAGGTTCCTTTCACTTTTTGGTGCATGCTCTGTCGTTAACGCCAGCTCGTACTCGCGCCGCGGCTCGCGTTCTTTCGTATAATTGACGCTACTCTCCCTCGTATAGAAGTTACGTGTGATAACCGTACACCGATTTAGAGATATTATTATATAGGATTCCAGTGAAGATTATTCGAATTTTCGTGTTTCGTGCGTTTTCTGTTTTACATTTTTCCTTCATTTGACGAGTAGTGCGTAGAGGGTACGATTTTATAATTTCGATTTCAAAATGGAGATTTCAAATTCGCAACTAGTTCAATTTTCTTTCGAAGATCTCAACATATGTATATATAAAAAGAATGTTTCATCTTAACATAGGTGAAATGTTTGTAGCATAAATGAGTAATCGCGGTTAAATTATATGTTCCGAATCAATATGATTATATGAACTTGTACAGAGTGAAACTTAGCATACGTCTATGTATTAATAGTTATATGATCGAAGGAGTGATACCTTTATAATGGCTTTATACAAAAAAAAAAAAGGAATAGCGGGACAAAAAATGTACTTATGTACTTGCCCTATCATGCATCCATTGATACATAGATGTATGTTAAGGTTCTCGTGATATAGAGGCAAAGCTAAAATAGTATGAAAATTCGAATAGTCTGCGATTGTCTTTATCATTATTGTTATACAAATTGGGTAACATTTACATATAAGAAAAACACAGATGGTTGTGATATGATACCAATAAGAGGTCATTACATATATTAGTTTATGGACTAAAAATAATTTGCCGATTCAAGTAGCCGTCGATATGAATAGTGTTAAGAACATAATATTTATTTTAATCAAACGTATTGTCCTTGAATCGAATATGTTATATGAAGCAAGTGTAGATTCGTTCAATTCAATGAACATACACTTGTCTTAAATGAATTAATTGTCTTAAATATGTTCTTGGCATTATTCATGTCAATGGATTGGCAAGTTATTTTTCTTAGTGTAGATAGCAGAACATTCTCGCGTTGTGAGTAGAGACGTTTGGAATAAGGCTATTATGTAGGAAATGTTCTCTTGCTTGATTTTATTATTGTTACGTTTTATGATATAGAAAGAATTTAGAACCGGATTTTCTTTCAGCAGTTAGTTAGTCATTTATTCGATGATGAAGAATAGTTTAGCAAGTTCTTTGGAAGAACTAGTTTTTAATACTTTAATCTACGAAATTTCGTATGAATTTCTTTAAAATGTTTATGAGAGAGTGGATCAAATACTTTATTTTCTCCTATTTAATCTCGTTATCCACGAATTTTTGGTCTAAGGTTGTATATTACTAAGGGTGTTATTATTCTTTAAAAAAAAAAGAAAATTCATTTATAAAATTATTTATTGATAGTATGAATCAAAAATTAAATAAGTAATAACAAAATCCTGCTCATGTAATAAAATTATTATTCACTTAAACGGAATTAACTATTTATCAGAAGTACTATTTCTGAAAAAATGTCCATTTGAATTCAGGATATTTTTCATCGATGTAATTGTAGTTTTAAACAATATGGAGACATTTTTATCTCTTTTTTTTTTAACCAGTACTTCAGCAGCTTCATTCCTATTTCTTCCATTTTTGACGTGCGAAGCTCATTATTAGGCAGAAAGTGCAAGAAGACAAGAATATATCCGTTCGTAAAATTAAATATAGATTTCGAAAGTTTGTTCGCTTCCCAATAATTGCCTTTTCATAATAACCTAGCACGCTACGAAATACCTAGGAATCGTATCTGCGATCGCGTATTCATTAGTCATACGTCGTTTACGCACGCACGGCGACGATGCCACGTCCCGTCCCGTAGACGATGCTATACTGACTTAACCCGGTCGCGGAGGTGAGGAGAGTAAAGGGAGGGTAGGTGGAACTTCTCAATTGAATTCAACAGAGAGGGTACCCATTTACTACTCGTTATGTGGGAGTCGGTTATATACATGTACGTAGCGGAAATATTGAAGGTCAAATCAAAGGCAGACAGCCGTGGCGCATCGTCGTCGCTATACTCACCCCCATCGATTCATCGATCGAGTTTTTTCGCGATGATAATGTTTAGCTTTTATACCGCGGCATTCAAAGAATGCTGAGACACTTTTACGTATCATTTAGCATCGTATTCTCATTTGACAGTACATAATTAACTACATAATACTTGAGATGTCCAAATTTATTTAGTAGGCGATATTTTAATACTAAATCAAGCTTAAAAATCTTTAAAAAGAATTTAATCTGCGGTTCAGCTTTGTACTGAATGAATATTTCGACTACTTCTATTGAAATTTAATAGAAATCGACCACTAAAGAGCAAGGATTTTATTCGGCAAATTTGTTCAATTAAAATCACATGCAAGTGTCCCCCCCGATTTTCTAGATAACTTTGATATAATTTTGGACAAACTTAAACTTCCCTATAATCAAACTTCTCATTTAGATTAATATTCAACATTTCGTACATCGATAGCGAATTATGTTTTCAATATGTGAATGAACGCTTTAATTCAAACAATGCTGAGGAGACCAGTTTTGATCTATTGTAAATGCAGTTATCCTGTCGCACTTTCATTTTAACGGACCGGTAATTAAAGTCGGTATCATTTATTAACGGGAATGCCGTGACTCGGACTACCTTTGGGTCGATGGGGTCGTGCGGGTGGCACGACGAACAATTCCAGCCAAGGGAGAGGATCAATATTCATTCTTGGAAAAAGCGCAATCGCAGGGGGGTCAATGCTTCAAAGTTCGATCGAGGAGTATTGACCTTGCCAATAATGTACACGAGGAAATTTACGAGAATAAGAAGAATTAAAAGAAACTAACACGTTTCTGCAGCACATTTTCTGTGTATTTAAATTCAAGAAGTGTGAACGAATAATATTTGATAAAGTTATCTCGTGGACCTTGAAAAACACACAGCTCCGTAATATAGCAACTCGATTTCTATTGGGTTGGAAACTTTGGTGTTTGCAGTAGACTGGCTATCAATTGCAAACTTGAAATTTTCCTCGTAACGTTCACAGCTTTCCTGCCATTCGTTTATAGTTTGTCCATGTCTAAGCAGTTGCTCATCCCTTCGAAGTATGTACGTTCTTACTATACGATTACTCGAGATATGGACTACTTTAAAATAGTATTTTAAATTTGTGAACTCTATAGTTTATTTCGGGATATTCTTAGAACGCTAAGATATTCATAATATAAAATAATATAAAAGTAAGAATCAACTAATGCTAATGGTAGCGCAACGAGTTTCAAAGAATCGCACATCCAGGAGCTAATGACGAATGCGATAAGTACTTATGTAAAAGAATGGAGGTTGTGACAATCATCTTAGTTTAATCAGTGGATATAAATCGGTTCTGAGAGATAAAGTCGAGTGTAGTGCGAATGAATCGTTTTCTATAGTTGTGAAGTGAATTTTAACTATAATAAAATCAATTTTTTAACGGGCGAAAATATTTTTGAAACTTTCTTATAATACTGTTTTAAAATGCTCCTCGAGTTGTATTTTCTCTTTAGTAACATAAGATATTTTCTGAATATTTAACGATGTAGATATAGGCTGGAGTATTATTATTAATACAGTGGAAATTCACTTAACGAATTTCAATAACGGAATATGTAATGGTGTATGGAATAGAATATTGATTCAGTTGAAATATTCACTCTACGAATTTCGATAACGATTTATCACTGTTGTACTCGGCACTAACGGAGTTGCTTTACATCTACTATTTAAACTGAGGTAAGTGTCGCAATTTCGATTTTACACACGTCACGTCGCTTCAGTTATTGACTCATCTGTGGAAAATATTTTGAAACAGTTTTAGTTATTATATGAGATTTATTATTGAGGTAAGATTAAACGATTCAGGTATAGTGGTATCAAGATTTTTTAAGTCTGAAATTTGATTATATAGTAGGGGAATGTTGTCAGGGTTGGCCATAGTTTTCACTTTTGCCCATAATTTCCATGTGAAAAAGAATTCTTATAATTACTGCGCATTCTTAGAAAGGTCCGGAAAAAAGAAAACTTTTCCGAGGTATTACGAATTGATTGAATGAAAAATTAAAAAGTAATGGGTATTTTAAAAAAATTAGAAATACTGTCAAGGTTGGCCAGTGCTGTCTAGGTTGGCCAGCCTTTGAAAAAATCGATGAAATATAGGCGCTAAATTTTTCTGAATCGCAGTTTTGACTAATGAAGTAGCTGGTCGTCATTTTCGCGCACTTCAAATGCACTTCTATTTTGCATTCAATGCATGCAACGGAATTGTTACTATTCGAGCGATGAGGCATCGCTTCCAAACAGATGAGGCAAAAGTCCTCGTCTTTATCCGAAGAGGCTTTTTCTGCACTTTTTTGGGTGGACGACCTCGTTTTTAACGTTTCGTAGCATCAAAAAATGACGAAGTGTTGTTATTACCCTGAAAAGAAAAAAAAATCACGGTGGCCAACCCTGACTACACAAATGGTCCAACCTTGACGACAAACACCAGGACCACATCGCATCACACCGAACCCAAACGGGTTATCAAATTGAATTATCCTCTTGGTTTATTCCTAAAGGATAACCACATAACACACTTATATGCTTACTTTAACGATTGCATGTTTTAGCTTCAAGTTCTGGTACCGTATTCACTAATACTGGAAAACTTTTTTCGTCTTTCCCAAGCCACTGAGTGCACAACACGTTTTAATTTCACGCTTCAAACTCCGTGTTGCCACGAAAAGTTTGCTGTTATCAATAGGTAGAAGTTTTACCACGCTTGCAGATAGTTGAAACTAGTTTTATAAGCTGAAATATCGTAAATGGCCGACCTAGACGGCAGGATGACCCTGACGACATTCCCCTACATACGTCGTAGTATGATTAAAATGACCTGAGGAATTATAACATTTTTAAATCGTATAATTTGTTCTATGCAAAAAACTATAACTTCATTTGATTCTATAAAAATCCCATGAAATTTCTCAGAGTCTCACAGTTAACTGTCTTTCCAGGTCGAACGGCTCGTGGTTAGTACATAAGCCTTTGGTGTTAACTCCTTCACAGTTTCACGCAATGCCTGCGTTACAATCTATCAAAAGTGATGACGCGCCTAAATCAATACTTGTGTGCTATACCCAATAACTTACCTCGCGCGTAGCATAGAAAATATTTTTTCCACGTTGCTTTCAATGACTTCTTAAGTGCCGACTGTAACGATTTTCCAATATATAGAGGAATGGGAATTTCTATCTTCTTTCCGATTTCCGATTTTATGTACATATCTATGCACTGTTCTTTTTCAGACAGATCACGATGTATAAAACAATCACACTACTTTTGGCTCTAATGGCCGCCGCTTCAGCCGAGGTAAGTTTGACATTTTATCTTATAAAATCATTATATCATGATAAGGAGTGAATTGAGTCACTTTTATACTTATTTATTAAGTGCAATCAAGAATATTCGACATATTTCTGTTTTAATCAAGAGTAAACAGAGTTGTATAGATTGTTGCGATGAAGATCTTGAAAATAGGCGTGGTTTAAGTTCTTGGTATCGTACGCTTCGTTCTATGGCAAGTGCGCAGTCTCTTCAGACTACCCAATTGCGAGGCTGATCGAAATCGGCCGTTACTACTCCAGCCGAGCGGCTTCTGTCGTTATTGGCTAGTACTTAGGGCCGATATTACAATGTCAGGTTAAACCGAAGGTTACAGGTTACCGCTGGTTTTGGTATATTTCGTGTCACACGAACATATACCAAAAACAGCGGTAACCTGTAACCTTCGGTTTAAACTGACATTGTAATATCGGCCCTTAGGGTAACAGTTGAGAAATTAAGCCACGTCCGTTCTCTTTAGATTTTAGCTACAACACTATGCAGGAAATCCAAACAATAGAATGGATTATTACTGCGAAGTAATGAAGTGTTAAATTAGGAGGTATAAACGTTACAAAGCAGTACCGTCGAAAGCCACGTCCATTTATTGAGCGTAAGAGGTCGAAGTTTGTTTCGAAAAGTTGGCTATCAGCTCCTGCATTTGGATCCTGATTGCCAAGGACCAACAGAATTTACTTAGTGCATTACTCTTGGCTGTACTAACGCGAAATCGTCTTGATGATCAGGAGCTGATCGCAGTCGCCCACTTGGTACCCAATAATGCAGCGGTGAAGAACGTAACCGGCGATATCAAGTTCACACAGAGCGTAGCAAATGGTCCCGTTGTTGTAACGGGTACCATTTTCAATCTGACCGAAGGACGCCATGGATTCCACGTTCACGAATTGGGAGATGTCAGCAAGGGCTGCGGATCTGCTGGAGCACATTTCAATCCCGAGAAAGTAAGTCCCTGATTAAACCAAGTAAATGTGGTTTGCGCCTACATTTTTTTACGGCTAGATAATTGTGCAGGGAGAAATGTGGCAATCAAGTTATCTTAAAAAGTTAATGATGAGTACATGCTTCTATTATATTTTAAACTGACAATCTATATAGTTAGCCACCTCTATACTTTATCATTATCAGGTAAATTAATCAATGCGATAACGTACATTTTTTAAATTAAAGTACTATCAACAACTTTTAATGTAGCGAATGAACAAACAAGGTAATCACAGGATAGCTCTATCTTCGAAGAGTTAAATATATGTATAAACACTCTCCGCGATAACTTCTCACCACGTGACGATCAAAACAGCAAAACCACGGTGCCCCTGAAGACACCGTGAGACACGTCGGTGATCTTGGCAACATCGTAGCCAACAGCCAGGGTATCGCGATCGTCAACATCACCGACAACATCATCTCCCTCACCGGGTCGAACAATATTCTCGGAAGGACAGTGGTGGTTCACTCGGCCGAGGACGACCTCGGCAAGGGCAACCAAACGCTATCTCTGACTACGGGAAACGCGGGAGACCGCTGGGCTTGCGCCGTCATCGGTATTTCGTAGGTTATCAACTTGTCATGCGCTCTGCTCTTTTCCAGCCTTTCAGGTGCTTTCTCGTGAAAACGTTTATCGCGCCGACGGCTGACCGCGTATTACTGTTACCACTCGTCCATCCACCCGATAAGAAACACTCCATCGTCACTTCGCTCCGCTCCCAATCGCTGATGCATTTTCCGATGAATCGCCATTGCCATCCACATCACGTAATCTCTCTCGATTCCAACCTCACC
This sequence comes from Xiphydria camelus, assembly GCA_963678675.1. Classification (NCBI taxonomy): domain Eukaryota; kingdom Metazoa; phylum Arthropoda; class Insecta; order Hymenoptera; family Xiphydriidae; genus Xiphydria; species Xiphydria camelus. The sequence goes on from OY783201.1 coordinate 12,083,763, forward strand.
TCTTCGTCTTGATTCGACAGTCCAATTTAGTCGAAACGCGCCCATAGGTCACTCGGATGAAATGGATAGTTCCACTTTCAATAGGACCCTTCCGATATCATATCGCGTCATCTTAGAAGTCGTATCTTCGAGCTCGTTGCTAATGCATGCTTGGATCGATGACCCACTTGAGAGAAAATGTAGGTTAATACCCGGGCACTGAATTCTAGAACACATAGCCAGGGTATGCCATGGCTTGTAGACTTTTGAAACGCTCACCTTTTTCTTACACTGTTGTTTACTTATTTTTAAGTGTCTCTGGAAGTAAAAATCAGACCACAATTTCATTTAAGGATCCCGGAGTGGGATTCTGTATCGATAGAATTTTATAATCACCAGCGTTGCGCATATTTTTTCAAGTATAACAAAACATACGAATCCCATCTCTGTCTTGGTTGGTGAAGCCACCATATTTTATGTACACCTGCGGTCAATGATTCTGATCGATCCGTTTTGAGTGACGGTACTTCAATTGAGTGAACCGTACTTGAACTGTACGAGAGGATCTTCTTGTTTTGCCATGAAGCACCAATCAAATTTAGCCTTCATGCCAAAACAGTAAGATTCACTCGAATCTTTTAGCTACGGTCGATTTGATAATAGCACCGCCACCCAAAGCGGGTCGATCAGAATCATCGATCGCAGGTGTACACTCTTACATGAAGAGTCTATCTGGATAATGAACCAGGTGGTGTTAGTGAGAATTTGGATCCCTTCTTAGTTTCAAATAAAAATAATTTCACTGGTGAACTATAGTGTTTCCGGTAAAGGAGACCATTAAATTGTTACACGCGTGATCTCCGTTTGTCACGGTAAACTATTGTAGTCCTGTAATTAATGATTTGTCCATTCCGGGGAGTGCTAGGGACTTTACGTAAAGTATTCCTTTCTTAAAGGAATATTTATTGACAAAACTAAGACCACATGTAACGATATGAAGGTCTCCTCTATCGGAAAAACCAAATATTCTCTATCTGAATATGAAAAGAGATCTAGAATCCAACTAGGATAGAATCCTTCAGACGTCTTACTTCTTGTAGTTTGATAGGTAGATAATTAATAAGAAAAGTTTGAAATCATTACAAAAGACACGAAGTTACAGCCCCGATATGACAGCAGACTATGGCATACCCTGGTTATACGTTAACGTTACGACTTAGACGCTGAGTTCGAAGATTAAGTTGGCCCCTGTTTTCCATTATGAATCTTGGCGATGAGGGGTCATTCGAATTATCTAGTTCCACCCCACCCGACCCTATATGTGGCTCGGTAGGACTTTGCACTCGTATTCGAACAAAGAACAACCGACCCATACGATTACGCGCCACCCCAGGAGCGAACCCTTCATCCTTGACCTTTAGCACCACCCCCCTCGACGAGTTCGTCCGAATTGCGTCGCTCCGCGCTCGAATATCGACTCGTGCCACTGCGCGGTGCGGCATGTTTCGCGACGCAATTCCTAATTGACGGGGAATTTCCCACTTAAACGCACAACAGCCAACGTACGTGCGGCACCTAACATGTCATATCAATTGCAGCAAGGTCTGAAGTCCCACGGGCAGCGTCTGCATACGGCAAAAGGTTCTGCGCCGTACAATTTCACAGAACTCAACCGCTGATCTAAACCGATCGAAGGCGATTGCTAACTAGACTCTATACGTTAATTGTATTACGGTGCTCTTTGTTGTTTGTATATCCGTATAGTTTGGCCGTCAATGTATTTGTATACGCTTCTCCAATAAACTATATACTTATTACCAATGTGTTGGTCAGAGATGTGGTCTGGTGCGGAATTTGTGATGTTGGTGCAGCCCTTGGTTCAGGATTTGGTTGAAGGGTGCAGAGAGAAGAGATGAGGCATTTCTCTGATTCTCCGTATAATAAATGTTCCTCATTCCGTTTCTGTGTAGATGAACAGGTCGTTATCGCAATCCACTCCATTATTCCCTCTAGCTTTTGTTCTATTATTATATTTGTTTCAAATAAAATGTGGCTTTTACTCGTTTGTTCATAAATTCGTCCATTCTTTCACTGTTCATTCGAAACACAAGGCGATGGATGAACGAATGCATTAGTTTATACGTCGATAAATGTTTATACTTTCTTCGGCAACATGTAGTAAGTTATGTATATTTACTGTATCAATTTGCTCAGATGTTATGGATTGCTTCTTTCTTACCTTCGATGTATGTATTCACTTGCGAGTTGCCTTGACACCTGCTATATACGTAGACACGCATGCTGCTCGTTGCTATTCGTCTGCAAGAATAAGTCATATGTGTGTGTACTTTTCATGTTCGCGCTTATCTTTGTCATGTAAGAAGCACGAATTTATTGCTTGTAGAAAAAGGTGTTGAATTTTTCCAAGGAAACGGAATTGTACATCAACGTGACTCTTTAAAGGGGTGTGCGATAGTTGGGTTTTTAGGTTTCGACAAATATTTGTTGAATTACGAATGGATCTTTATCTATTTTTTGCCACCGCGTGACTTAGAAAAGAATATTCATTAACTGAGGTCACACTTTAGACAGGTGATACAGTTTTTCAAGTTAAGAAATGATCGACAATCTTTCAGAGATGACGTCAACATATTTTATACCTGTATAATTACAATAATAATATACTCATATTTCGCTACAGAGAAATATAATGAATTTATTTTCAAAAAAAAGAAGTAGGTATTGTCGTATATAATACCAGCTTTTCACCCGCTACTTCGTCCGCGTGGATCTCGAAATAAATAGAAATTCCCATAAAAATGTTCATCCCCTATTTTACCCTTTTAAGGGATAAATTTCCAACAATCCTGAAATACGTCTTCCTCAATTTCTAAAGGACAAATACCAATTTTCATGGATCTAACTTCAGAAATGACGGATTTTTTACAAACTTACATCCCCTATTTTATTACCTTATGGGAAGAATTTCGTAAAATCCTTTCTTAGCGGGTGCTTACGTCGTAAAAGAAACCTACTGTCCAAATTTCATGTAACTAGTTTCAGCGTTTTCGGCTTGACGTCGATGAATCAGTCCGTTAGTCGCAGGACATGTTCTTTTATATGTATAAATATCAAATTACTGATGATTACTGGAAAAACGAATGAAAACCGTTTTAATGAAAAATATGATTCGATGTAATATCACACAAAGTTGAGGCTGTCTCAATAAAGGTACATGAATAAAGTAAAAAGGAAATTAAAAAATTTTTCAAAATTATGTAACTGTCACGTACCTACTCTCCCTTCAGTCGAATTCCTTATTGATCCACGTGTTACGTCAGTAGTAACCTATGAAATACGGTAGGGCAACACGCGAGCTTAGGGCTTGTAGGTCGCGCGAAAGGGAACGCCCAACGCGTATTGTGCACGCTTCGCTCTTTACCTTGTGTGTGTTACCCATATAATAGCTCTGTAATTCGCTTCCAGTTCTCGCGAGTCAGAGGTGGCGGTTTGTAGTAATTCTTCGCCGAAGTAATTCTAGGTAAAAGCTTTCGAGGGATGTCGAAGCCTTGTTGGATTCTCCTGGTAACTTGTTCTTCGAATCTTTGTTATATTTTAAATAAAATAATAAAGTGGAATTTATACAGTAATTCTCTTGCTGTAATACACTATATACGTAAAAGATTTTGGCTTAACCTGCATGTGATTTATACCAAAACTTTTACCACATCAACATTCGTCGAATTACAAGAGTATACAACGAGGCTCTTTATGTCGTTTAGCACATGACGATAGGAGCTTCTATACCTCCAATGTATTCCAGCAAACGTGCATTCACTTCCTCCTTGTTATAAATATCGATTTTACCATAGAAATACCTAATGTCAGACTCAACACATCGATATTCACACGTGACACTCCAATACCTATTCACCGAATCCATTTTAAGATTTTTTCGTAAAATATGAAAAAAATGCTTATTTCTCTCTCCAAATATCCGTCTATTTACGAGAAGTAAATGCATTCGTTATATTTTCAATTCGTCAGCCCCAACACGCTTTATGTAATTACATTTTAACCCAGTCTGGTCAACCTTCCGTGTGTGCGCAAGTGTAATAAAGTGCCGGCATGTGACCTGTGGCATTATCTTCCTAAAATTAGCATGTTATTCTGGAACATCACGAGATTGCACCCAACAATGGGCTAACCTAGTTGGACGAGCGTGTTTATGGGTTTCCCCGCTATTTATGTTCATAGTTCACCGGCTGGAAGGTGGGGTAGTTCCGGTATCGCCGTCCTTCCTCAAACCTTCGCCATTTTGATCACAACCGTCTTGGCGTTCCTCCTGCAGATGAACTTCTAAGGCCAATCTTGGACGAAGATCGGCAAAAGCGATCGAGCTCGAGCGGAGTTCGATGTAAAGAGGTGCAACTAGACGTCACCGAAGCAACGAGAAGATGTATTCAACGTAAAGCTATAGAATATTGTAATAGAGAAACGAGAAAAGATGCAGCCCGCCATGTTGAATTTTATTTGGCCTACGTACATTACAAATATTGTCGTTGGTATTGCGAGTATTTGGTATACAAGACGCAATTGTAGCATTTGCAACTCAGGTATCAACAATTTTGTTCCTAAATTATTAACAGTAATAGGCTTTCCAAAAGTCTATAGATCTACATATCTACATAATAGGTGTACAACTTTGCTTCCGCCGTTTCTCCCAGTTTCCTTGCTTCTGAAAACGGCGGAAGCAAAGTTATACACTCTTATAGTGCCCGTGCCACTGACTGTGGGCCAAATAAAATTTATTACGGAAGGATGCTCCTTCCTACTTAATCAAATATTCTGAAGATACATAAATATTTATTCTTACAAGTTAGTTATTAGCAGATGGTTCGATGATTTATGAATAACTTATTATAAAGATCAGTATTGTTTCCACGAGAAAGAGGATAAGTATTTATTGGTAAAACTGAGAGAAACGCCTGACTCTGCCATCCGATGGCTCTGTTTGAACGATATTTCGGAAGAAAAAATTTATGAAGGTTGTATCTGTGTGTATTTATTTTGTTCACGGTGTTAAATGATTTTTTTTCCGTATACCACCTCGCCCCTGCTATAATTTTGGTTACTAATAAAAGCTTGAGAAGCACCCCGTGACCGGTAATAAAAATAAGGATCATCAGAACTAAACTGCGTTTATCCACTTATTATAAAAATTGAGTGGCATATTGTACAATAATATCTATTATGCAAATTGATAAATGATTGTATGGTAAAGCAATTCGTTAATGGGTTTAATTCATTGAATTGAAAGTGTGAAAGTTAAATATTGTATGCTAACGTATAATATATAATTGCGTTTGTTTTTTAATTTACATGAAATTATTTAAGTTGAATAAAGTCAATTTTGGTGTGACGTATTTAAAATATCTACTGCCGAAGAAATAGATTTTGTTATGTTTCGTATTCTTATCACGTAGTGTGCTTCTCGAAATGATTTTCAAAATTACTTACGATATCTCCTCATTCTCAGATACTTATGCGAAGAAAATTAATTTAAATGAATATTTCTTTAATTTAGGTACCAATATACCTCTAATTTATTTAAAACAATCGAAGGGTCCTTCGACGAATTCAATATTATCAATAGCGAATATCTATGACACGTATTGCCATATCGACAACTGTTATTACATCACTCAGAGTTACAATTCGACCAACTACACTTAAGAGTTGAGGGAGACAACTTGCAATAGTGTATTATACATGCATTTTTAATACGTTCAACTTAAGAATCCACTTAACTTTGAAGATAGTTGGTCTAACTGGCCTAGGCTTTTTAGTAGGTACCTATAACATAATGTATTATCCTCAAATGAATAAACTTTCTGGAAATCGATACCCAACAATGCGATAGAAATACATTTCCTACCCAATCGTCAAGAGTTATGCAAAAGCAAGAAAAAAAAAGTTTCATGAAATATGCGTATTTAAAGGAAATACCAATAACAGCGGTATTTTTGTTTAGGCACGTTAAGATCCTCCGAAGGTACGAAGTCTGTGGAGAATGACTACTTTGTAGACTTTGAATCAATAGATATACAGTTATTTTACCGAGGCGAATATATGAATTGGAGGACGTGGTTATGTATAAAAGAAAAGTCGACGATCGATGACCCACTTCTCGTCTGTCAATACCTACCAGAGCGTCGACCATAAGGTTCCGTCACAGAATATTGCTCTTACCTACGCGCGTGAAGCATTATTTACTACAGGTCTTCCTTTACACGGAAAAATTGCCTATGTTGGATTTACAAAGCTAAAGTTGTAAATATATTCTTTTAAATGCAACTAAACTCTGTGTACAATTCATTATTCAATATGTAAGTTGTATTGGACTCTGTCGTTAATTTTATATTTTGCTGGTAAATTTTACATTTTTCTGCTAAAAATAGGGGGTTGCGAGTAATTATTTATTCATATCAATGAAATCTTTTAATACATCAATTAAATATCTCTTCCTGACAATAATGTGGAATAGTATGTGATTGAAAGGAAGAAATATTTAATTAATATGTGAACAAAGTAATTAATTGATATAAATAAATAATTGCGATCTCCCTAGTGATTATTAGTAAATCCAAAATTCCTTATCTCTGTGTAATAAGCGCAGCAATTGTTATAACACATTTTTTTCCGTGTAATTTCTCATAACGCGACGCCGAGTCAATTCCTATTTTAAAAAGGAAAATAGTGAAGGTGAGCGCGAATGCTTTATCAATATTACAGTTAGGATTTAAGGGAACGTATCAATCGAATTGCTCGGAAAGCCACAGCATGCTAGCTTTAATATCGCGTGCAGACGAAATATTTGAAGCGTTTACTGATCGACGCTTGCCTATAACTGCGGGGATATACCATTACGGAAGTATCGGCCAGCGATGAGATTATTTTTATTATTCATTCGCGCATTCGGGGCCCTTTAATTTTCGCTTTGTGCTTTCTGCGTGCCACGCGAAACTTAGCGTGCTAAAGAATGCAAATACCACCGTCCATTGAACCCTGGCCTCAATTGTTTGAGCGATAAAGTACATTTTTAAAGATAGGTACTTCGATAGCATTTGTTATATCGATTAAATTTTAGGAGAGACGCTAAGGGTGTATCCTCTCGGAGAAAATTTAAGATTGTGATTGATAATATAGAAATGGTAGGTATGAAGATATTCGATGGAAGAGAAAAATAAATAATCTAAAAATATATATTAGGTTATTCGAACTGTTAATCAAAAATAGCAATAAAAGTAGTTCTTTCTATTAGTATTTGAAGTACGGAATAACTGTAATACAAGATTGTCGTCATATCATGTACTTCTTTCAATATTACATAATTGTAAAATATTTTTAATAATCTCCAGAAATTATAAGTAACTTTCAACGTCAATAGCGTCACGAATAATAATAATATTCTCTAATAAAATTCTAATCTCTATAATCTAATTCTCGAATAAAATTATTGTCGGAGATAAATTTTGGAATGACGATTTATTTAAAAATTCCGATTGGATGAGTTGATAACTTTATTTTATCGGGTATTTTTATGCGATGCAATCTTAATTTGAAAATTAGTTTAGGAACTCTTCGCGAGTAAAATCGATGCCTCCAATTTGAAAGAGTATACGCCTAACGTAGCCCGTTGAATATGCCGTTCGACGGAGCTTACAGCGAGCTTCGTTGAGAAAAGAAATCGATGTAGTCGATAAATCAAACAATGTAACGCCCTTCTTTAATCCCAGAGGTCCCACAAAAAACTGCCCGACCCGTTCGACCTGTCGCGCGTTCCCGGTCGCCAAGGCAGACAACCACAGTGTGTTTACCGCATTTCGATTTTACTGAAAACGGCGCCATACCCTGGTAACCAAGGCTACGGGGAAGCAAGACAGTGGCGTTCGACCAATGGAGAACTGGTCTCCAGCTGCGTTCTCCAGTGAGCTACCGAGTTTGAGGGTGGTCAACCAATGGCGCTTGCCACGTGTTTGGAAACTTCGTAGAATTTCGATTGAAGAGGACGCCCGTCGCCTGCTGAAGTGGAGGGGAAATCCTCCGTCGCGGACAGTCATTGTTCGAACGTTCATCGAGTCGAGCGCTCGCAATAACGTCGGTTTAACCTGATCATTAGAATGTCTCAGTGGTACATTTAACGCACTTTATAAGTATCGCTCGGTGCGAAATTAATTGTCGAGACAAACCGTTCGGATAAAGCTTAAAAATGGAGTCGTGCGGGATGAGCGTGATCAAGTATATCCTGTTTTTGTTCAATTTGATTTTCGCGGTAAGTTTGAGCGGCGGATCTGCGCGACTCTGTTTCTCGAACGAATGGAAAAACTAACTTGTTAGAAAATAGCATTATTTAAGTTACCGTAACAAACGTTTGAGTTAATAGAAACATTTATTTGAAATTAATAGGAATTTATTCATATCGAACAAAAGTCTATTTGAATTTGATAAATGTTCTATTAGGTTCATTCTCGATTAAAAAGATATGCAAAACATTTATTCAATTCAAATAGATTTTCAATTTTTTCAATGTGAATAAATTCCTATTTATCTCAAATAAATTTTTCTATTAGGTTTCTATTCAACTGGGCCTTTTCTCTCAGTGCAAAGAAACCTGTTATAAGTTTTCATCCAAAAAGCAAACCATTTTTGTTACTATAACAAAAAATGCCGCTATAATAACTGATTTTCAATGTTCTTATTAAGACTTAAAATTAGTCTTTTTTCCGCGCGATCGCAAGACGGAATGCATAAGTAATTTCGGCCCGTTTTACGGAGTTGTGATTTCGATTGTTATTTTCTAACGCGAAGTCTAGAAGAGACGTACTGAGAAATACGAAATACAATAAATTTGGGTGTCTTCAGATATCAGGAATCGGGATCATAGTAGCGGGAGCCCTGGTTCTAGCCGACGTTGGAGAGTTCAGTCACTTTTTAGAGGGGAGGATACTGGCACCTCCGATAGTGCTCATCGTTGCCGGTGCCATCGTCTTCTTCGTCGCCTTCCTGGGATGCTACGGCGCGATCAAGGAGAATTACAATCTGCTGATAGCCGTGAGTCCTTCTTTTCAACCCCTCCTTTCCATTATTAATGCCCGGCTTCATATCCGTTTTCCGTAACAAGTATAAATAAAAAAATTAAAAATCGAAACTCCAAAATAACGGTGAACTCGTTTTCCTGCAGTTCGCAGTGGCATTGCTGATAATCTTCGTGGTAGAGCTCGCCGTAGGAATAGCGGCGGCTGTCTTCAAAGACGATTTCAGTGGCGCCATGAAGGAGACTCTGAAGGGTTCGATGAGAAACTACACGACCAACGAGTTGGATAGGTTGGCTTGGGACAATGTACAAAGGAAGGTAAGGTGATACCTTGTAAAAAGGCCTTATTTAAAATTGATGTCTTTATGATTACTTGTACTTTTATAAAATTCCTATTTTATTTGCTTCCTCTTATTTACCTTCTCTTTCGTTAATACGAAACTCTTGAAAGAATACGCGTACTTGAAAAAGTACGCATGTTCTTTGATCTTATTATAATTTTGTGTCTCTGCAAATATAAATTTGCATCTTATTATAACTGACTTTTTGGAAAAATTAGTTTTATTGTATTTTTTACTTTACTTTAATACGCGATCATTTTTGTAATTAATTTTAATGTTTCCGTGATATATTTTATTATTAATTAGTTAAAACCATATGATACGGTACCATATGTTTATCGTTATCATTATCTATAATAGCCAAGTTCTGAAATTATATTTATGTCCTACAATAAGAGATAATTTCCCTGAGAAAAATTGCATAAAATATTGAATTTCAATATTTTTAAGCTTTCATAGTCATTATCATTAGAATTATGAGCTATTAATTACACGGAGAAAAAAAAAGATGAAAAATTATTCCGTTAGAAGGATAATCTGAGTACGAAAGGTAAAATAGATCAAAAATTATCCTTCCAGGATTTAAAATTTAACCTTGTTTAGGATAACTTTTGATCTATTTTACCTTTCGTACTCAGATTATCCTTGTAACAGAAGAATGTTTAATCCTTTTTTTTCTTCAGTGTATTACTCTCGATATCTGGGTGGCAATCACGTCCATATTGTTTAATTTGCCGATGTTTCGCAATCGTTGCAGTTTGCCTCCCTCTGGATGACCTTCTGAGTATCACCTGATCTTTTTTAGTATCACCTGACCTTCTGACTTTCCGAAACGATATCGCGTTCGCTGAATACGAATATCGATATAATAAAATAAGAAAGAGAAGGTGAGGTAACGTCTGATCCCTGCAACGTAATTGCAGAAGAATTCCTCAAATAAAATCGTAACATTACCATCATATTCTAACCATTTACATCGATAAGAAAACTCGATCGTTGCCGATCGTTAAATGGCAGATGCGGAAATTCCACTTAGAAAATGACTTTTCCCGTTTCGATTGCTCAGAAGTAAGCAACTACTTCCAAAAATTGAAAACGATACAAACGTATACTTCTTTCTATAACAATCCATCCATTGTACAATTAACGAGGGTTTTTCTTTCTCACCACAGGGAATATAATTCATAATCGTAAAAACGCACTGAGAGAAATAAATGTTGATGCCAGAAAAATGTTTTCATCAATCCGAAAAATGATACAACTCCAGAACCCAACCATGGTTTTTTTCGTGCAAGAAAAAATCAGATAGGTTTAAGTAATTGTTTCTTTCGCGCAGATAAAATTTCTTGTTCCAACAAAGGCATTTTTAAATCAAGAATATGTATTTTATGACCAAGAAGCCGTATTTTTAAAATTTTGTAAGACCATATGTGGAGGTGTTTTTCAAAAAGCGTTATTTCCAAAAACTTCGTCTACTGAGGTACAGGTGGCATCATGCTCTACATGACTTAGTGCTACAGTTTTCTTGCTTTCCTGCAAAAATATGCCAAATGGAAATAACGCTCTTTGAAAAACCCCTCCACATATATTCTTGATTCAAGTCATACTTTTTGACACAAGCAATTATTTTTCTCGGTGTGTTCCATCATAAATTTTAACGAAGCAAAAAAAATTCTTCTACTTCCCCTACTCCCTCCTTAAAGAACTTCTACATTCTTCCCCTTCCTTCTTCAGTTGGAATGTTGCGGCGTGGATAGCTATTCCGACTGGAACACGTATACAGGCTCCTGGCAGGTGCCAGAATCCTGCTGCATGAATCAAATGACTGGCTCCGCCTGCGAGAGGAACACCCGGGGTTGCTTTCAAGTATTGGAGATGAGGGTGCGGAACAGTGCTAAGGTGTTAATAGGAGTGGGCATCGGCATCGCATTCGTCGAGGTTGGTTTATAGTACACCTTATATCGTCAATATTTCCATAACTGTAGGGTGTCCCAAAATTAACGCAAGATTTAAATTTAATGAAAAACACTATTTTTTTTTATTACAATGTTATTTTTTTATTGAATCGTAAAGTACACAGGATAGGGTTATGTATGGAATAACATATAGGGCAAATGGCCTCCACGGCTTTCCTGGCACATACGCACTCTTTTGTCGAAATTTTCCATGACCGTTGTGCATAAATGTGGCTGAATTTCGTTGATGCAGCGTTGAATTTCCTCTTTCAATGCACGCGTCCTTGCCATTTGCCCTATATGCTATTCCACGCATAACCCTATCCTGTGTACTTTGCGATTCGATACAAAAATAACATTGCAATAAAAAAACTGTATTTTTCATTAAATCAAAATCTTGCGTTAATTTTGGGACACCCTATAGATGGAAGAACGAGTTAGATTGATATTACGAGGATGCCACGATTGATTGGGATGAATCAATTTTCTTCGATGCAGCGAACGGGATATCTACTTATCCGATATTTTTTCAGGTCGCGGGTATAGTGCTAGCGTGCTGTCTAGCTATGGCTATAAAGAGGGAGGGTGACAAGTGAGGCGCCGCTCATCGATCACCCTCCGGATAGGTCGATTGCCTGTTACGAAGAAAGCAAAATGATGTCATCGAATACATCCGAGGAATCTCGCGGCACGCACGTTTCCCTCTTTCTGTTTCCAATCGACGATCCATTTTCAGCGCTCCTCTCTTCTAATTTCGCCACCGTTGCGCGTGTCGTGACTTTAATGGATCCAAATTGCGCGTTCCTTCTTATGTAATCGTTCTTCGGTGTATACAGCTGGACCTTGGTCACCTGAGTAAGTCGAGACATGCGTACCATGATGCAACGCTCATAGATAAATGATGTCGAGACAAACGACGATCAGGTTACCGAGGTTCCACCGCATCGTTTATTTAAAAATTCTCTATTGCGTTACCAAAGACGAACAATTTCAATGGCATCGCACGTGTTTATTTGACTTCTCCTTTGAATTCGATAATTTTGCGATGATATTTTCGGTTTGGCTCGTGTCGAAATCAATCTGGTAAGTTCCGAGTGACGTGTGGCTGTCCACATGACAATAATCGTCTTGATTTGTTCGAGTAAGTACAACTTGCATGATTGATGCACTCATTATTGGGAAAGGCATGAAATGGTGTCGAATTCGATATCTAAATAGATTTCTTCGTGATGCATAAGAATTATTCGATATAACGCATGTCCTAGAATATAATACCTGTGTAAGATGGTTTATTTCCAAGAAGAAATGACACACAAGTACCGATTTTGGTAGCTTTGAAGAGTTTTCAATTATCGGAATTGGGAAAACAGCTGTTCGAATTTGCGGGGTCCATTACATAGAGACCGTTACATAAAGAAGAGTTGTCTAAATAGGATAATTTCAGCAGGCTCCTATCTATCGAAACAAACCATGCTATAGATGTGAGTCACATGAAATAATTGAATTTAATTGACTCGCCTCTATGTTTCTGGGCATTTGGTATATAAGCTATACTTTAAGGCACTTTTCGACGCCTGTAGAATGATCTCCCACGTGACGAGCGAATGGTAGCTGGAAGAACGGGGCGATACTTGACTTTTCGTGCAAAGAGGCGACGTAATTTCCTGTAGAGATCTATAACGTTAAGGTCGATGTGACTTTTTATTTATCCCAATAGATTTTTACCAGGAAATATTCGTCACAATTTTGCATAAAACGTTATTGCCGAGAACTTGAGCATATATTCAACCTACACTGAGAAAAATATCCTGGTCAATTTAACCAAAATTCTAAAGGCAATAACCAAACCGTTTGATAAAATATGGATCCTCCATCTGTTTGGTTAAACTGACAATTTTCTGGTTAGAATAACTAAACATGTAGTTCAAGTTACTAAACATTTAGTTAGAGTAATTAAATACTTGGTTCAACTTCCTTGTATTTTGGTTAGAATAACTAAACTCGTTTAACCAGATGCGTTTTGTCATTTTAACCAAGTTATTCTTCTCAGTGTAGTGAATAACAAAATGAACGGAAGCAACGCGACTACGGTACCCGATATTTCATGCACTCGCAATATGACCTCTAGTGATAATCTACGACTTGGTATATTTAATGGCCTCGACCGCGGATGTCGCTAAAATCGATATAATTACCAATTCGAACTAAGAGATTTCTATTAGGGATTCATGGTAATTTCTATTTCTCAGTCCCCTTGGGAAAGACTTGTACTAGGAATTCGTAGTTACTCCCCGTTTCCCCTTTGGGGCGATGAATCATCGAGATTTGCAAACGCAAGATTTCGTGCAACGACTCTCGCGTAAGAGCAAGACTAACGAACGAAGTCACGTTCAATTTGACATTTCGTGCACACTCGTCGCAACCTCTGGCACAAATGTGACGTCATATTTGTTATGGTCCTGACAGGATGGTAATAGTGTTCACGTGACCACTGATTTTTCTCAATAGATTTCTACTAGAGAATTATTGAAATCTACATTTCTCTTTTTTTCTGAAATGATTCGTCGTACTATGTGGACGAGGATTCGTGTAATATTTTTTATTTCCCGCGGCTGTGGAACAACTACAGCCGTAACACTGAAGGCTTAGCGCTAAACGACAGAAAGACGTCAGTTACCAATTAATACGCAAAATATTTGAAATATTCGACGCAATTCAGGCTTCCGTTTTCATTCGTTGATATTTTTTTAATTTTTGAGTTACCATTCGTGACGTCGGCGGTCCCTTTTCACTGCCCGTGTAAAAGTAACAAATTAATAATATACTTTTTACTTGTTAGAGCCTCATTAGTAGCATAGATGTTACTAATGTCTTATTTATTATAATAGATTTTTTTCGGAAGAAATATTGTACTTATGTACCGTAAATTTGAGTCTTAATCACATATAGGTTTCATGTGTTTTTTATTTTAGTCATACAGGGCTCTCTTTGGTTTAAGTTCAAAACTGAATATAGTATCTAATAATATGTATCATATCAAAGCTAAAACGTTAAGGACGTATTTAGTATTAATCACGTATGATAGGTTGATAGGTCTCTTCCCTCATGTTCGTACGTTAGAATTATTCGAATCCTTAAGGAAAATGATGGAGATAACAAAAAGCGATGGAAGAACGCCCTACGAGGATTTATTATTACACGTATTAAAGCAACACATAAACCGTATTTGAGAAATATAGTACAATGGATTGCTGATAAAATCGACGGTATTTTTAAAAACCATATCGGCGCGAGTCAATTTTCTAATAACGGTTTGCAAAGAACGTTGATGTATGAGGAGAACGAGTTCGTGGTTATCGCGGCTACTCATCTGTCGCGTAATTATCGAAAATTACCTGCAGCGAAATGTCGCTCCATTTTTCCCCAAAGAAAATTGTATACTTACACGGTATGGAGATCGATTGCGATTATCTGATCGTCGATAATTCGATGGTTTGAAGCGTAGGTGCGACCCCTCATAATAAGGTTCTCGTAGGTACGAACTTTCGGTTAATGACTGACAGAAATTCGGTTATTAGCAAGAGAGTTGTCAACACTTGATGTTATAATCGCGAGTAGTTGAGTATAATATTTATTAGTAGGTAATAATAAAGTTGATACACGCATTTCTGTGTTTGCTTTCCGTTATCCATTTGAGAATCTACCTCATATATTTCCTTATAATTGGAGTTAGAAATAATGACGTTAGCAGAAAAATATAAATAATATATAATTTCACAGAGAAAGAGAAAAAGAAAGAAAAAGAGAAAGTGTAAAAGAACAAGAAAAAGAAAGAGAGTAACACAGAGTGAAGAACATACCTATATTCCTGATAAACGTGGAATTTCAGTTTGTTTTTTCCATAGAGTGGCGAAGAATGAAGAAGCGAAAAACGAAATTTATAGCCTACGTAAAATTTCATCGTGGTGTTAGCCGCGATTTCGAGGGACTCACTGTTTCATCAGCTGCGTCGTCGGACAGACGTTGCTCGCTTTTGTATTGTGCGTGATAAGTCGCAAGCCCGCTTGCCAGTCCTGGAAATTAATATCGCGAGAAGGGAGAATCTCGTTCAATGAAGAAAAGTAACTTTTCGACAAAATTATCTTCTGCG
This sequence comes from Xiphydria camelus, assembly GCA_963678675.1. Classification (NCBI taxonomy): domain Eukaryota; kingdom Metazoa; phylum Arthropoda; class Insecta; order Hymenoptera; family Xiphydriidae; genus Xiphydria; species Xiphydria camelus. The sequence goes on from OY783201.1 coordinate 12,099,285, forward strand.
AAAATTCCGAGCTCGCGGTACATTCGTTATTCCCACCTTCGCAGTCTGCGCGTCCGCGCACACGACGTGCTGATAGTGAATATTCGTATAATCAATTCCCGAACATATCGTCAAACTCTTCTCATTTAGCTGCTCCATGGTGTCGTGTTTGCTCAACTTGTTGTATAATTTCGGATCCTGAATTTCGGATTTGAGGAATAAACTCGTTTCCGGGAGCAGCGCGCCAGGGGGTTCATTTGTATTTCATTCTCGCGGGAGAGACATTTCTGCGAGACTCACCTTCGGCGTACCTCCGTATCTTAAGGTACGTACAAACCGGGCAACAAAGTGTTGGCAACAGGTTGGCAACAGGCGGAACAAGTTGGCAACATAGATGTTGCCAACATCAACTCGTATCTGGATACAGTATTACAACGAGCTTTGTGTGTGACAAAAGTATATTTATTTTACAGTTTCAAGATATTAATTTTCATGAAACTCGTACAATCAAATAGGTCGGCTTTGAACGTATAAAATAAAGTGAAAAAACTGTTTTCATGAGAAAAATGTATATTTTATTAGCATGGGGTCCACTGGACCCCGTGTGACCACTACGGATTAATAAATTATTAATAAATTGTCTGTCGCATATTCGCCCAAATGCTCTTCGCATTTCGGCCTTAGACCGGCGTGAGGGAGAAATTCGACACTCCCCTCGTGCCGTTAAAGCCATAAATTAGATCCAGGAAAGTTCCTCATTATCACAGGGTCGAAGAGCGACCAGTACGTTTGAAAACCTGCGAGCGACCGGAACAGCTCGCAAATAAAGTTAATGCATTGTTTGTCTTCCCTTACCAATTGGTATAATTTTATTCATCCTAAACCCACCACGCGCAAGATTAATTTGGCGCGTAGTCCGTCGCGCAAAGACGGAACATTGTTTATTAGAATAGGTATTGCGAGAAACGGCTTATTTCGATCCGTCCGTTAATTAACCTTTTCCGGAAAAGGTGTGCGACGGAACACAGACTCCAGTCTTTATTATGTATGGGCACCTAATATCGCGGTAACTGCAGTCGGACGACGCAAGGATAATGGCTTTTATGCAGGTCTTTGGAAATTTTCGGAACTGTCTATTTGATATATCGAGGAAAGCTAATTCTCATTCAACACGCTCCATTTACAGGGTCATAGTGAGAAAATCACTTCTAGGGATGCACTGGGTTGGACTCTATATAGCACGTTATTAAGCATGCACTGAGAGAAAAGGCGAGGGTGAAATTAACCTATGTTGCTGGGTAAAAATTGTTCTAGTTAAAGGTACCACTTTTACATTATATCTTGGTATTGATTTAGTAACCATAGCTACTATTAAATAATTGTATGTAAGGCAGGGATGCAGTTCTGTACATTAACACTCTCGCTGCCGCGTGTATCTCTAGCGATACACCCTGTATATGCGAACATGTATCGCTAGCGATACACCAGCCAGTTGCATGGACGATCGGCCACTGTTGGTCTGACACTATAAAACCCAAAAGTTTCATTTTTGGCCTCCCACATGTATTATCTACAGAATCAGAGGGTTTATAATTAAAACATTAATTAACACCAAAAAATTAAAAACTTTATTGTTTTTCGTTCAACTAGACTGCAGATATGTAGATTTACTACACAAAAGTTACAAAATAATAATTACTACAAGACTTTTTGTCACTATTTTTTCAAAAAAGTGAAATTCAAACATTATAGTTTCGCACTAGATATTTTTTGTGAAAATATTACAAAAAACAGTTTTGGCTCACGGAGGTAAAATTTCGAAATACCCCGTAGCAGCGAGTGTCAAAACTTTTTTTTCTCAAACAAATAATTTCAGAATTATTGTTAAGTAAACTGGAGCGCTTTTCTTAAAATTGCATTCACGTACACTTTTAACTCTCAACTTTGCTAATTAACGATTCATTGTTTTCATAATCAATTGTACTCGTTTCCGCACCACCATGAGGTAGAGTAAACGGCGCGTTTTTTTTTATATTGTGGTTTCCCCAGTAGGCCTATTCCACAACTGTCGTTCTATATAGTGTGCAATTTTCCCTCGTTTGGAGATTCGTCATCTTTTTCATATATCCGAGCAGCCGCCCGGTACTCGCCGAATGCCACATATTTGGCCCCACCTTAAGGTTCGCGAAGTATTTATGATCGTGTTAGGTATTATTAAACGGTACGAACCGATATGTCGCATTCCATCTATAGTAAGACGGAACATCACTTCTTTTTATATCCAAAACCTGCGAAGCCCATGATCGGATGAACCTCTTCTTCATACGCCTCTTCCAATTTTTTTTGCCCTTCCTCTTCTCCTTTCTGAATTCTTTAATTTTCTCCTCCTCTGCTTTCAGCTCTTTTACTCTTTGCTCTAGATCGTAATCTTTCTTTTTTTCCTCCATCTTCTTCTTATTTACGGCAAATCTAGCTTTAACTTGATCCAATGTTGAACGTTCAATTTTCATAGATATTCCGAGTTCACGCTGGTGTTTTATTCCATTGATGTGATCCAAAAAATTAATAGAATCTTTGACGACACAATCGCATACATTGCAATAATATCCTTCAGTCTGAGATGATGGAGTATTTTTGTTAATGACCACACTCTTTCCTAGCTTAGATTCTAAGCCAACTTTATAATCACGCTGTTTGAGTAATTCTCTTTTAACAGCTGGTTGCTTCGGTATTCCCAATTCTTCTTTCGCAATTTCATCTTGAAGACGCTGTGAGGCTATCCTTTCATATTCTTCTCTATTCCACTTTCGTCTATGATCCTCTGGTCGCGTCGACATTTTAAAAAACGGTGTGATTATTCACGTAAAAACGTAACTACACGAAAAATGCCAAAAACGATCTACGGAATGTTTATGTATAAATTTCGGTGCACTTGCACTTGTCGATGTACCTGTGGTCACAATTATACTACTGTTTATGCTGAGGCACTGTTCACTTGATTACACACATTGAGTAAAGTGCATTCGGCTGCGGTTTATATATCGTACAGCTAATAGATAGTGGGGATAGCGTGGGCGATACGGTACGCTCTGATTAGCTGAATGAGAATAACGGTGTAACTAGTGGGGGTTGATGCAGTGCGCCCCGATTGGCTAGGAGAGAAAGACATTAGAACAATAGATGACGTTCGGTGGTTTCCGCGTCCCGATTAGCAGATAAGGTACCGTTGCTCGTCCTTAGTCATGACGAGGGTTCAACGCGGAATGTCGAAACGATCTTCTATACCTGATAAGCCAGGTATTAGATTTACCGAATTTTGTACATAAACATTCCGTAGATCGTTTTTGGCATTTTTCGTGTAGTTACGTTTTTACGTGAATAATCACACCGTTTTTTAAAATGTCGACGCGACCAGAGGATCATAGACGAAAGTGGAATAGAGAAGAATATGAAAGGATAGCCTCACAGCGTCTTCAAGATGAAATTGCGAAAGAAGAATTGGGAATACCGAAGCAACCAGCTGTTAAAAGAGAATTACTCAAACAGCGTGATTATAAAGTTGGCTTAGAATCTAAGCTAGGAAAGAGTGTGGTCATTAACAAAAATACTCCATCATCTCAGACTGAAGGATATTATTGCAATGTATGCGATTGTGTCGTCAAAGATTCTATTAATTTTTTGGATCACATCAATGGAATAAAACACCAGCGTGAACTCGGAATGTCTATGAAAATTGAACGTTCAACATTGGATCAAGTTAAAGCTAGATTTGCCGTAAATAAGAAGAAGATGGAGGAAAAAAAGAAAGATTACGATCTAGAGCAAAGAGTAAAAGAGCTGAAAACAGAGGAGGAGAAAATTAAAGAATTCAGAAAGGAGAAGAGGAAGGGCAAAAAAAGAAAATTGGAAGAGGCGTATGAAGAAGAGGTTCATCCGATCATGGGGTTCGCAGGTTTTGGATATAAAAAGAAGTGATGTTCCGTCTTACTATAGATGGAATGCGACATATCGGTTCGTACCGTTTAATAATACCTAACACGATCATAAATACTTCGCGAACCTTAAGGTGGGGCCAAATATGTGGCATTCGACGAGTACCGGGCGGCTGCTCGGATATATGAAAAAGATGACGAATCTCCAAACGAGGGAAAATTGCACACTATATAGAATGACAGTTGTGGAATAGGCCTACTGGGGAAACTACAATAAAAAAAAAACGCGCCGTTTACTCTACCTCATGGTGGTGCGGAAACGAGTACAATTGATTATGAAAACAATGAATCGTTAATTAGCAAAGTTGAGAGTTAAAAGTGTACGTGAATGCAACTTTAAGAAAAGCGCTCCAGTTTACTTAACAATAATTCTGAAATTATTTGTTTGAGAAAAAAAAGTTTTGACACTCGCTGCTACGGGGTATTTCGAAATTTTACCTCCGTGAGCCAAAACTGTTTTTTGTAATATTTTCACAAAAAATATCTACTGCGAACCTATAATGTTTGAATTTCACTTTTTTGAAAAAATAGTGACAAAAAGTCTTGTAGTAATTATTATTTTGTAACCTTTGTGTAGTAAATCTACATATCTGCAGTCTAGTTGAACGAAAAACAATAAAGTTTTTAATTTTTTGGTGTTAATTAATGTTTTAATTATAAACCCTCTGATTCTGTAGATAATACATGTGGGAGGCCAAAAATAAAACTTTTGTGTTTTATAGTGTCAGACCAACAGTGGCCGATCGTCCATGCAACTGGCTGGTGTATCGCTAGCGATACATGTTCGCATATACAGGGTGTATCGCTAGAGATACACGCGGCAGCGAGAGTGTTAATGTACAGAACTGCATCCCTGCCTTACATACAATTATTTAATAGTAGCTATGGTTACTAAATCAATACCAAGATATAATGTAAAAGTGGTACCTTTAACTAGAACAATTTTTACCCAGCAACATAGGTTAATTTCACCCTCGCCTTTTCTCTCAGTGCATGCTTAATAACGTGCTATATAGAGTCCAACCCAGTGCATCCCTAGAAGTGATTTTCTCACTATGACCCTGTAAATGGAGCGTGTTGAATGAGAATTAGCTTTCCTCGATATATCAAATAGACAGTTCCGAAAATTTCCAAAGACCTGCATAAAAGCCATTATCCTTGCGTCGTCCGACTGCAGTTACCGCGATATTAGGTGCCCATACATAATAAAGACTAGAGTCTGTGTTCCGTCGCACACTTTTTCCGGAAAAGGTTAATTAACGGACGGATTGAAATAAGCCGTTTCTCGCAATACCTATTCTAATAAACAATGTTCCGTCTTTGCGCGACGGGCTACGCGCCAAATTAATCTTGCGCGTGGTGGGTTTAGGATGAATAAAATTATACCAATTGGTAAGGGAAGACAAACAATGCATTAACTTTATTTGCGAGCTGTTCCGGTCGCTCGCAGGTTTTCAAACGTACTGGTCGCTCTTGGACCCTGTGGTAATGAGGAACTTTCCTGGATCTAATTTATGGCTTTAACGGCTCGAGGAGTGTCGAATTTCTCCCTCACGCCGGTCTACGGCCGAAATGCGAAGAGCATTTGGGCGAATATGCGACAGACAATGTATTAATAATTTATTAATCCGTAGTGGTCACACGGGGTCCAGCGGACCCCATGCTAATAAAATATACATTTTTCTCATGAAAACAGTTTTTTCACTTTATTTTATACGTTCAAAGCCGACCTATTTGATTGTACGAGTTTCATGAAAATTAATATCTTGAAATTGTAAAATAAATATACTTTTGTCACACACAAAGCTCGTTGTAATACTGTATCCAGATACGAGTTGATGTTGGCAACATCTGTGTTGCCAACTTGTTCCGCCTGTTGCCAACGTGTTGCCAACATATGTTGCCAACATGTTGCCAACACTTTGTTGCCCGCTTTGTACGTACCTTTATGTCGCTCACTTGCACCAACTCTATGACATCTCCGTCCTGCGAAACGTGATTTTTGTCACTTCAAAAATTCATTTTTTTTATTCCCATCATACGGAATTTATTTATTATTTTTATTTTTTTATTAAAACTGCTTTGCTCCCAGAAAAATTATAAAAATTCATTTATTTTACGCGGTAAACGTTGATAACGCGAGAATAGTTTTCTGAATTTTTCAAACAATCCTTTTTTTAATATTCCTTGTCAAAAAATATCGAGTCGAAATAATCCCCGCAAAAGCTTCCTCGTGGCCCGGTGATCGTTTCTCAGGCCCGTCGAGCAAAAGCTCGCCTGTTCCCGCACATAGATTCTGGAATATTGTGATTTACATCGGAAAAGTGCCCGCGCTGTCGGGGCTTGAGATTTACACCCCGCAACCCCATTCCGCCCCGAGATTTACACTGTACCTTTCCCTTGCTCTTCCAGTAGACGAAGAATCCGTACTCGCGCGCGCGCGTTGACTTTGAAGAGGCAGTTTGGCTCGTACTCGGTACTCTCCTTGTCCTCGAACCACCGATCGAAGGTCGAGCCATTTCGCAGGAGCTCCGGCACCTCGATGCGCCAATTGAATTCGAATTTTTTCGTCTTTTTTCCCAACCAAAACGATTCGCGCAAAGCGAATAACGGAAGTCGCCTCTGGCGTGGAGCTTTCGGACGGAGGAAGAAAAATCGTAAGTCGACTTACGAGGGAAACACCCTTACGGACAGAGCGGTCCGAGCGTTACTCGGTGCCTAGGCACGGGAAACCTGTCACGGATGAGAGCTTAATTAGTTGAGAATTATTCAATTGCCGGGTTTACCGGGGATCGTCGCTATTGGATGAGTCGGACGTGGCGCGAAGGTCGTTAGGATTGTGTAGCGGCTGCCAAATCATTCGAAGATAAGGGAGTTCGGAACTGGAGATCGGAGATTTATGAAATGACGGAAGGTATTACCAATTCTTCGTTGTAAAATAGCAAGTTGGTATAAAAAAATGAGAGAGTAATCGTAGAATTCAAAGAATTTATCAAACTATCACTTCGACATATTTATTTATTCGGTAGATACATGTAGACGAATGATGCGATTTTAATTTGCATTTACTTACATACGCACGGACAATCGTCGCTATTTTACATTAATGTTAATCTATAGATATATGTATTTACAAGAGTTAGGTATGTTAGCTGCACTCGTAATCATGGTCGTTTTGCTCTGGCAAGGGCTCCATACAGCGTGCGTCCTGGTATACACGGCAGTAGCGACGGTTGCCGGCTCGTCCGGCGCGGCTAGACGTAGCAGTTAGTGTGGAAACCGAGGAACGACAAAATGTTTGATTTTTTAACCCGAAATCAACATTAAACTGAAAAAAATATCAATCTGACGAGTAGAAGTACATACACGTATTACTCTCCACTATCCAACCGTTACGCGATCGGTCACTGATAATTTATTTCTCCGCTGATTATTTCTATCAATCAATTTCATGTACTTCTACTCATCAGATTGATAACTTTTCAGTTTTACGCTGATTTCGGATTAAAAAATCAAACATTTTTGGCTCGTCTGTTCCAGCCGCGTCGGACAAGCCAGCGACCATTGCTACTGCAGTGTATACCGAGGTGCGCTCTGCATATATTATGCAATACAAATCAATCGTGAAATCGCATTTGATCGCTTCTCCACTTCGGCATATTTATTTATTCGGTAGATACATGTAGACGAGTGATGCGATTTTAATTTGCATTTATTTATAGCTGCACGGACACTCGTCGCCATTTTGACATTAATGTTACATGTTGTGGCGACCTGTCACGCAACGGCGACCTGCCGCCAGATGGCGCCGACCCTCTCGGCCCTCGACTCGCGACTCCCGGCCCACGGCTCTCGGCTCTCGTTAGTGGTCCGACGGCGGGCAAGATATAAGACTGCCCGTCTCTCACGGAGGACCACGGAGCGTCTAAGGCAGGAGTCGGCCTAGCCTTACTGGCGAGTACACAGGCCGACATTGTAACCAATGCTACACAGATTGATAATTTATAATTGCTAATGTATAGCTGTCAAATCAAAGGAACCTCTTCGCCAAGAGCCAGTCGGAGAACACCGCGCAGCCCTCGGCGAATAGTCCTCTCAGCCCGTCTCTAGATTCCTTGAAACTCGGACCTTCTCACGGGGGACTACAGAGCGTCTAGGTCAGGAGTCGGCCTAGGCTTAGTGACGAGTCCACAGGCCGACTCCGGGACGAAACGCTCCGCCGATTAGATGGAGACCACATCTTTTCGCCCATACCAAATACAGTGCTACTGTATTTTAGTATAATCATACCTATATTAGTAGTACATTAAAATACCATTTCCGAATCTGCGTCAATGAGTAGGTACATAAGAAAGGTGGTCAAAGCAGTTAATGTCCTGCAGGAGTTGCGCAGTGAACATGCTTTGTGGTACTTTTCCACTGAGCATGTCGCACGCGAGCAATGGGAAGACAATGTAGTCGAAACCTCTGTACATACATGTAAGTAATATAAGTACAGTTATACAATGTGTACATGGGTCAACCTACAGTAAATAATAAAGTTGAACAGAACAGTCCAAAAATAAAGTTTTATTTTACGTTTATTAGAACAATTTAACATTTTCGGAAAATAATGTATTATCGTTTTTTCATATTTATATAGAATGAGTCGTTAATATAATATATGAAATATAGAATGCAATTTTTCGTTAAAAAGTAGATATAATGAATCTATACTTATTAAATATTATGTCCGTTATCACAAATAGTGTATATACATATAGATAAATAATCACAAAGTAATGATAATTTATATCAACGTGTTAGATCAACGAGAATAATTAATCATTAAAGGAATTTTCAATCTAACGACAACCGATTGAATTAGCAGATCATTGGAGCGTATTCTACATGACGCATTCTATATTTTCAAAATATTAGCAATGAGGAAACGTCATGCAATGACGTGTAAATGTTATCGCTAAAACAAAGAGGTAAACGCGATAGCGAAAACGTTTATACATTTTTCCTTGTCGATGTTGCGAAATAAATTTTGAAATACTAGATTTGGTTACTATTTATAAAAAATTATCTGCATTAATACTGCAATCATTCTTCATATTACTATAATAGAAATTGTAATGATAACGATAAAAATCTATCGTTATGCAACGTTACACTAGATTTTTCAAAAAATGAATTTTATCAGCTAATTATACAAGATTGTTATATCATCTACGCTGTTATAAAGCAATCAAAATAACGATCACAGGGATCGATATCAAGAGATTAGCTTCATTATGTAGATTAACTTCATTACATACCTATATCTCATCGTGTGTCTTAGCAAACTCAACGAATACATTTTAAAAATCGCTTACCTGTGCCAAAAGCATCGTCCAATAATATAATAATAATAAGATAATAATTAAGTGCACGAGTACGTAAACTAATATATATTATCACATTTTAAATTAACGGTGAAAGATTGCATACGACGAAGTGGCATACTAGTCTCGTTTTGATTAACAATACAATAATTTAATTTCGGTTCCGAATCGAAGTGATCTTCGATGAACGCAATTGCAGATCTAACGATAAGTTGGAAATTTCCACTCCTCTCTACGAAAGATTACTTACGACATTGACGTTGGATTCTTTCCCGTAGTATTTCTCTATTTGGCACCTCGTTATCTCGAATTTTTGGCTGTATGAAGGAGTTCTTTGGAATGTATTGCAATTCTGTCAAACGAAATAAACGATAGTTTTTTAGATATCTCGATTCCAGTCGTCAATTATTCGTTCGCTCCTTGGGTCTACGCCCTAACGTACATATATTGTAAACGAATGCACCACTGGATAAAAATAGATTAAAAAGTACAAAATATCTAATGGAAATGTCGATCGTAATGTAGACGAGGAGGATAATGTAAAAGGTACATATTGCAAGAAGTACAACAAGCCAGCCAGTAGAAGGACAAGCCTTGGTCCTAACTATAAATTAGCCCTCTCTGTATACGACTGGTCATCAGCGAATTCTACCGTATCGCCCACTCAGTAGATTGTTATCTTAAGGATACAACTGTTCGTGTACTTTAAGTACCTTTTACATTAAGTAACATGACACGTCTTTTATTTGCCCTCTATATATCTGGTATCCCTGAATATACATCAGTCCAAGATGGGTTACCTGATTGTTGGGTCAACTGTGTAATAGTCTTGGTAGAGTCGAAAGTCCTTCGAAACTACTAAGATTGATGCCACAGCCTTCCCTATACATATAGATAATCCATCTAACGGACTGAACTAAAAAATTGTAATAGAAATATAAGAAGCACACATACCTCCGATCAAAACGCAGCTGAGCTGGTGCCGTCAGATATTGTTCATGGGGGTTCGTATAATTCAAGACGATCTCATTTTGCACGGGATGCCTGACATATGGATCGTGATGCAATGCATTTTCCTCCGATATGCTCAAACCCTGGGAAGCCTTTCGCGTGCCAAAAGGATTGTGTATTCTTGGTATTTGAACATCGCTGTCAGTCTTTGGTGATTGTGGTCCCTCTTCGTTCTCTGGCTTATTGAAGCGTAGAGCTCGAACTAGATACAGCGTGAGTATCATAGATATAATCTGAAATAAAAGAGAAAAAGCCGATTAACAGACAGGAAGGCCGATAGAGGAACGGCTGATTTATTTAGGGAAGAGGCAGGTAGATTTGATTACTCAATCAACGTGTGCCCGATTTTCGGCCTTTTAGGATATCCAGGTTTTAAGGCGGGTAATGTGCATGACGTGTTGCAATAATATAGATAAATACCTAAATTAAGTAGCTACGTGTCGTTATTGCGTTATTAAATAAACGTAAAGTCAATTAGGATTCTTTTACGTACACACAAACCCCATCTTATTTTTATATGTGTTTAATACACAATTGTAATCTATATTAAATTGTTTTCAACCTTGCCAGTTTTGTTATTTTCATCGGACTATTAAGGGGTATCAGTATATCTGTAATTTGTATCAAGTGATTTATATCTTAGTTAAATGCATCATAAATAGTAGAAGCTGTGCTGATAACCAATAGGTGGTAATCCCGGCCTGATAGGCTGGTATCAAAATTTTACATTTAGACGACTTTTTACGATCACGAGGAATTTTATAAACTTTCAGTACCTTCGGTTCTGGTAATATCTCATCAAAGTAATGAAAGAAAAGGCAATATTTGCAAGCACCTTGTATTTTTGTAAGAATTTTTCGTAAATATATATATATATAGAGTATATTTTGTTATGTGTATTTGGAATAAAAATATTTGTATCTTCATTTAGGAACAATTAAAATATAATTGAACGTTAATATTGTGTTTCCCAATCGTTCAAAATTGGAAGAAAAGTAAATGCGACTTACTTGAATAATAAAGAGGACTGATAGAGTAATTATAGCGATCCAGATGATATAGTCAACCAGATTTTTAAGGGCTTCGTAACATCCAGTTGAACTTGGAATATTGAAATCAGAAATGCTGCAGGGTGACTTGAAGTTGCAACAGGATTCAGGAATGTATTCTTGTGTCGTTGTCCAGTCAGTATAGTTATTGACACCACAACAAGATAGCTATACATTTGACAATGATAAATGGATTTATATAAGTTTCTATTTTCTGGAATAAGTGACGTGATATAGAAAAATATTGGGTAATTTAACGATATTTTAGATCGATTAAAAAAAAAAATAATAAAAGAAATATTGACTATAAATTCTATATATTAGTAATGCCTGAGCAAAAATGATAGTTATTCTATAAAACTTACTTTATTTTGCAATGAGTCTAGAGACGCATTATAAAATTCATAATTTTCCACTTGATTTTGCAACTCTGTACGGAGGGTATTATCCGCTATATTCGATGTAGCAAGAGCCAAACCTCCCATAGTTATCATAATGAGGAATAATCCGAGGAGAAGAATTCCATACTGTGATAAAAAAATATTGTCATACAGTCGAGTGGCATCGAATTTGTTAAGAATAATTATTTCTTAATTATCGTCTCAATTAGGGTTAACAGGATTCTAGATGTCTGTTCACTTTTCGTATGATTATTGATTTTGCAGGATTAGATAAGGAAATATATCACCTGCACACATATCGCTAGCTGATTTTTCAAAGATGAATCTTTCAGCACGCGTAGAGGTCTCATTAGCGTGGACACTTTTTTCGTGAAATAACGGTTTTTGGTAGTCAGTCGAAAGAAAATAGTAGGGCATTCATTTATCTCACATTGTTTAAACTCACGAAGAAAAAGGTAGGTATGTTACACTGGATAAAAGAAGTTATCTTGTTCCAAAAAAGAAGTTGAATTGTTAATTTTAAAACAAACATTTTGTAACTGTATTTATTAATAATCATTTTCCTTTATTTGGTGACTTTTTAAAGCAATCATTTGTTATAGAAGAGTCGTTTTTTATAAACAATTTAAATATATTATTTAGCACGCTAGGCTTAACTATATTTCTTTAAATGCAAGTTTTGAAAAGAATTTGGGAAGTTATTAAAAATTCCAGAATTGATGAACCCTTCCAATTCTTACTTTCCCATTTGATAATAAAATATAATAAAATAATCTTGGTTTCCGTAAAGCATTGTGTGTGTGTGTGTGTGCGCGCGCGCGCGCGCGCGCGCGTGTGTGTGTAAGTATAGTCGATCTCTCTAAACAAAAAGACTCGACTTTTATAATTTGCAAGAAAAGTACACCAAAATTGGAAAGAGGCCATATTATGAAAGTTGAGAGTTTGAATATAAGACTGGATACTAGAATATACTATGCATATTGAATTGGATAGTCAAACCTATATAAAATACGCATATGCGATTTTGCAAAGATATTTACGAGATTATAATGAAATAAATTATTCAATTTGCTGTTCCCACCTTATGGCTAAGTTTCCTTAACGAGCTTTATGATCATTTACGAGAAACGTGTGACGAGTAACTATGAATAATTCAGTGGAATGTTTAGGACGCAATTTGCATGTACAACCTTGCAAAAAGCGCCTCAAGTTATAAATGAGCTGCGTTATCGCAATTAATTCTTTGGAAGGGATATTCTCTCTAACGGCCTTGCGTATCCGAGGAATAAGAATTCATGAGTCACCAGATACGAGTAAAGATACCAATGTTGGAAAAGAAACAATTATTGATATCACCGGTATAGAATGTAATGAAAATCAGGTATGATTTTAAAGTTAATTAATACTATATGAAAAAATGTTGCACATCATCAAATTGTGACGAGTGTATAAAATCTTTTTCACAATCAAACGGCAGATGGCACTTTAATTTATTAGTACTTTTCTTCGATAAAATTTTTGGCGAATCGTAAAGACCCATCAGTATGGAACTGCGATTACTTTCAAAATTTTTAAATCATTTTACTGTCTTTCGTGACTATATAAAAAATTCTCTTGATTTAAACAAATGTTTATTACTATTATAAACATAGTACAATTCTGATTTCTTGATGATCATACAAGAAGTTAATTATAGAAAATGATATTATCTTCGCAGCTTTAATTCGGATTTAGGGCTTTAATTTGCAGAAAGTTACAGAATTTTGTTAAAAATACGTAGCTAAAATTCAATTATATTTAATAAAAATCACTTACCGTGATTATTCCGTAATACATATTCCGCGCTACCACAATTACACCCAACCAACCACAGGCAATGAGAAGGATCGATCCCAGGATGAAGACGATGACCGGTTTGTCCGTATAATAGGCCAAGAAGGCTTCGAACTCGAGCAGGTACCATTTTATTGACATCGTGGCAATAAAAATACCGGTCCCCATGGACTAAAAAGTGTCCATAACTTTAACGTCACTTACGCGAAGCATACAGTCGTCTTATAAAATAGTTAACAATAAAACAAATAAAAATCGACCTATCAATTGATAAATCGCGTACTTGAAATCTATTGCGCAGATATCTTAAGGAAAAACAAGAAATCACCCAGGTCAACTCAGCCATATCCCACACTAATATGACGGCACAGATAGGTAACACTTTCAAAAAAATTAATCTCCGATCACTTTTCCCTCGAATTAATAATAATTGCACTTAAGTTCTTAAACTCGTAGAAATAATTATAATGAACTATCGATTTTTGTAAATAACAAAGCGGGACATTTGGCTGGTGCGGAAAATAGGTCACAGGATTCCAACTTACGATCAGTAAAAACGTGAAGATGAGGTGAACGAATTTGAGCGACGGGCGCGTTCTACGCCTTCCGATCTCGTCGACGCCAATCGTCTTCGGCATTGTCAATTGATGCCAGTGCGCGAGGATGTCCTAACGACGATTGAAGAGTTCTCACTGTTTGCACGCTACTCTGTGGCAATCGTGATATAAATTCTGGAGTAAAATACCGCGTGCAGCGATTATCATCGGTGTTGTTCCAATCTGCTGATATCGCGCGCGATTTTGTACCTTTCCTCCCATCCCGCTGTGGATGAAAAAGTTTCGAGAAGTTAATTGCGGACGAATCATTACAATTCCCAGAAATGATTGGATACTGATCTTCAAAGAGTTTATTATCTCAGTTGGCTTGAAATATTTTACGGATATTCAAATACGAAAGACGGTTATCGACATTAAAAAGTCACATCTAACGCTGTTAGTTTTTCTAATGGATTTAACAAGAAGCTTAAACTCATAACATAAATCAACAAGACCCGACATTGCAATCTGATTACGATTGTTAATCTCTAACGCGACAATTTCCAGGAACCATATAAACTGACTCAAAGTACAATCAACATTGGGAAGGCCCGCTTTCTTAAGGCGCTACATACATACACCTAGTTTGGTCCAAAAAATCGATTTTTCAAAAGTATTTTTATTTAATAATAGAAAATAAACACTACATATTGAAAAAAGTTTGAATCAAAAATTCGCAAAATTGACCGAGTTACAAGTGTTTATATACCTGACTCAGCGTTTCCAGGTCCGGTCTGCCTGAAACTTCAAACGCTGTTTTCTCACTACTTTTTCAAATGCGGTGCCAACTGTATTTCAAAGACTACTGAACCGATTTTAATGTGAACTGTCTCAATCGCTTTGTAAAGATTTTATCTCATCCCTGATACTCATCAAAAATTTTTTTAATTAATACTTTTTTCTTGGCAATCATAAAACCAGAACGAAATTACTTGAAAAATCACACTCGTAATTTAAACTGTTGTAAAATATTATTAATTATAAATATTTCTCAAAATCACCGGTTACAAGGACAAGATTGAACCTTCTATAGTTTAAGAATTTTCGTCATCTTTTGCTTTCAGATGAAATCCGAACGAGAATTTTTTGGCACCGTAAAAGGCTTTCATAATACACCCCCCTTGCCGAATTCAATGGTCAATAACTTGTAAACAACACAATATTTTTAAGGTTTTCTTTTTTATACATTTTGTTAGAAGTGTGTATTTGTAATAACATTTTATAAATGAGTGTTAAATAAATGAAATATATATATGAAAAACATTATTGAAAGTAATACATTTTTCAGTCTGTCTATAGGTGTATGTAGCACCTTAACGAGAATTTTAGCGATACTCTTCTTAATCCATGAATACAGATGATCGATAAATTTTCAAAGAACTTCTGTTCCCTCGTCTCATTCTGACTAATCGATTTTGGAACTCGTATAAAGCGCAATTAACGTTTGAGATAAGGCGATTCTTGAGTTTTGGACTGCGATATTATTTATGGAAATGCAGTCAGGATTAATAAGATTGTAAAAGTGATGAGTAATTTCAAATTATCAATCGATTATTGATATTCATAAGACTCGCAATCTTATGTATAGGTACATGACTATATATAGTCAGTGGCGGAGAATAATATTTACACAAAAAATCATACACTAACAAAGGACATTTTTCTATTCATTATTATAACAGCTATTGTTTTCCATGATCGTCATTTCCTTATATCCCAGAATCATAACTTCTCTGTTCTATTGAACAAAAAAAAGAAAAAGTGGCGGTCTTAGAGGAACATGTTGCAGTTGATGCTGCCATCTATCGACAGTGTTCCGAACAATGAAATACGTAAACATAACCGACTTACGTTAACAGCGAACATAGGTAGATTTGTTACCATGCCATTTTCGTCGTTTTTTTCGCAATGTTTAGACTACAAGATGTAGTTTAAAAAATGGATTCAATGAAGTTATAAATATAAGGCGATTTAAGAAGGTATACTCTTTATTATTAGAGATATAGAACCATATCCCAATTGGGTTCCGTGGTGTAGCGGTTATCACGTCTGCTTTACACGCAGAAGGTCGCCAGTTCGATCCCGGCCGGAACCATCGTTATTTTATTTTCAAAAAATATCGTTTTCTTTATCTCAGAAAATTATTACCTTTTTTAAGTATTATTAAAGTCCAAGAAACTCCCGTCGAAACTAATAAATTTATCTCTTCTAACGACGAAACTAATAAATTTATCTCTTCTATCAGTAAACTCAAGAACGATAAAGTAGAAAAAGAATTCCAGAGTAAAGTTGAGAAACATTTAAATCGTAAGGGGGGGGATGTAGCCAATAATAGCAAAGCGAGCACAGAAGAAAATTGGAATCATATTAAAACGAGTTTAGAAAATGCAGCAGAAGAAGTACTAGGTATCAAAGAAAATGAGAGTAGAAATCCGTGGATAACGAGAGAAATTTTAGAGTTGATAGAGGAGAGACGAAAGTATAAGTCTAGGGTAGATGAAAACGGACAGAGAAAATACAAATCCCTGAAATGGGAGATAATTAGAAAATCTAGGAGAGCTAAGGAAGAATGGATAGAAGAAAGATGCGAAGAAGTTGAAAAGAAAATTAAATTAGGTAGGACCGATGCAGCTTTCAGACTAATAAAAAGAAATTTTCAAGAATACAAATCGAAAAGTAGAAATATTAGAAATGAAAACGGAAACATGTTGTTAGAAAACGCAGAAAAAGCCGATAGATGGAAAGAATATTTAGAAAAACTATACAATGGAGAAGAACTAAGTAACATATTGGAAGAAGAAAATAGCGTAGATGAAAACGAACTCGGGGATCCTATTATTAAGTCGGAATTTGAGATAGCACTTAAGGAATTGAAAAACAATAAAGCACCCGGGATAGATGGAATACAGGCAGAAATTTTAAAGTTTGCAGGGGAAGAAGCGATAAGTAGGCTATTTAAACTCGTGAGTCATATGTACGAAACAGGAAAAATGCCAAAAGATTTCAAGAAAAGTATAATAGTTACCCTTCCAAAAAAAGTAGGCGCGGATAGATGCGAAAATTTTCGTACAATCAGCTTGATACCGCACGCATCAAAAATCTTAACAAAAATTATACAAAGGAGAATGGAACGGAGAGCCGAGGAAGTATTAGCAGAAGACCAGTTCGGATTTAGAAGGAACAGAGGAACGAGGGAAGCGATAATAGCGCTAAGACTAATTGCAGAGAAAACATTAGAAAAAGACGAAACACTATATATAGGATTCATAGACCTAGAGAAAGCATTCGACAATGTTCAGTGGCAAAAAATGTTCGAAATACTGAAAAGAGTAGGAATAAAGTACAGAGAAAGAAGAATCATACATAATTTATATGAAAACCAAGTAGCAGTGATAGGAGTAGAAGAAGAAGTGAGAGAAGCGAAAATTAGAAAAGGAGTACGGCAAGGATGCACACTGTCGCCTCTAATCTTTAACTTATACATAGAGGAAGCGATGAACGAATTAAAAGAAAACTCAACTTCAGGCATTAAAATACAAGGGCAAACAGTGAGCATGCTTCGGTTCGCCGACGATATAGCGCTACTAGCATCGAACAAAGAAGAACTAGAAAAGGCGCTTAACGAAATGGAAAACATCCTAATAGAGAACTACAATATGAAAATTAATAAGAAAAAGACAAAAATTCTGGTATGTAGTAAGAAAAAACGTAAGAGTAAAACTAGAATAAATATAGGCGACGAAAGCGTAGAAGAAGTACAGCAGTTTTGCTATCTAGGTAGCCAAATAACGACAGATGGAAAGAGCCTAAAAGACGTCAAACAAAGAATAGCGCAGGGAAAACAGGCTTTTAATCTGAAAAAGAAGCTACTATGCTCAAAAAACGTCAGCCTAGAGAGTAGGAAAAAATTTCTCAAAACATACGTGTGGAGTACAGCTTTGTATGGGTGCGAATCTTGGACGATAGGAATGGTAGAAAGGAAAAAATTAGACAGCTTCGAAATGTGGTGCTATAGAAGAATGCTAAAAGTAAAATGGACCGAGAAAATCACAAATGAAGAAGTCTTGAGGAAAATAGAGGAAAACCGGCGGCTCTGGAAAAATATAAAGAAAAGAAGGGATCAGCTGATAGGCCATATAGTGAGACATGAGGGACTGCTAAGAGACATCTTAGAAGCAGAAACGGGAAAAAAGAGAGAGGTAGGTAGGCCGCGGTTAGACTACATTTCGCAAATCATTAAGGACGTAGGTTGTTCGAAATACAGGGAAATGAAAAGACTAGCGGAGGACAGGAAAAGATGGAGAATGGTATCAAACCAGTCTTAGGACTGATAACTTTATGATGATGAACGACGGGTCCTCAATAGTGGGGGGTGGGTAATTAGCCGCCCCCCTTATATTTGTATTGATATTTATGTCCATGTTGTGTATCTCTTTTCTTGTGGCGCCTGCGCCATTTATATTACCCCCGGAGGAGCATTGTTCCTCCGGGGGAACACATCTTTATTGTAAATGTTAATAATTTTCAATAAATGGCGTATATCTGTTCTTATCAGCTTAATATCTGATACACTCCCGATTCGGGGGAGTCAGAATATTAAACTGATTTTTGGAAGTGGGTGAGGTTTCAGGAGCTCGCTCCGGCCTTGCCGCGGGTTGTCCTGGTACTGCAGTGCCTCCAGAACCAGCCCATTAGTCTCTTTTAAATATTAATTACTTCCCTGAGAAGGTTTGAGGTCGGTAAGGCCACCCACCTTCAGTGGAAAACACATTCCACAGGAAAATTCAGTTTAATATTCTCCCCGATAGCAAAGTGGCGCCACCGTGACTGCACACTACTTTCACGCGGTGCATTCGAGTGCATGCACTGGGGTGTCTATCTGGATGTCCACCATGAAGCCACACTGCAATATCATTCTGAGACAGATGGCGTATATATCTCGATTTTTAAATTTTTGTCGAAGAGTGAGTTTTGCAAATATACCTACAACTCATATATTATGGATATATAGATGTACAAATGTAAAATAAATATCTACTAAACGCGCGCGCGCGCGCGCGCGCATAACTTGAGACGTATTATGGACATAGAGGTACAAACGTATCTATAGCATTAACAATAAGTGATAGTGCCGATCAGACGAACCGAAAGTCCATCGATTTACAAAACGTTCGAAATAACGAGCGGTAAACGACTCCACTCTCTCAAAGCACCTCCCAATTGGCCCCACAAGAAACGCGGTGCGTTTGTGCCTCGCACCACGGCGCAACATCGCGCGCGTCAAGTGCTTCCTTATACATAACGAAAAGTGGCAACAAAAACGCGCCCACTCGTTTCGCCGAGGGAGTTCGGCACAGCCGAAGAAGAGCGCCGCAGGAAATTGATATCGATATTCGCGTCACGCAGCCACATTCGTCTTTCTCCATCTCCGCGCGCTGCGCGCCGACGCGACGCGAGCAACGAACTGCACGCTTCTCTCCTTCTTCCATTCACTGTTTCTCGACCATCTGGCTTTCCACCTGCGTCTTGCTCGCCGCCAACTGTTCCCTTTCTTTGTAATTATAATGAGAGGGCAAAGTCCGGCTCGAAGGGCTTAGCGCTCGGGCCGCGTCTTCGAGGCAGGATTTTGCCCTCTAATCGTAAGCCGCGGGACGACAATGTCGGGGTTGTCGCGTGGTTTTTGCACGTCGCATCTCCTTTTGCGAAGCGATGGTTCCGTTATTACCGCGATCCTTCTTCGCGGAGACACTCGTCAGCCGTCGTTATCCTCGAAGGATCGTTCGTACAGGCGCGGTTCCTCCTCGCGCTTCACATTTTGCCCGTCTTTCCTGCGGCGCCCTAGATCCGAACCGGAAAACGAGGAAGTCTTGAGCCTGCGCCAAACCACTTCGCGCGAAGGTGGAAGGTGGGTCAAGTACGACGAGAATACCTCGAGACGCACTCCTGGCCGAGTACACTTGAAAACCTCAGTCGCCCGGCCGTGTATGAAGAAAGGTTTGGTAAAGCTGAGCCGTGTATTTCAAAAAACATTATGCGCTTGTGGTGAAAATGAAGGATGTGCGAGGAAAAGCAGGTAGAAGTGCTTGGTAACTTCGTCTTTTGACTTTCAGGACTATGGTATTGCGTGATTTTTGAAATAGCAACTTGTAATACTAATTACAGAATTTTTAATTTTGTTATCTATTAATTATAATACTATACTACTACGGTATAATACTATAATAAAACAGCTGCCAACTGATTGGTGCTCTTTGGCAGAAAAAAAAAGAACTTACCGAGTCGAAATTTAATACTAGTTTGAGCCTAAACTTGGCGAGAGCGGACAAATCGAACACTTGTAGATCAAAGCTAATATTAGAGTAAAATCGGTATATTTTATATGGAATAGTCGGGTAATATGGAACTTCCCATAATTTTTAATCAGGTAGCTCAATCTCTTAAATAACGGCTATATTAGAAAACTCGTTATAACTGTGTAGTCCCGCTGCAAACAAAATTGGCGGTAAAGGCTACCAACGCTGTGAAAATGTGAAGTTATGATTTCGATGTATTCACAGTTTGTACACGGTGTCAATTAAAATTGTTTTGTGACTACCCTTTGGGAAAATAAATTTGTTTGAAAGCACGGCAAGTTTGTTTAGGTATAAGGCAGTAGAAATCTTGACGATTTGAATCGGTATTTCTCATAATAACAAATACAGCATTATTTTTGTTTTCATTTCGGTGCGCGGGTAATATGGAATATTGTCGCCTCAAGATCCTCTGGCTCACAATCTGAACCAGTTGTTGATGATTCATCTGATCCAACCTGTCATTGAGCTGCTACACCAAAAAGCCAACCAGTGATGATGTGGAATGTATTTTTTGCCAAGAAAACTTTTCCATGAGCCGAAGTAGAGAAATATGGGTGATGTGTGTAATCTGCAATGGATGAGCTCACGAAGCATGCACCAGGGCAGAAAAATATGTTTTTTTTTGCGATTTCTGCAATTCCTAGTATTCTAAAATGAAAATATCATTTTAGTGAAGCATTTTGCGTATATTAGCTCTATTCCATATTACCCCATATGACCATTCCATATTTCCCTCCATTTTTTTGTATCGACCCAAAATGCATTTTTTCTTAAATACCTTTCTGAAATTACCAAATACAATTTTATATTCAATTTAGTATCCGATACTGTTTGGAGATACTTAGAACTTGTTATTCAAAAAATATTGCAGCTTCAAACAGATAAGTTTCTACGTTATTACTCTACAAGTGATTGCTATTCCATATATATACCGACTTTACTCTATATATTCAAAAACACGAAGAATTTAACCTTAGACCTACAGGTGGCTGATCTGTCCGCTTTTGTCAAGTTTAGGCTCAAACTGGTATTTGTAAGCTTTGAAGGTCCAAACCTAGTAAACATTTTAGGCTTTCGCGTCCATTGTCAATATAGTTATGAGTATTAATATACTATTCTTGGCTCCAGGGTGGTAACCATCTGAAAAATTACTAATTTGTCGATGTTTCGCAAATATTACAGTTTGCTTTATCAGGGCTGATAACCTTCTGATACTGAGAAATCCTATATTAGGCGGTCCCTTTTTAAGCTGCTCGCCCCCTTCAACTATTACTACCCCCTCCGCCGGAGTGGCCGATAGTCCAAACCTACTATTAACAATTCAAGTCGGGTTAGTTTTATTTTAATGTTTTACGTACTTTCTGCCATTTTATTGGAAAGCAGCTATAAGAGGGTCAGTAATTGAGATATGGGTACTACTTTCTTTCGAGAGAATAAATCTAATAAAAGCGAGAGAGAAGTAGAAAATGAATTAATTGGGCCACATGCACCGTAATTGGACCGGCCACTTTACCAATTTAAAATTCTTATAGAATCTGCTTTCAAGGGTTAATCATAATGCCGTACTCCTTTAATTTACAACCTCTAAATTATGCATTTATCAGTGTCGCGTAAAGAAGATTTCATCGCGTTTATCTTTCGGCAGGCGCGCTACCAGATCATGCCGGATGAAATGTGCAGACTCTCTGGATATTTATAAAAGAATATTGCTTTCGACGTAAATCCGGGACCGCTACGAAGCCGTAATGCGCGCTCGATATATCCCCCGAATAAAAATACTCCAGAGCTGCTCGATAAACACGAGTGTGAAAATTCAGAGCAGCGACCTAGTTCTCAGAGCGCCGAGATTTACTTGCATCCATCGCCTTACCACTCCTAATGATCAATGTTTTCTCCCAGACCACAGGTGGCGCTGCGAGTGTACAACTTATAGCGCCGCGCCGCGGCGACGCCACATGGTCGGTCGGAATTTTCTCGTGAATAAGACCCACCGATCGATACCTCCCGCGTGGAGCGATCAATTTCACCGATCGGTCCATCCTCCTCCCAGTCTCTCATTCGTTAATGTCTCGCGTTGCACCGAGCGGTCTTCACCTGTGTTCCCCTTCGATTGACTCTTCCCATCGCTTAGAATACTCTTTGTACTCCAATCGAGCTCTACAATATACTCGTCGCAGCGGAGGTCCGTCCGTCGATTCCATCGACGGAGCCGAACACCCCGACAAGGTCACGCGCATCAATTTCCATCCGCAATTGAAAAATATTCTCCTCATCCCAGAAAAATAACGCGGCTCGATCTGAACAAGCGCACGGTACACGCGGCATGCCTCGTCGATTTATCTCCCTTATCGGCTGTCCGATCTTCTCGCAATCCCGGAGAAACCGAGGGAGATCGCCGCGGGGTGAAGGGGATACGAGGGTGAGGGATGGCTCGCATCCATATCATCTTCGCGAGAGTTCTCGTCGCTAGATCACCTACTTTCCTTTGCGTAACAGCCCTGACGTCACGCTTCCACCATGGCGACAGATTATTACCTACGCGAATGTATATGTATCTGTATCCGTGTACCCGAGTCGACACAGTTCGTGTATCTTCGCGTCGTTACGATCGCTCCCCCCAGAAGTCACGTTAGCGTCGCTGCAACCACCTGCCTCGACTCCTGGAACTCGTAACTATCTACGGTTTATGCGCGCCTCGGCTCGCGTCTTATCGCGGACACGATCCTCGATCAAGAGTCGCTGCTCACCTTTAAGGAATCCCTGGCGAGCGTTCCGGAAGGGAGGCTCCGTGCCAGCGGAGCTCTGGTGCAACGTCGCATCGAGAACCGCAGCTCGGCTGGGCGAACTGAAAATCGATCCTCGTGCAACGAGCGCGCGGGCGATCTCGGCCGAGCGTGGCCGAAGTTGACGGACGAGCCTGAGCCGCACGGCCTGAAGCAGCGGAGCTGAGCCTGAACCAAGCACTACACGGCTCGTTCTGCTTCGCGCACGCGCGCGCGGTTCAGGGCTAGCCAACCGGCGGTGCATCGTTGTCGGTAATTAAGCTGAGACGCACCCCCGCGCGCACGCCGTGCAGGCGGCCAGATGAAAGGAGAGGCGATCGGTACGCGATCCTCGAGAATTACCTACTGCCGTAAATTATGAACGACAGTATCGCGCGCCTTCCTCCTCACCGCGTTGCATGCAAAAACGATTCCGCTGCTACAAGCGAATAGCAAATTGTTATGGGAAAAAGATGATCGATTGCGGTCGGACGTCTCTCTCAAAGTGACTGATGGTCGCGCGGGATCCTTCTGTGAATTATTGCGGGAACTGCGTCCCATCTGATTACGTAGCGCGGGATTACTCGAGATGCTAATTACTGCTCATGCCTTTTCGTATTACCAAGGTGTCCCCGTGTTGCCGTCAAATTTGAGGCGCGGGAGTTCTCGCGTCGAAGGGGAAAGCGGACGGATGCTCCCCGAGTCCCTAATGAAGATTCCATATATCATACGTGTTAATACTAATATAAGGGAGAGCGCCCACCAAAGTGGCGTGGCATAAGACGTGGCAGCGACACGGCAAAAGTCTTTGTATTAACATGCATCTAGCATACTACTACGAGTTAAAACAACGGCTTTTGCCACGTCGCTGCCACGTCTTATGCCACGCCACTTTGGTGGGCGCTCTCCCTTAGAGAATAGCCGATGAAATCGCTAATCGAGAAAGTAAAGTCACGTCTAGTCTGAAATTTTTGTAATTAGCTGCATCATGTGGCATACGTACCTACCATACATATCAATTGAGTACAACAAAGTATTTCAAAATATCGATGGTTTAATCAATTTTAAACACGATTATATTGGAGATACCTATACAATTAAGGAATTCATTGAAATAATTTAAAATATTCCATTCACGGTTCTTCACTTCAATTAGAGCTTAAAAGAAAAAATTTCCATTAATTAAACTAATCAATTTCCGAAGAGAGCTCGACTAAGGAAGAGTTCTATACATTAAAATGTCGAATTGTTTCATTATGCCGATTTGGCGTTGGTTGAAGTTCATTTTTTACCAAAAAAAAAGAAGTCAAACATTAGTCACGTCAAATTGATTCTTAATTCTTTTGTCTATCTCAACTTTCTATTTCTTTCAGGCATCTTAGAATACTACAACGTTTGATTTAATAGAGATTAGTTTTGACGCTCTCCTAAGTAATAAACTCTTATAATTAGAATTTGTGAATCTTTTATATACCTACGTATGTTAATTTTATTATTATGTCATATACAGATTAGGAGCAGATCACGGATCCTCTATGAGTGTTCCTCTTACGAAATAATCATTATATTTTCCGAAACATTAAATATAATAAGTGAATTTGGTGTTTGAGCCTTTTATTACGAAACATGTTTAGTACTAAGAATCAGAAAATAGAAATAGTTTTGGAATGAAGAAACTTTTGAGGTTCCCTGCTTCATTTAGTAAGGTTCAAAGCAGAATAACCAAAGTTTCGAGGAAGTTCAAAATTTCCGCCAACTCTGACAAAACTTTTAAGTCGGGAGGCGTTTTCCTTGCAAATTCACGAGGCCGCGCGACAATCGAAGGGTCGAGGGGTTCATTCGAGAACGCGTCAAAATTGGGGCTCGATCGAGCGAAAATCAGCGGCTTCCCCACCCACCAGCGAAGAATGACGAGCGCGCACGCATCGGAGGCCCTCTAAACGCCCCCCGATAAGCCGGGACTGGCGTAGAGGGGCGACCAAACCAGCTCGGCTCGAGTCGGAAAGGAGAACCTCGTGTCTCCCGTCTCTGTCTTTAGTTTAGTTCGAGCTCGGCGAGTCGCCGGTGTGCTTGGGTTCGTGCAAGGTATCCATCCGCGCGGGAAGCCTCGTTCGACGTCGCGTCGTACGTCGTCGTATTCGTGCGGTGCAACGCGCGCGTTTTCGCAACGTGGGAAGCGTTCGACGAGGGGTCCACGAAAAGTCCGCGGAGCAGGTAGCGCGATTTTGCTCTGATCTTCGAAATCATGACGATCGATTTTCGCGGTGATCGATTTTGAGGAGAGCGAGGAGGAGGAGGAGGCAGAGAGCGAAGGACGGAGTCACGCGGAAGATTTGACAGGGACGTGAGCGAGGGGCACGTGATTTGAAGAAGCTGATTGACAGGTCGCGGCTGACGTGGAAGACGATCGGGCGACTGTCACCGAGTAATAGTGATCGAGTCCAATTGATAAAGGGCTTAGAGAGGCGCGTATTATTTTGTAGCACCGAAATGAAGCCGCGAGGAAATAGCGATAGTGATCAGAAGGAGCCGAGTGTATACAAATAACTCCACTCAGTCGATTACTAATTATCCGCGCGCGTCTGGTCTGCCAAATCGACGGTGGTCGGCTGCAAAAGTTCTTGTTGACGCAACCGCGATTCGGAAAGCTATTCCACGCGGCGATTGACAAGGTCTCGATCCGATTCGGCATCGCGAAATGGTTCCGAATTCCAGATTGACATCGACCGTCGAGTTAATTAGTGCATTGAAAAAAAAAAAGTTAACGTTCGGACCAAATTATTTGGTTTAAGGTGTAAATAACCATTGTGTGTTTGGTTAGACTCTTTATATAGTTGGAATAAAATTCGTTTCGTTGGTAGAAGTAATCAATTTATCCTCAGTACTTTGTTTAATTAATCCGAGTTGTTTTGTTTCAACGAAAGTTTTTGTTAGACGAACGGTGGAAGTATGGTATTAACTACACTGAGAACAAAAATCGCTTGATTCAACTAAATTTTGAGGGTACCTATGGGTGATCAACTGAATATATAGTTATTTGAACAAATATTTAATTGACGCAGCTGAATATCAAATTACCTCAACTAAATTTTAGTTACTTAAACTATGTATTTGTGTTGAGATAATCATATATTTACAAAATAATGAGGTTTTATCACTATTTTGTCATTTCTGAAAGACGTTTGATGTCATTTTGATCAAAAAATGACGTTATTTAGCGAGTAACATTATTTTTATCAAAGTGCGTTGTTTGGGTGAGGTTGGCAAAATTTAGCTAAAATCAAACGATTTTTTTCTCACAATTAATGTACAGACTAGACGCTATGTGTATATAGGCTGGACGGATTATTCACCGAGACCAAAATTATTCACAGCTGATACCCGCGTCGTCGCTGTACCGTTAGCCTGAACACCGAGGCACCTTATCGTGCGGTGATACGCGGAACGATTACCAAGTGGCTGCTTATCGCGATCGTCGCGGCGCTAACGATTCAAAGCTACTGGCCGCGATCGTCGATGCTGCGTCGGTGAAAATGAAAAGAATTATTTAAAATTGAGTTTGTTGTAGTAATCGGCAGTTCTTCGTTGTGTCCTTGGCTTTTCTATACTTGCCGGAAAGTAGTGGTTCTTTTAATCGGCGCTGAGTGAATCATTTTTTTCGTGAGGCGATTTTACTTCCGCGCGACGATCGGATTTCCGCTTTCAGTTAAATGGTAGCACGTGGATGAAATAAGTTTTTGTGTTATGAGGAAATAATTTTCAATGTATTTATAACTTAATGTGTGCTATTTTCGAGTGTGACGTTCAGTTTACTGTTTATTTTTAGTAATAGAGAGCGATCCTAACTACGCGCGCGAGTGAAAATTTGTATTTTTAAATACGTTCTACCGGTATTGCTAATTAGAATCTATTTTATGAGGTTCCTCACTTTTGGGGGAAATAGCATTTGAAAGCAATATGCCACTTTGAGCCTGTTTGCGGGATAAAGGAAGCATTTCTGAAAAGATAGCTTGTATACTTTCCATTTTACCGTAGAACCACTTAGATAGCGCACAACCGTGAAAGTAGTTTCTCATTAACACGTGCTCCTCCTCTAGTAACCGAAAAGTAGCCTACAAATACCTTAATTCCATTGCAACCTTAGAGATACCTACATTCAACTTTCTGCCTGACGTTAATCGTAAAACGATGATATTTCTATATTTTATTTTTCAAAACCTAAATTGGTTACGAATATAAACTGGTATAGATTATATTTGCAATAGGCCAAATGAAAATATATATTTTACATCAAATATATTAGGTATTCACACTCTGCGAAACGTCGCAAAGACCCGTACTACCTAGCAATGCAAATATATAAGATTTAACGACACAACAGAGACACCAATCAGTTCGCGATCGTCTTTCTCCTCTCCTTCATTGCGGAAAAAACGGTAGTTTCTACCTTCTCCCCAAGGTCGAGCGATAGTTGATCAACTAAATTCGTTGCTACACAGTCGATCGGCTCGGTTACAGTGTTACGGCAGAAAATCGAATTCGCGCGACCCGGCAAAGGGTTGACCCAGTTCGTCGTTCGGGGTTGGAGTTCTGCGGTCGGTGTGACTGTTCCTCGTGACTGCCGCCGCCGTGCGATATAGCGACCGTGTCATGCGCACGGCAGGCTGGTGAACAGCCGTATACGATGTGCTGGAACGCGGTGTGAGCCGACAGAAGTGGCCCCCCGGCAGGACCGGCAGCGAGAATCGGTGGTTATTGTGTTCCCGGTGGACGTGGTTGTTGTTGTTATTGTTGGTGGTGGTGGTTGTTTTCCTGGGAGTCGGCGGTCCGGTGGCACCTGGGCCTCTTCTACGTCGGGCTCCTACTCATGTTGGGCGTACTCAAGCGGCGCTGGAAGCCCTCCAAGCGGTGAGTTAACTCGCGATCGTTTTGCCACTTGGAGACTCTCCGCCTGCGGTCCGCCCTCGTCCTTCCATATAGATCAAGTTCCGAAGGAAACGAGTCCTTCGAGGCTGCGGACCCTGTGCGTAAAGCGGAGGGGGATTGCGGGAGGTACTCCGCTGCGGACGTAGGAGAAATACGATATATCGGAGCGGCTTGTCGAGGATGGAGTGGAAGGCAAACGCCTCTCCGAAATTTCGATTTCTGCAGTTGTTACGCCGGACGTCGGCTTGAAATTTTGGGCGAGAGATGGAGGAGTATAATATGGAGACCCAAGCAACACACTTTAATCAGAATAATGTCATTTACTAAATGATTTTTGTTGTCACTGAGGTATCAAGCGTCTTTCAGAAATGGCAAAATGATGATAAAATCTCAGTAATTTATCACTTCTGAAAGGCGTTTGATGTTATTTTGAAAGGATGACGTTATTTAGTAAATTACATTATTTTAACTGAAGTACGTTGCTTGGGAAGTCAATGTGACACGATGCAACTTTTCTAGCATCTTCTATGTCCAAGTACAAAATACACTTTAGTCAAAATTATGTTATTCGTCAAATGCCGTCATTTTTATTGTCAGAATGGCACCACGTATCTTTTAAAAATGACAAAATTGTGATAAAATATCATTATTTTATTATTTTTGAAAGACGTTTCATGTTATTTTGACATATAATAAGATTTTATTATTATTTCGTCATTTCTGAATAACGTTTGATGTAATTTTGACAAAAAATAGTGAGATTTTATCAATCCTGTAGGACCTTTGATGTGATTTGGACCAAAGAAATGACGTCATTTAATAAATAACATTTTTCTCATTAAAGCCTGACACTCTTGGATAGTTACCAAGTGTTATCTTCTTAAGTAGTAAGTGGAACCAAGTGTCGATTAATGTAACTGATATTAAAGGTTCCAAAGATCCTCGCGAATAACACCCGATGATCAAATAAGCATACCGAAGGTTACCTTTTCTGACTCCCCTTGATCTTTGATCCACGTAAGGTAGACATAACATAGGTACAAGCAAATGTACGCCCCCTTTTGAATATTAACGTATTAGATCATCAGTAACTCTTCAATAAGACTTACATAGATCTGTTTATGACTAGGCTAGGAGAATGTAGCGAGGTAATAGGGAAGTTGTAATATGACGAAGAAAAATGGGTGGAAAGAATGCGCTCTGTTTTCTATCAATTACGTTGTCACGCCCCTTCAAAGCAGACCTAACGATTCTTCAGCTGTACTCATAATTACACTCAACGGGATCTACTTACCTGAAACTAACGATAGTAAAGAATTACAAGAAAAAACAATTCAAGCACCAGTAGCAGCGTGACAGGGTTGTATGGCATAATTGGATATAGATAAAAATTAATTCCGTTCCACTTAGCCTTAGCCCATGTGTGGGAAATGGTAACACATATGGATAGTAACGCTCCTTCGAAGCACAGACCTAGGCGACTCATTAGCTATACTCATATATGTTCAACGGGATTTATCTACCTATAATACTTAGGGCAGTAAAGAATGACGAGAAAATAAGGGAAGCACTGGTAGCAACGCGACAGTGTTACGTTACGTAACTGACTAGGCAAACATTTATGCTACTCCTTTTGGCTTTCACTTCGTAGTGCGAGTCACATACGGGCGATAATATTCTTTCGAGGCAGATTTAAAAGCTCGTTATTTATGTCCCTGTATTGAACATTTCTTGCCCATCTGTAACCTATAACCTGTAATCTGTAAGTTACAAGAGAACTATCAATGACGAGATGGTATAGTAGACTCTTGTAAATGGATAGTTAAAATGCATTCTATTACCTGTGCCATTCACCGCGTATTCAAAATAGGCTATTACGGAAAATAAAGTTCTTTGGAGATGGAAGTTGATTTGACGAATCATTGGTAATTAATGTAACGACCAATCGCAAATCACAGGCCAATAAAGTACATTTAGAAAAAGAGGGAACCACCAGTAGAGTAGCGAGGTGGAGTATCATTGCATTACTTAATGGACAAAAATGCATTTCGTTTTTCTCGGCTTCCGCCGTATGCACAAAACAGACTCACAAAAGTGCACACAAAATAGTATTACTCGAAGAAACCTAATCTAAATATTCGATTAATTACACTCGTACTTCATGCGATTTGCATACTTGTAATCTCAATTAGTAAGAAAGATGACGATAAAAAAAAGAGCGTCAATAAAAACGCAGTAAAGCCTGCGAACCCATGTATCTTGCGAACAATAAAAAAATGCATCCCTTTCACTTTCACCTCATACCACAAAAACATACAAGCTCAATAACGGTTTCAAGTACCAGACGTAACGACTCGCGCGTAAGCCCAGCGAAATCAATCAACCCATAACCCTAAGATCCATAAAGGACACCCAGTAAAAACAAGGGCAACACCACTAGCGAGCCGACGGAGTTCTGTCACGTATCTCGGCGAGCACCGCCAGCGGCAGCTTGCCTGTATCCGTGCCTATTGCCAATTACATAGCGTGCTACGTGTTCGAGGTTGGCGCACTTGAACCCCGTGAAAACAAGTTCACGAGGAAGTTCTCATTGCGAGGACTCGCTTGTAATGCCCGCGACGCGTGTAGCACGCGGTTGCACGATGAGGGGGACCCGCCGGTTTCACTGAGACGACGCCGGGAGAACAATCGAGACGGAAGGAAGGCTTCCCGAGAGCCATTGTGACCGGCCGGGCTGGGAACACGCAAAGTGTATCCACCACTATCCCGACCGCGTCCGTATATACCTACGTAATTGCGGGGAATCCCATTGTTCTCGGGTGATCTAGACCGGACGCGAGGAATCCGCTGGGGTTGAGAGGTTAATTCTCCTCGGTTTCAGCTGTCCCGCGCGATTAATTCGTAAATATCGATATCGTAGGAATGGAGGAGGAAGAGGGACAAGCGAAATCGAGAGAGCGTTCCTAGCGGTCTCTCAGTGTAGCGGATCGAGCTCCGAAGAGAAGTTATGCAGAGGTGTGCTAAGTTTAGAAGTAACTGGGGTATACCTTCTCCGCGCTCGAACCGCCCGCATCCACAAATCCGTGGGTTCGTCCGGTTCTGCCGTTTCTACCACCGAGCGAGAGAGAGAGAGAGAGAGAGAGAGGGGCTCTTACGATTTTCGTTTCCTGAAAGATATCTCGATTCAAAATCAGTTTCGGTCGATCGATGGAATTGTGTCACGGGATAAATATTTGAGCAATTCTCAGCAATTTTTTGAAAACGTAATTGGGTAAATTGTTTTATCTGATCATTTGTTATTTTCTTGAATGTTCTGTAAGTACTGTAGACTAAAAGTGAGTTTTTTCATAAATTTTCTGGATTCGTAATTAAAAAAGGTTTACATCAGTCACATTAGTTATCTGAGAGAGAATAACATTTGTATATGTTCAGATAGTAATCCGATTGAAGCAATATATAGGTATAAAGTGGGGCGACATTGATTTCTAGAGGCGAGATTGATGCAAACTTCATAGACGCGCTGTACAATGTTTCCAGCTCCCCCCACTCATTTTTCAAATATTCCGCCAGAAGGAATGACCAGTAAGTTGATAAACTCAAACGTGACTACGTCGCTCGTGTCTATATTTCACGAAATATACCACACGTAGACCTACTTAAAGTTATTCAGCACTATGAAGTTTGTATCAATCTCGCCTGAAGAAATTATTGTCGCCCCGCTTTATACCTATATGTTGCTTCAATCGGATTACTATCTCTACTGACATAATTAATATGGATTGCCGTACTCTAGTTTGGTGCAAATTACTGTTAATACCAGCAAATGAATTATGCATTGAAAGCAATCACCAAAATGATTATATCCCTCGTCTCTGACCTTTAAATTAGTAAAATCAATTACGTTTATCTCTGCTGGTCGTTATGTATTTATTCGCTCTGGAAATTATCATGGATTATACTCAGCAGGTAGTCGATTTTAGCGTCCTTTAATTGAATCTATTCAACTATTCTCCTCTATATTCGTACATCATTTTTGCGAGAATTGCAGTTGTATTATAGGGGGATTGGGTACTTCGCCAAACATAGCTTTTGTTTGTGTTACACATGTACATATAGAGAATGTACATCCAAATTTCGCCAAGAAATCCAGCTTGGTGGCGCTGCTTGTACTTACCTTTTGATAACGATTTTCCACGGAAAGAATTTATTTGAATGCTTTGAAATCCACATTCTATTATAATTGAGGCAATATTGATTAAATCTCATAGGTAAAACACTTCAATTGTTATCCAAAATAACGTGTAAACAGCGCTTATACCACGGGCATCTGCTTAATGCTTGATGTGTGCCACAGATGGCACTCTATCTGTTTTGTGCAGTTACCCAATCCCCCTATATCAACGATGGGAGATGATATGAAATCTAGGTCTCATAGGAATTCAGTCATTTACATTGTATACCCGAAAATCACTAGATCAGCAGGCAATTGATCTTGGTTCGTTTTAACTGGCACCAAACTATTATGCAATAACTTATCCTTTCGCCGCAGACGATTCGTGGATGATATCCGTCCTTTGACAGCGCGTGGCATGTGGACAGATGTATATACGAGCCATCCAAACCTAGCTCTCGCAGGAATTAAGCCATTTATATCGCGTGGTCTGCTAATGGATGTCGAAGGTCTCTATAGGATGCAACGATGACACGAGCGCTGTGTAAATAAATAATTCGA
Source organism: Xiphydria camelus (assembly GCA_963678675.1). NCBI lineage: Eukaryota > Metazoa > Arthropoda > Insecta > Hymenoptera > Xiphydriidae > Xiphydria > Xiphydria camelus. The sequence goes on from OY783201.1 coordinate 12,132,288, forward strand.
GTGTAAACATTTTCCGCCTGCCAAGTCGCAATACGTACGTCGGGGATGGTCTTAATAGCCTTCGCAAAAACATGTATGCCATAATAGACTGCATTATGCGTAAGCAGTGAGACACTCTGATGACACGTCACCATTTAAGCACTGCGGTACTGTCGGTCACTGTCTTCGACATATCTAACAGTAATTATTAATCTTCCAGCGAGACGGGCGACGATCTATCGTCGCCATAACTCGCAAATGAAATAACCGTTATTTGTGAGACTGCGGTACACCTCTAATCGTGATTCAATTTTTGCAACGCAAGCCACATCGATGTGTCCCTGAGATGTGTTCCGCTCGGTGCGATATCACACTTCGCGCGTTACGGCCGAAGATCTTTCATGGAATCTAGAGTGATTTGTCGCGGGATTTCTCACGGATGCGGTTCCGACGAGGCTTTTGCGAAAGCTCAGCACGACGCAAAGCGCTCGTGAGAAAGTGTTTACCGCGGTAAGGACGGACTGAGGAAGAGAGGAGGAGAGAGAGTGCCTCGGGTCGATCGTTTCGTCATAAAACAAAGTATAATGGAATAAGAACCGACGAGTGAGCCGCGGTAGACGCATTATATTCGAAGCAGCCTTTAGAGACGGTTGAACTTATTCCTCGTTGCTCTTCGACTTCTCGCGAGAACGTGAGAATGTTTGCAGTCGAGCGGGTCGAGTCAAAGGTCAGGTGATGCGGTTCAACCCGTTCCGTCCGAGTCTTTAATCTTGCAATTGAAAGCGCGCCGAGTCGAGAACATCTTTTGAAATGGGTTTTGAGTTGATCCTTGTGGCAGTACATTTTCTAGTTTTATCGGCGTTCTATTTGAATAAGATATTTATAGAATGAACAATAATGGGAAATTTAAGGGTCCTTTAATACGGATTTAAGGGAAGGAATCAGGGATATTGTTTCAAACATTAAATGTCCTATTTTTGACGCTGCTTTTAGGTCGAGAATGGGTTTCAATTGGGATTTATATTTTTCTTGAAATGAAGGGCTATATGTCGTTACAATTTGGGCCATTTCGGTATCATTTTATAAGGAAAGAGTAACTTTTTGCCGATAATAATAGAGGCATTTAGTTACGAAAAGATTTTTTTCTTGCAATTGCAGAAGAGCTTGTCACTGTAGCCGATTGACTCTGCAAACGTCAAAGCAGCCATCAGGTGGAAACGAAAAGATTGTAGAATATGTTCCGAAATAAATCAGTTGATCTGTTGGATCCTGTTTGGAATCTCATGTAATTATAAGCTCGAACACTTCTCACGGAAAATTTATGTATTTGAGATATACGAAAAAAATATTTCAAATACACACAATAAGTATTCAAAATATACCTAAGTATATGTACAATTTTGCCGCTTTTTGTATACTTCACGGGTATATAAAATATATTTTGTATGCACGAGCAAAAAAGAATATAGTTCTTATATAATCAAAATATAGGTACCTATTAAAAAATATTTGTTTCATTAGAACATTGGAAATATATTTTTGTTAATATAGTCAAAATATATTAAAAATATATAAAGACATATCTGAAGTACTTGTGAATTATACGGAAAGCAGCCAAAACGTATACATTTGAAATATTTTTTTTTTACTATCCTACATAGGTATACATATAACTTTTCCGTGGGAGGCACGTCTATCAAACTGTTCTTACCTTATATTTGCGCTCAGTCGAAACGTCGAAGTACAAACAATTATTCGAATACCATCGATACGCTATACGATTTGCCCTTGGCATTAAACGCAGTTGCTCTTTCCTCTCACGCGTACCCCCGCAATTCCGTCACATATCGCGCACCTCTGTCCCGTTTTGGTAACAGACCTTGCTTTTTATGAATGGTCAGGAGGTAGGTATGGCCGGTGGCTTGCAACACTGTGCGCATGAATGGAGGAGAATCGGAGAATGAGTTGGCAAATCCGCCCCGGTTGCAATGTTGCAATGGATCGGTGGGCGCTGCCGACCTGGACATTTATTTCGAGTCAGCCGAAACGCGAGACGCTGACGGCGCGGCGCGGTGCAAGTTTTTCCGAGTACCTATCCGGTGCTTCGCTTCTGCTTCGAAATCTTGTGCACGGTTCTTGCGAACGAGCGGCGTGGGGAGCTCTAATTCGGAGGCTCTCTTGCGAAATCATTTAGACGAGGAACTCGTTTATTTTAGTCCCAATAAACATCCATCCGTATAATAAGTATATGTACAAACAGGTCATATCTGCTACGTTTATTTTGAAGATAAATATTCCTCGGTTAAATGTATTATATATTTAACGTTTCTGTAAAAAATGCCTGTCATATGTGTCTTTTAAACGAATAATAATGGGAGAAAAATTGAATATACGTTTAAAAAATGAATATCCCTTCGTTGTGCTGACGTGGGGTGTAGGCGACACCCCAGCCTCCTTTTTTTTGCATGTGCCACGCCTATAATTTTTTTTTTCGAGGTTGGCACTTTCAGTACCTTTCGAGAACATTTCATTAAAGAATTTGGCACCAAAAGCGCAAGACAAAACCGATTTGTTTATCCGACAGAACGCTGCGAAGTATTAAAAAATGATTTTTAACAATCTGTAATTAACTTGATATTTAATATTTTTCTATAAAACTTGTTCCAATTTGTTAATTTGTCCTTCGTTAATAAAACGAGCGTATGATAACTATCCTCAGTCTATTATTTATACTATTTTTTAATAAAAATCGGCAGGGTGATCTGAGCGTCTGAAAACCGAGACCTTATGTACCGAGACTTCGAGTTTTATTTTCAATTAGAAAATTAGAAAATTTATTTTCTTGTAATGTTGAGATCATTAAGCAATATCTCAAGCTTTAAAATAAAAAAGTATTAAAAAATTTCAATTTGTCACTAAGAAAACGTTAATTTTTAACTGGGGTGTAGGGTACACCCCAGGTGAGCTCTTATGTTTCAAAAACCCACGTGAGTAACGAAGGGATATACATATAAGTACATATTAATTGTTATCTATCTACATATATTTTTTCGGGGTCGCTGATTACGATTTTGAAATAAGAATTACAAAATTAACTGCATTAATTAATTTTTTGTGTAAAAATTAGCATGTCAGTAATTATGAAAGAACATGTGTTATACTTCGACATACAAGGAGCATGTAAAAAGAATTTTAGATAAGCACAGACGTTTCATGAAAGAAATAGGGTTTTTTCACATGGATTATTTATTAATAACTGGAAACAATAGATTAAAGTAACTTTCATAGAAATTAAATGATAAATTATATCAAGTCTTTGGGACTTCAGAAAATCCTAATATGCCCAATAGAATTGCAAATGACAATAAAAAAATTAAAAAAACAGACGGAAAAGGCGGTTCGTATATGTAGCACTGTCCTTGAAAGAATGAACTCGGTTTTTTAAAAACTAATAATTATCGATGATCATTTCCTACTGTTGACGTTAATGTCCGATTTTCATAAATAGGAAATGATAATAATAATCAAATACACAGTAGACCTTTCCAATGGTTCATATTCCCGAGCATGGGCAATTTCCAACAGTTTATTTTCTCCCTGTTTATCTCTTCGCATTCCCCTCTGCTCGCTCTTTATACCCTCGAGCAGAAGTTTCCGTAAAGGTCCAGATACACATGCTAGTAAAAAAGCATGCTTATGAGCATGCTTAAAAAAAGCATGCTCTTTTAACGGCTACACTTGCTCGATATGAGCATGCTACTTTTAAGCATGCTTAAAGCAAGCACTCGGATACACATGCTAGTTCCTAACAGGCTGTCTGCCAGTGCAGTGGAAAAGATGGAACACCAAGTGGCTATCCGCACAGAAGTGAAAAAAATAATCGTATTACTTGCAATTCAATGCATACGAAATCTTCTATTGAAAGAGAAAAAAAAAGGAGGAATAGGAATATTCATCAGTTTCAATTTTTGAGATAAAGAACTTTCTGCGTTTCACTCTTAAAATAATATACTTTTAAGAAAAAAAACAGTATTACGAGTTTTGAAAAAAGTATATTTATTTTACAGTTTGAAGATATTAATTTTCATGAAACTCGTACAATCAAATAGGTTGGTTTTGAACGTGTAAAATAAAGTGAAAAAAACTTTTTATGAGAAAAATGTATATTTTATTACCATGGGGTCCACTGGACCCCGTGTGACCACTACGAATTAATAAATTATTAATAAATTGTCTGTCGCATATTCGCCCAAATGCTCTTCGCATTTGGGCCGTAGACCGGTGTGAGGGAGAAATTCGACACTCCTCGGGCCCTTTGAGCCATAAATTAGATCCGGGAAAGTTCCTCAGTGCCACGGGATCGAAGAGCGACCAGTACGTTCGAAAACCCCCGAGCGACCGGAACAGCTCGCAAATAAAGTTAATGCATTATTTCTTTTCCCTTACAAATTGATGTAATTTTATTCATCCTAAACCCACCACGCAAGATTAATTTGGCGCATAGTCCGTCGCTCGAAGACGGAACATTGTTTATTAGAATAGGTATTGCGGGGAACGGCTTATTTCGATCCGTCCGTTAATTAACCTTTTCCGGAAAAGGTGTGCGACGGAACACAGACTCTAGTCTTCATGACCATCCCGTCGCGTCGTTTGACGAAAAGGATCGGAAGCGATGAACCCCGTCTGCGACGGTCCCTGCCACATGTTGTCCCTGCTGGGCCGTGTCTTGCCGGACAAGTGGGCGGTAGTACATTTATTTGTATATACTAGCTTTGTGTGCTCCCCAACCCCCGGGGGGTAAGTACCTGGCTCCGCGCATCGGATCCCAAGGTCGCCGGGGTTTTTGGCGACACGGTTTTGTCCACGCATTTATTAAAAAACTATTTTATATAATAATAAAATAAAAAAAGGAGAAGGAAAGGATTTGATCCAGTCAGTATTTTGACGGGCGATGACGCGATTAACCACTTTCGTGCGTGGTTCTGAAAATTTACCGTCGCCGCGGCGACGATCCTGTCAAGAAATTTGCGCAGCGGCGGCGACGGCGATTAAATATAAATCACTTTGTTGAATTACACTCATAACCCCACACTCACTGTAGAAACTGGTAAGGTTGCGCGCGGCGCGACACGCAAAATCAAACTCAGCCAGATCTCGTCGCGCCAAGCCTAGACCTGACAGAGCCATCAGTTTTGTGCCACAAACGGTCGCATTTGCACGCACGCATTGGCTCTTCGTGCAAATGTGACAGTTTTTCCTCACCGTGTATGGGCATTCCAATGTGCCCAAATTTTCATTTCACATTTGCTCGCGTGCAAGCACGCTTCAGTTTTACCTCACCGTGTATGGGCCGGTTATTAGCAAACACCGTCTACACTTGCTCATAAGCGTTCCCCTTTTCACCCCCGCCTCAGGAAGCATGCTCGAAAATCAACCGTCGGTCGATTTGTGAGCATGCTTATTTTAAGCATGCTCGAAACGAGCAAGACTTGGATACACATGCTACTAGGAGCAGTTCCTGGAAAAAAGCATGCTTGCGTGCTCGAAACTAGCATGTGTATCTGGACTTCTAAATAAGCATGCTTATTTTAAGCATGCTCGAAACGAGCAAGACTTGGATACACATGCTTCTAGGAGCACTTCCTGGAAAAAAGCATGCTTGCGTGCTCGAAACTAGCATGTGTATCTGGACCTTAACAAACACAAACCGATATCGGTTAAGTGGTGGGCTGTTGAGAGGTATTTCTAGGAGAAAGGGGTGGAGTATCGAGAGATGAAGAGCATTGGAAAGTAGATTGTTGGAAGTTTATACAAATTCATTTCCAACGAAACTACATTGAGAGAAAAAAAGTAGGTATTAAAATCAACTATAATCGCAAGGTTCATTTTCTTGGGGTTGTTAGTACCATATTTATGATTAGACAGGTCCTGAATGCAGTCGAAATAATTGTCGTTGGATAGTTGTGGTAAAAACGAAGTTGTAGCTTATGATACGAGCCATGCACCATGGTTGAATTAACCATAAAAGTAGATCAATAATGTTACCGCATGGTAGTGTTAACTATATATAAAAAAAATTGGGGACATCTATTGACCACGCTGCAAGTTGACCTGGTTGCAGCAATCCTCATCTCTTGTTACTATAATCAGAATCTCACTGCTCAGAACAACTATAGAATGATGGTTGGCGCCAAAATTTACCACGATTTCTGGTTAAATTATGATTTTTTCAATCAGATTTTTTTCGAGTATAAATAAATCAGCTTCGACATACTTACGCGCCTGCTTCGAAATATCTGAGTTCGTCGTTACATATCCGGGGTCTGGTCTTCCTATTTGTGAGTGCATACAGCGATACTCGTAAGACCCCATACCCGCTCGAGGGTAAAATTCCCACATATAGAGACACTAAGCATAAGTTTCCCGAGAGGTACGCATCGGTTCGGTAATAATGTACCAGCGAATTCGTTAACCACGACAGGTAGATCCCGAAGGAATGGCCTTACTGAGCGGTTCTCTCTGTCCCAACGAATCCGAGAGTCTGTGTCTTTCTCTTCTTCTTCCTCTCCCTTACATTCCGTTCGTTCCGTAAAATCGTCGACGCGTTCTTCGGCACGCGCATAGACGGAGCCTCTGCCGTGTGTGCCGAGTGATTCGCCTCTGAAACGGACTCATTGCAATCAGAAGAACGTAACAACGGCGACCTCTGTATTCGCCGTCATCACCTTTTCGGGATTACGGAGAGAGAAAGACGGAGATGCACAGCAAAAGAGACAGGATTTTCACTCACAGCTTTCCTAGTCAGATGTGTGATGTAAATCTTGCAGCAACTTTACGAAAACCTACACGGAGAAAAGTTTGTGATAACCATTCTCATAATCCATGTGGTAATATTGGATTATACAGCATATGACGTTCAGTACCATATATATACATGTATACTGAACGTCACATGCCGTAATAATTCAATCTTACCAAATGAATTGTGAGAATGGTTACGACAAACATTTCTCCGTGTACACACCGAAAGAAATAAATGTTGTGACAACTATTTTGGACTCAACTGCTCAAGTTTGGCAATTAACACCAGTTTTTATAGATGTCGTAACTATTTTTAGTAATCGGAGCAAAGGGATTGTTACGGTGACTATATAAGACTAGCGCTGATTACAAAAGTGCAGTATAGTCGAGTCCAAAATAGTTGTATTTTACGACCCCCCCTTGGCACTATTATTTGTGTAATTGAATGATGAAATTTTGTTTCGGAAATAATAAATTTTGTAAGTTAAATTTTGCTTAAATTCGTTACCTTAATTGTATTCAGATCATGGCATATGATTTAAAGTTCATGGGTCATTTGAAATTTACACTAGTAACAAACGATTCCTGTCGGTGTGACGTAAAAATTATGAACATTTAAAGCAGCTTCAACTTGGCGTATGTTGTGAATCAGAAATATCTGACTGGGTCCTTCACTGAAAGAACTATTGGTCGGCCTAACAAAACGTTTTTTTTTTGGAATCGCAAAATCCTTTGGTTGATTTCACGAAAACGTTGATGGCAGAGCTATACATTTGGATAATCAAACAAATATTTTTTTAGGCTAACAAATTGACTCAATAAAATTATTTTGTTAGCTACCTTTTTTTCACAGTGTTCACCTTCATTCTCCGGGCGAACTAAATTATTACCGCGATGCAGGTGCGAGTGCGTCGCACGCCGGTCTCTCTCCACGTCTAGAAATTATCCGTCCGCTGTGCATACGGCGGAGTTGCATCGCTAGCGCAGTCGCTCGGAGTTATTGGGTACATTTTATCTCTCAACTGTGCGACTGAGGGGCGGCGGAGAGACGGAAAAGACGTTTATCCCGTTTTACGAATGCGGTATAACGGGAGCCACGATAGAAGTATTCTATACGTGTGCATGGTATCTGCGAATATAGCTGCTACATTGTCGCGGCAAAGTATTTGCAGGGAGAGAGCGAGAGAGTGGTTGGAAGTGACAGAGAAGAGAGCGACAGTCCCGGCGAGTTCCAAGACAGCCGCGGGAAGAAGTTTTCTCGCTCCTCTCTCTCCACTAACTGCACTTATTCTCGTATTACCCTCCTCGCTGCTCGTCCCCTTCGCCCTCTCCCTCGCCCAAGGGCTTCGCGGCGGGAAATATTAATTCCGTTACGCGCGTCGCGCGTTTCATTTCGACGCCACTTTGGGGGGTCTCGATCCCTCCGCGGGGCCTCTAGCGCGACGACACGAGTGTCGCCGACAGAGTAGAGAGTAAAGGCACGCGTTATGCTAATTCGTTTGAGTGGCTTGTGAGAAAAATAGTCGTGAGCTCCTCTCTCTCTCGTGCACTCCGAGATTCCCCGCTTTTCCTTTTACGCGCTGTAGAGCGATGACGCAAATTTACGATAATACGCGGCAGTCCCGCAATCGCCGATTACGTCGCGTCGACCCGAGAGTTGGCCAACGGATAACGACCGGCCTTGCGCGGTGAGGAGGTTGCTTCTTCTCCGGTGCGGTCCGCAGCGGTCCCCGCCGCTTGCTCTGGTGTTTTTCATCAAGCCGCGAAGCGAAGCGACTTTGGCTCGAATTATGACGGGGCTGTATAGTTACGGCGCGAGTAATGAGTTTGCGAAACTGGAATAGAGATCTGTATAGGCACGAAAGTGTACGGACGGCGCGTAAAGGGGTCGAGGGAATTGTTCGCGAAGCGCGCCGCGTTCCAAATATCGCGGATAAGATTGCCTCGTATCGCGAATTGCGGATTCCCCTGCGTTGTATTGAGGCCGCGGGTCGTTCGAGCACGTGACTCGCGTGTTCCGTGAACATATTGTGGTATGTTATACATGTATATGAATACAGCATATACAGCAGATTCCACTCAGGATCATATTCTCGTTTATTTTCGTTAATTGTCATTTGACGAACAGATGTTTCGAACAAAAGTTGTTTGGTATCGAGGAGAACGTATAATACACGCAACAAATTCGCCCAAGCGTGTATTATTTACGAAAAATAAAAGTTGTTTTTACTTTTGTATATGGAACTTGATATTTTCATTTTTACAAAAATGATAGAGCTTAACGAGATTAATAAAAATCATATAAAATAAAATAACCATTCGTTGAACCGTTTGTGAGATAGTTTCATTCAAAGAGTACGAGAGTAAATTTCGTTGCACGCCGCGCGCAGTGTAATTTATTGTTGTGCTTTCAGCGAAAATATAAACCGTTCTACGGATGGATGGATATTTCATCTTATACAATTTTTATTAGTCTCGAAAAACTGTAGAACTTGTATAAAAATAAAAATGTTAAATTCCGTATGAGAAAAGAGGTGCTTTTCATACCTCGTAATCAACATATTATGTTAACAAAAATTTGTTGCATGTATCATATGTCCTCCTCGATACCAATCAATTTATATTTGAGAGACTAGTTCGTGAAATCTGAAATGACAAATAACGGAAATAAATAGGATCACTATCCTGAGTGGAAAATCCTTCCAAGTACCTAACACACTTTAGTTAAAATATTGCCACACCCTAAATGACGTCATCTTTTTGTAAAAATAACATCAAACGCATTTTAGAAATGACAAAATAATGATAAAACCTCATCATTTTTTCATTCCTGAAAGGCGTTTGATGTTATTTTGACGAAGAGAAAATGATATCATTTAATGAGTTATATTATTTTTATTAAAGTGTGTTGCTTGATCTGTGTAGGCCATAGAGTGTAAAATCGATATTTGGTAAAGCTTCTGATAGGTCTCCTTTATTTTTGTAACTAGATTTTTGACGAAATTCATTTTAACATTGCATAGGAATATCTTCAAATTTTACCACATCTGATTCTTGCAAATTAACAGTTCTGGGACGTTTTATCAAAGTTAGTATCGTAATTGGGAAAGCAATTGAGTAATTGGGGGGATTCAAGGATCGCCCCATGAATAATGTGTTAAGTGAGGGGTGCGAGGAAGAGGGTGACACGTTGGACTAATGTAGTTGGTATATGAACTAATTTTATGAATTTCACTTTTATAAATCGCAGAGAAGATTGATATTTTGTAAAAAAATCTTTAAATTTTTTAATCGAAACGGAGACGAAATTCTATAACTAATTAGGACTCCTACGTCAAAATTACAACGTGTTGCCACATTTACTTTACCCTTTTATATATTTAACGTAAAATAATGCAGAATCATATAAATGCAAAAGAGTCATTCAATATTTAAAATAGGTGAAACCTATCTAATTTTTATCGCATCCTATTCTTCCCAATTAAACACTAATCGAACTCAATATATGTACCAAATAGCGTCGCTGCCTTTTACAGATAAACATCATATTCCCGACTTTGTCTCGAAATCTCAAATTATTCAGATGCCCCCATTTTGTAGGACGGTCGAATGTTTCGATGAGATACTTTATTTCTCGAGTACAAAATTGGATTCTGCGGTAAAACCGCAATTGGACGTCCTTTACAATTAGTCGAAACATTTGGTCGCCCGAAAGGGAAAGTCACGGTAACGCGCTAATTGGACCGACGTTAATTGAAGAGCACGGAAGAGAAGAGGGTGGCAAATTGGACTAATATCGAGGAGAAGGCGCACTCTACAAATACCAAAGCGTGTAATGGTAGAGCGAGAGAGAAAAAGACAAAAAGGGTCTACGGTGCGTACGGCAGGAGGCCGAGTGTTTCAATAAGGCGCCTGCATTTTCAAGGGGAGATCTGCTAGACTTCACCCTTGAGATACGCACCGCATGGAAGTAGACTTCTATAATAAGGCTCTAACGACGTTTCTAAATTTAGTAGATATACCTAAGGTGAACGAGTACCATTGGGAATTGCTGTGACTAGACCTAGACCGAGCTATAGACTAGACCACTGTAGATAAGTATAGACAACGTGGTCCTCTTTATACACTGACGCGTTGAGGACCGCTGTTATATAGCTATGCCGATATTACTCTTGTATATTAACATTAATAGCCGGGTTTCCATAACGAGTTCCTGAGAACGATTCTAAATTTAGTCAATATCCGCGCAGATGCTAGACGCACGTCGGTTCCGTCGGGTTTGAACTAGACAGCTTGGCTGGATAGCTCGAGACTTCTGTCGAAGCATCCTATAGGAAGTATTACGCAGCAACGCCCACTCTCCTCTCAACGTGGTACTAAATCTCGAAATTGTTATAGGGTAAAGTGGGATAAACGCCACAGTCAAAGTGCAAGTTCAAAATCGATTATCTCGAAAACAAGTTTCAATGAAAAATGTTTGTCTATGTTTTTACTTTAAAAAACCTACTCTCTATTTTTCATGTATCTCCATTGTATTTTGAGATAATTGCGTTCAAAGTTAAACAGAAGCGCTGGGGCGTTTATTCTACTTTTACTCTGTGTTTGTACAGGGTGTAAATTTATCAAGCCACATCCATTTATTTCATTGTCATTTGTCATTTTTCGGAACAATCTTTCAAATAAAAGTTATTTGGTGTAAAGGGGGATGTATAATACATCTAAGCGGTTTTCCATAAAACGTGTTATTTACGAAATATGAAAGTCATCTGTGTTTTTTTAATGGAATTCGAAATTCTCATGCTTATAAAGGTCGTAGAGCTCGTCGAGATGAACAAAAAAGGTATAAGGTGGAAGGCCCATTCGTTGAACCGTTTGTGAGATGTGTGCCGCTGAAAGTACAAGAGTAATTAATCCTTAGATGCATGCGTGAAAAGTTTCACTCCTGTGCATAAGTCGGGTTTCCCAGACCCGAATACAAATTATAATATAAATTATATTTTGGTTATAAAATGTAATATTTTTTCAGCGAAGAAAATAATATTAGTATTATACATGCTTTTTCATATTACACGAAACATTGTACGTATCATCGGAAAATTAAAATAAACATAAACCAATCGATCATCGACTACGAGTTATATTATAGGTACATTGAGGAACATAACTTAGTCAAAAATGCAAAACGCATCTCGATAAAGGAGTTTTATTATTCTAACCAAAATACTAGTAAGTCGAATCAAATATTTAGTTATTCTAACTATATGTTTAGTTATTCTAATTACATATTCAGTTATTCCAACCAGAAAATGGTCACATGAAAAAAAATAATTCCGCAGTCTTAGGAAAACTAAGTTTTGCTGAAAAGTTTTTACCGTCATGACAAAAGTATTATCTGTCGTAGCAAAAGATAAGTTCAATAAGGGCAAATATAACTGCAATCATAGTGAAGTTTTTTCCGGTAAAAATGTTTGCCGTCCCGGTAAATATTTTGACTACTATTGGACATATCTCTTGCGCTGCCACAGATAATATTTTTATCATGATAGCAAAAAATTCTCAGCAAAATCAAGTTTTTCCAAACTGCAGAATAATTTTTTTTTCGTACAGTTTAACTAGACGGCACAGATGGAGGATTGATATTTCACCAAATGGTTTGGTTATGGTCTTCAGGACTTTGGTTAAATTGACCAGGTTATTTTTCTCAGTATAGTATTTCTCTTTATTGCCGGGTCCCGCAGACCCGACCTATATGTTTAATGGTTAAGAGTAAGAGAGAGTAACGTTCTGTATACAAGTATAGAGAGGCTAAAGAAAATGATTTCATTTACAAAATTCCTCGAATGACTTTTTCCAGACGCAGCCTTCTTCGCATATCGGTGTATCGGTATATGTATATAGCGTGGCACTCAATGATCCTGCTCGTCGCTTCAATAGGGACCGTGCACGAGCTATAGATGGCAGTGTATTCGCCGATGTGCGCGCGACCACACGACTGAAATAGATACTATTTGGGAGTAAATTTACAGTGTGACGCTATTAGAGAATTTATAAAAATGATCAGAATTATTAAGTATGGCTTTCGGCCAATCCAGAATCACCTCATACGAGGTCAAAATAATGTCAAAGGACGAAAATTATTTGAATCGGGTCATGTACTTAATATAATAAAGACAGATGACACCGAAAACGGAGAGATCGTTATAACCTGTAAAGTTGTAGCTCAAACCAGTGTATCAAATACTTATGATGTAAAGATTGTGGTAAGTACAGTAAGTTAAGTAAGAGCGTGTACGGCGTTATTCATAAAAAATGTATTCAACAATGTTTTTTTCCACATACATACGTTTGACATGTTTCAAGGTAATGCGCAATTATGTTAACTCACCAGCATCAATAATCGCTTGGCATCTCCGAGGCATATCTACTATCCACCAAATTTTTGACGTATTCGCGGGGAAGTTCCTTCCATATGCGTCGAATTTCTCAGGATAGCTGCTTCACAGTGAATTCACAGTGAAGACACGTTTTCCTCGAAGCTTCTGCTTGATGTATGTATCCTGAGAAATTCGACGCATTTGGAAGGTATTTCCCCACGAATACGCCGACAATTTGGTGGATAGTATTAACATAATGGCGCATTGCCTTGGAACATGTCAAACGTATGTATGTGGAAAAAACATTGTTGAATACATTTTTTATGAATAACGCTGTACACGCTCTTACTTAACTTACTGTATATCACCTATATACAATTATCAGAATACTGTAGCAGTGGATTAATGCAATTTTTAACTGCATTAATCCACTTTACACGTTTGTGATTCTTCCATGGCAAGTGAACACTACTTGTAGGAAAGGAATAGAATCTTACTGATGGATTAACATTTCGTACACAATCTGCTGTATTTGAGCAACCTTTGACGCAACAGGTTCTTTTCGAGTATGGCATTTTACAAAAAATATTTAATTTTAATTAATAAAAAGGAATTTCATTATAATTGTGCCCTTTATACGCTGGTTAAATTACCCCACATTACTTTGCACAACAGCTCTGAGATGGCGCCCTAATCGCCTTGCACGGTCCCTATGGAACTCCAAAGATTCGACGCGCCTCGAATGTGAACCGCGCCGAGCGAATCGGTGCAGTCCCTTTTGTCGACGTAATCGCATCCATCGTGCTCGTCCGGAGAGAGAGAGAGTGGCCAGATACTCTCCTTTCAAAGCCGATCCGAAGGGTGAATGCCGAGGAGGAACGCATGAAGGAGCAGTGGGGACACGCCTGGACGCGTGAACACGCCCATACCCACTACTCACGGCGGAACTAACAACCCCTAAATGACCCATTATAGTCTCGGAGTACCAAACGCGCGTATATAGCGGCCTCCCCCTCGATCTATTTCCAATCTTAGTTTAACAGGCTGTGACTTTTGTCTGCCGTCCGCGCAGACGGATGGGATCCATTTCCACGGAGGCGACGTGTTATTTCTGGATCTCCGGTATAGAGAGATATGCCCGAGTCGAAAGTGCGCGTTCCGAAACCGACTTTCTTTGCTCCCTCTCTCGAGTGATGCGCATTTTTCTGACGCTACAGTCGGATCGCTCGTGGTTTTAACTCTCAGTTTGACTGTTCGCGAGATATTCGAATAAAAGGACCTCGACGTACTTCCGCTGAACAAGAGGAGCTCTACGAAGTGTACAGCTAGCTAGAATTGTAGTCGTTGGTTTCAAATGAACAAACGTTTGCATTAATTATTTGCTAAATACTTATTTAATCGAAATGAACGTTGGTTGATATGTATATAAAGATCCGTTCTGTTGTGTCGCTCAGACAAATATTCATTTCGGTGAAATTAATGTTCATTCAAATTGAGTAAATATTTAGTATTTGATGTATATTGTGATCACTTTGCATATTCTACTGTGTATGCAATTTGGTCCAACCTTGAGCGAGTCTTGGCCTATTCTTTGGAGGATTGAGTAAATACCGGGTCAATGTGTGGATGCATCGCCACGCACACAGGTAGATATCTCGTATATTACGTAGCAAGTGGCTGAGATCCTCGAACCCTGTGCAGTCGACTGTAACAAAGATCGGCGATTCCTCCGCCCTCTCTTAATATTACGTCATTCGTAAACGCTCCGTTATCCTATGAATAGAAACGAGGAGCTGGAAATTCTTCTCAAACTTTTCTCAACAACTCCATCGATAACTTTTCTCAACGACTCCGTCGATTTATGACCCGCTTTCCGCCCCCTGAAAAGTTTAGGGTGAGTAAGCAGGTACAGCCCCGATTGGGGTGATAGTATTTGAAATCCGACTGTATAGGAAACGCAGCGTCGAAATTGCTTCGTCGATCCTGATCTAACTTATCGTTATTCTGAACCCTTTTTACTGGAAGATACTTGAATTCTGTGAAATTTGATACTGATCCATGAGAATGCCGGATAGAAATGTGGGGTGATAAAGAGGAAAATAAATTATTTATAGAACGCGAACGGGGAGATGAATGAGAAAAACACGATGGAATAAGTTTGTGCGTGCTTTGAAATCAGGGCGATATCCGTGCGGTTGTAGAAAGAGGGGTCGTCCGCTTCCGGCGAGAGAGACAGTGGAGGGAAATAGGAAAAATTGTTGGAGCCGAGTCACTTCCGCCGTTCGCCGTGTCGCGACGCTCGGACACTCTTCGACACCTGCACCGCTCACCGGACACCGAGACCACTTCCCGTTTGTGGGAATAATTAGGTTTTGGACTAGACCCTATACCTCCGCGTTCACATTTCAAGGGTATATAGCTCGCCGAAAGGAAATATCGCGTGGCGCGTCTGGTATTAGTTTTCCCTCGTGCAAGCCAACCAAATTCTTACTATTCTTCGAAATTGTGTTACGCGTAAAAACTTTTCTATTTTCCGCTCTCTTTCCTATTTGTATTGATCGATCCTACCACTTGGGATCCTCTAAAATGAGAAGGAATTAGTTCTTTTTTTTGTTTAATGTTGATATTTTTTCATTCAATTTGTAATCTGTATACATGTTCAATGTGACACGAATTATGGAACAATTTCTCAAGGCAGATCCCACACCGCTGCCATTCGTTTTCGTCGTCCTCTTATTTTTTATCGGATTACGATCTCAACGCGAGGGATGCTTGCTCCGCCCCTCTCTATTTCGTCGCCTGCCATCGCGCGGTGTTCGCAGTGCATTCGTCGAAACACGATCGGGGTGCACCGTGAGAGTCTCGCGTGTAGTCGGGCATGCCTAGTGACTGTTAACTGCGATGCAACATCCTAGAGAGGGATTATGGCGAGGCTTATGAATGGCTCGATAAATCCCGAACTAGGCGCGGGTATAACCTCGCGCGCCCCGCGTTTAGAGCAATTTATTATAAGATTATTACGCGCGCGACGCGCGGATATTGCGCATGCACTGTGCGCGCCCGGAGACGGCGCGCCGGCGCGTTATCGTTGCGACACGCTTTCTCGCCACTCTGAGAACGTGTTTTCAATTGTTCCGCGAGTTTTCACTTTTTTACATAAAACGTAGGTAGGTATAAGTAGTAATGTGTGCGCTTCAATAATGACGATATGTAGCGACTTGACTAGAGCTCATGTACTTTTTTCTATTCTTTTTTCTTTTCTTTTAATAGTGTAATTTCATAGTTTTATTTTCATAGTGTAATGATGAAGAGCGCTGAAAGAGGAGGAGCCTAATTCTGTTCAGAGTTTATACACTGATAAAAATGGTACGACTTTCTATGATGCTCTCACTTTGACAACGAGTTGACAGCCGAGTGAGTTCCGAGGAACGGGGATCATAGGAAGTTATGTCATTGGTCAGTGTACTAACTCTGAGCAGAATGAGGCTCCTCCTGCTTCGACCCTCTTAGTCATTACACCCTGTACAGGGTAAAAGTACTACAGATGCCTTTGTCGAAGAGCAAGTTCAAAACCGGTTATCTTGAAATCGATTGCATATATATCGAAGAAAAGTTCAAATAAAAAATATTTCTCTATATTTTTACTATAAAAAAGCTACTTCACATTTTTCACACATCTCCACCGCGTTTCGAGATAATCGCGCTCAAAGTTGAACAGAAACTGGAGCGTCTGTCCCACTTTTACTTTACGTCGCAGAAATAGGAAGGATATTCTACGTTGGCTGTGTCCCGATGAAATTATGACGTGTTTATTAATACTCAAATTTATCAATTAACGTATCCCCAAATGCTCCACCAACGTCGAGCAATAATTCCGAAGCGATAGAAATCGCGGGACGCTCGTCGACTCCGCATGGGGGGGATCGTTATTTACTCCCCCATTGTGCGAGAGAGCATCACTCGTGGCTACAAAAATATACCTACATACGGGCACGCGATACACGCGCGCACGGCCCGCTACACGACGTTGTTGCAGTTGTAGTTGTCGCTGACGTCGTGTCGCGTTATTAATGACAACGCCAAGATCTCGAGAGCCGGTTATCCGCTCGTTACGACGAGTATACGCGCACACCGTGGAAGTTACTCCCACGATACGACGGTTAGACGGTGCGATCGAGATTTTGGAGCAACGCCCACTCCCTTATCCGTCTCTCGGGTAAGACGTCGGCGGAGAGCCGGCGAGTCCCTCGCGGATCCGCATCACTCGCTTTACCGCTTCCTATCCGCGCGGCAATTAACGCGCGAGTATGCATACAACCGCGACGTTAATACGCCCCGTAAATTATTTACTTCGGGATGCCGCACACATCCTCCTTTTTTCTCTCCGGGAATGAAATGAGTATGTAATTACTCATGGTTCGCCGAGGGAAGGTCGTTACTCTCGTGCATGTGGATTTGCCGATTCGGTTGTTTCGCTATCGGTTCACAATAGTCACGAGACGCGAAACATGTTAGGAATAGGTTAGATCGTACTTACGTATGTGGAGTAGATATGTAAATGTACATACAGGGTGACATTTTGAAAACTTGCCACCCCAATATCTTAGAAAGTTACAGGGATTTTCTAAAAAACAAAAATACGGTTTCGGCAGTGGAGAGGGGGAACCAAAATGACATAATCGGAGACGCACCTACTCCAACCCCCTTAGGGGTAGCCCCCCCAACTTTGTAATCTTAAATAGCAACCCCCCATGTGTGATACAGCGTTGGAAAGCTCTTTAAAAATGCTTTACAACAACACCAAATTTTGGTACCTTTCGATGAGTAGTTTTTGCGCAAATCGAGAAAGAAACTGCTAGAAGTAAGTTGTCAATTTATTTATTAAAGGTCAATTACGTTACAATAAATTTTCGAAATGATTTCCATTGATTTTTCGGACTTTTTCAAATGTTGTTCTTGAAATTTTGCGACATTCTTGCATAATTCTCTGTTTCAGTTGGTTAATGCTTGCTGGTTGAGTTTGAAAAACAACAGATTTCAGATGTCCCCATAAGAAGAAATCGCAGGGAGTAAGATCAGATAATGGAAATCATTTCGAAAATTTATTGTAACATAATTGACCTTTAATAAATAAATTGACAAAACTTACTTCTGGCAGTTTCTTTCTCGATTTGCGCGAAAACTACTCATCGAAAGGTACCAAAATTTGGTGTTGTTGTAAAGCATTTTTAAAGAGCTTTCCAACGCTGTATTACACATGGGGGGTTGCTATTTAAGATTACAAAGTTGGGGGGGCTACCCCTAAGGGGGTTGGAGTAGGTGCGTCTCCGATTATGTCATTTTGGTTCCCCCTCTCCACTGCCGAAACCGTATTTTTGTTTTTTAGAAAATCCCTGTAACTTTCTAAGATATTGGGGTGGCAAGTTTTCAAAATGTCACCCTGTATGTACGTAAGCGATAACGCAGCTGCGATTCGTGCGCCGCTAATTGTCGATAATCGCGAACACAGCCTCCGACGCTTATCGGTCCATCGATTTGAACGGTACCGCGGAGAGCGTTGTCGGTTCAGCGGTAGCAATTGTGATGGTTATGAAAGCATGTATTATGGAGGGAATTGGAGATAATTTTATTGAAAATTCACTTTCCTTTATGTGGAAGAACACTGTAAAAAAATTTAAATTACTTTGAAACTTTTTCAGATCATGTTACCTTCATTCAGCTCCAATTTTACTTCTAGAGTAAAAGCGAGATAAATGCCTCACAGTTGAAGCGCGGGTTAAAAATCGATTATCTTGAAAACGATTAGACATCGAAAAAAAAGTTTAGACAAAATATGTCTGTCTGTATTTTTACTATGAAAAAGCTACTTTTCATTTTCTTTATATCTCCTCTGCATTTCGAGAAAATCGCGTGCAAAGTTGAACGGAAGCTGGGGGTCTTTATCCCATTCTTATGCCCTATTTCGTATTTCTCAGACTCGAGTTTCACTTTGAAAGGTAACCAATTCGATGATACAATTTACCATCCATTATTCATACAAACCAGCTAAACTGAATCCTCCAATTTTCACGAAAATAAACAGAAGCAGTCGTCGGATTGAATGGAAGCTGTGCGTGTATAGAAAGAGTGTGAACATTCCTCGAGAAAAGCTCACACAAAACAACCCTCTCCCCCATTACACAACATAGATGTCCGACCTCTCGAGTCCGCGTCGACTTTTCGGGAGCTGTTCGAAAATACGGGTAAACGGAAAGTTCCTCTTCCTAACGGTTATTAACATAGCGCGTGAAAAATTCGCGCTCTCTCTATCTCGCGAGCGGAGGGCGAGAAAAGGTCGGAGAGTATATGTATATACACCGTACCCCCCTACCCTCGCTTCGCTGCAGGCTTCGTAAAAAATTAAGCTCGTTCTGACGGGGCGCTCTAAAGTGGAGGTCGACGAAAAATATACATTCTTTCGCCTCGCTTCGCAAATATACCTGCATAATATATCTCCCAGACGTGGGGAGGGAAACGGAGAGCGAGGGCAGGAGAAAACCGGGCTTTCCTCGATCGCGCGACGTTACCTCTGGGGGGGGGGGGGGGTATGTATTTAGATTACCTTTCGCACGAGAGAGCCGCGAGTGTCGCGCGGTATCTCCCTCTCTCGATCGAGACAAGGAAAAAAAGAGGGGAGAATTCGGTTATCGCATAAAAAGAGAATCGTACTTTTACTTCGATTTGTAATCTGTGCACATATTAAATGTTACGCAAACAAGAAAAACTTCAAAGAAATAATTATTCGCAGTTGTAGGTGCGTTTTCATTACTGTATTATGACGTCATCGAGAAACCATGAGAGACGCACTTATGCCAAGCAGTTAGTACGAGAAAGATGGACTTAAATACTATGACGTACACTGAGAAAAAAGATTGTTTGGGTTGGAGGTTAAATTTCATGAAACCAACCATTGTGTGTTTGAATGGACTGCATATAGTTGGAATAACTAAATTTTGGAAGTTTCATTCAATAAAGTTTGTTTTGTTGTAAGATAGAAATCAATTCAACTCTTCATTGATGTGTTAAATTAATCAAAGTTTGTGTGTTGCGACAACAGTTTTTGTCAGACGAACAGTGGAAGTATTGTATCAACTGCACTGATTGTCAGAAAAAGAATCGCTTGATTTAACTAAATTTTGAAGTTACTGGCGTCCAACAAAATATATAGTTACTTAAACAAATATTTAGTCAAAGCAGCTAAGTATTTAATTACCTCAATTAAGTTTTATTTATTTAAACTACATATTTGTTGAGGTAACTATGTATTTAGTTAGCCGCCCGAGAGGTTGTGGTTTGAAAAACTTTATTTTTAGTGTATACGTCATTTTTTAGTATCGTGTTCCAGCTTAAGTGATGCCGAAAAAAAAAAATGAAAAAATATGGGGTAAATAATTTTGTCCAAATTTGTCAAATCTACAATAAAAAAAAATAGCGAGAGAACTGAATTCTCGAGAACGTCTTAAATCTACATATATAATATTCTTCGCACCCCTTGAGACGTACGAGAGCAGAGTGAAAAGTCCGATACTTTTTAAATTAAACACTTTCTTGAAAAATAAATGAACAATTCATAGAAAAAGAGAGTGTTTAATTTAAAAAGTAACGGACTCTTCACTCTGCCCTCGTAGTCCGCGCGGTGGAAACGCGTTGCCCGTCGGCCAGGCGCTCCGTGACCGAGTCTGAACGTCGTTGGGTGGAGTTTATTGATTCGGTTAGCTCGGCGGAGCCCCGACCGCCCTCACGGTGTATACAGATGTATGTAGGTGAACCTACCCGGTCCGCCTAACCCGCTGCATCACTAACCTATACTACCGTGCGCCTCGCTTCGCTAGTCCCGCGGAAAATAAGGCTCGTGAGGGAAAAGACGTTCGTGGTTCCACTTATACAACGTCGTAGTTACGCCGTTATTATTTTCGACGTCTTTTTAGCGTCCTCGATATACTTTCCGTGTTCCAATTCGCGGGAGCGGTATGTTCTTCGCGCGCGCTTTCTTTGCAACGTGGTATAAGCTCTGTAATGGATGGAGCAAGGTCGGGGGTGGTTAGGGAAAGTACCTACTCTTTGCACGAATTGGAGTACGCTCTTTATCTGTCGTTTTAACGTAGCGTGTGGATGAGTTAATGATTTCTTCTCCTTGAATTAAAATTTCACTAATAGGACATTTTTTCATATTTTATATCATTTATTTATTATTAGATACATTATTTGTATAAAATATACTGCCATGGTATCAGGATAAAGTGATTAAATGTGAAAAAGGATTATAATATCGAATACTGTGTATCTGCTGTATTTACCGGTGCAATTTGGTATTAGCATAAACAAATATTCATATTTCTAAATTCAATGTATAATTTGTATAGATATTCGACATCACGCGGAAAAGGAAATGTCGGAAAAAATAATTATTCGCAAAGTTATAAGAGCGTTTTTCTCCATAGGATCGTTGACGTCATCGAAAAGCCAGAGAAACGCACTTATATCAAGCAACGAGTGCGAGAGAGATAGTCTTACAAGCTGCATTTCTTAATATCGTTTTTCAGCTTAAGTGAGGCCGAAAATGAAAAATGAAAAAATACGGGGTAAATAATTTGGTTAAAATTTCTCAAATCTGCAATAAAAAAAATTAATGAGTACCCCGAATTGTAGCAATTTGTCAGGAACCAAATGGAACTCTAAATAATCGTACACTGTCATCCTTGAGGCATCACAGAATTCTACATATTTCATTCTATTTTTATTTTACGTAAAATCATGATAAAATAAAAAAGTTCTTCTTTTTTCAATTGTATAATCATTTGTATTGCAATTCCAATATTCTAATTATGTATTTTCGATTCTAATCTCGCGCCAATAATGCTGTTACGCGTATACATACATTGTTTACTGGGAGACACGTAAAGGTGCAGTTAAACGGCCTGTGATAGCGCGAGCCGAGCCGCGCGCGCCTTTGATCTTGTCGAAAAACCGACATACGATAGATCGCGCGAACTTGGCTCGGCTCGCGCTATCACAGGCCGTTTAACTGCACCTTAAGTTGGCTCCCAATATTGTATAGAGATACGGACCATTGGTACTTATAGCAGTTGGAAGCGCCAGAATGTGCGGCAGCTCTCATGAATGCCGACGGAGCCGCGCCTCGAGTGATTTGTTTATTTTCGGTGATATTTATATTGCCGGCAAGAATGCGAGAACAAAGAGGGTGTTGTAGTGTTGCGGTTCGGCTGTAATTATATTAGTCGGCGTTTCTTCTTCCCTTCTTCCTTTTCCCCCTCTGCCCCGCCCCTCCGCGTCTTCTTTTTTTCTTCTTCCTCCGCCGCTCGCTCCTCTTCGTATCTTCTCTTCTTTCTTTTCCTCCACTTCCTCCTCGGCCGCGCGGGCGTGCGTCTGATCGTTTTTTCGTTGCTCTTCGAGGATTCGTTATATATCGTATTGGCTGCCCAATTATGATAATACCTCTCGAGATTACTCGTACTCGAGGTAAGACACCGCCTGTATACATATATGTATATATATATATATATACCTCGAATGTAGCAGACGTACTCGTACAC
Source organism: Xiphydria camelus (assembly GCA_963678675.1). Classification (NCBI taxonomy): domain Eukaryota; kingdom Metazoa; phylum Arthropoda; class Insecta; order Hymenoptera; family Xiphydriidae; genus Xiphydria; species Xiphydria camelus. The sequence continues at coordinate 12,155,035 of OY783201.1, forward strand.
GGAATCCAATATTTTTATTTTCTTATCGGAATACTCGAGACGCGTTCGTTCACTTGATTATCGCTCCTAGTATTATCGGGCTTGTAATAGATATGCACTTTCTATTTATTTATTAACCCTCAAATGCTACTAGGTTCATATATGGAGCTAAAGTTAATTTATACGTTCTCGAATACAATTAGAACCACAGAGCAGTTGGATCTCCCCACTGATAAAAATGTTTATTCATACCTTAAACTGTTCTTATTCCTCTGTAATTCTTTGTTTTCGTTATTTGATTATGAAAATTATTTAAAAAATGACACTCTTTTGAAGAAGAGAGTGATATTTTACGAACACAACGAAATCAAATTTAAATTTGCATAAATTATTAACTTCATCGTATTCTCTAGTCTTTTCTACCAATTCATTCAATTTCATTGCAGAAAATAAAAATTACATACGATAAAACTTACGAAGTCAATGTACCTATGGAGGGAGTAGCTCATAATATGTATAGTACAAGTGGCGCAAATATGAGGTGTAGCATTTGAGAGTTAATTTGCCAGAGCCTTCTTTGTTTCTTTTTCTCATATAAAAGAAATTCAACCAGTGTATTATTTTTTCTTTCAGAGTTGCAACCTATTGCGCGTGTAATATAATTCTCTCGACTCCTTCAAGTTTTCAAAGAAAATAATGACCTTAACATTTATTGCATTTTGTATTTTAATTCCCTTTACAAAATTTTAACTGAGATTGTCTTTATATTCATTACATTTATTTCTCCGACTACAATAAGCCACTGTGCCACATCATCCGCTGCAGATATCTACGTCTATTTAGCACATACACCTAATTACCAAGCGTCGCGCAGTACCTTCCGCGAGTTCACGAGGAAACACAGACTTTCGCCCCACATTGTGTGCGCAGTAGCGTGCTGCTGCTGTAGCGAATTTCGTGCTGCGGCGAGCATCGAAACGGTGTCATCTGCATTATTCTCTCTTAACGAGGTAGCTCCACCGGCGACGCGTACGCGTTGACCGGCTAATTTATAATAATTTTTTGAAAGTCCCGGTGTACGAAAGTACAATAAGCTGCGCATGACGTGTATCACGTGGTCGCCATGGGAATAGCTGATTGTTTGGCGAAACATGCTCAGAAATTACTTCAAAAAAATATTATAAATTAAAGGGGTGCATTTTGTCATGTAGGTTCTCGCATCAATTTTATAGTAAATTTTCCCCGCTACAAATTAGTAGCTTCATTTTTTTGATTGAGTAAATAATATAGGAGAAATGAATGATTAAAGTGGCTTAGGGACAAAACTTCGATAGTCTTTAATTAATTATAAATTTTCCCGGGAATTGACAGATGATAGATTTTGATATGTTAATATTGGGACCTCCAGCTATCGATTGGTGTAATTTTCATGCCCTGAAGCCCAACTTCTTTTGCGAAGTCTAGACTGACTGCACTATTTATACAGAGTTAGCTGTAAATATTTTTCTTTTAGTTTCTTTTCGCTGTTTTGTTACGCTTTTATAGTTTGCTCTTCAGAGGACCCTATTCCAGAGCTAATAAATTGCCTTTATCTGATTACTTCTATCTACTTTATCGTTTATCTGCGCGTCCTGTCAATTTTCCACGCGCCTACTTTATCTGTTAATATATCAGACTCAGAGCTCTTCGCACTGCACAAACGTGCATTTGGTGCGAAACTCTATCGAGTTTCTTCGTTCTTTGTCCAACGAGCTGCTCTCGAGATCCCGCGTGACATCATTTTAGTTTTCGCCGGAATCTGTCGTACGAGAGAAGGCGCCATGGCAGCAAATCGTTGAGCGAGTCGCTCGCATAGCGCGGTGAGGCAATCGAAGGAAACAGGCTTTCCGCGCAGTCGATCGACTGTGACTTCGCGCGACCGTAACACCGGAAGGGAAAAACTTGAAACAGTGTAAAGGAACTCCAAGCATCCTGCTACGCGTGATAGGAATGATCATCGGCGCGCGACTTCGTCGAATTGTTGTCCTTTTCTTCGGTCGTGACGGCCGAATGGCAATAGGTGCGTTCGGTTGGGGTGACATCGCGATTATCGCGTTGTTAGTGAAATTTTGGATGAATTTTGCATTTTGTAAGGATTATTTCTACATCGAGTTGCAAGATTTTATATCCATATATATGTCGTTTACAGACGACAATATAATCGATCACAATTCAAGTGGATGCCACTGTTTAATGCAATATTTATAGAATAGCATGCTTCATATTCTTTATTGATACTTCTAAGGATCTTGTATGTACTTCGTTGCGTCCTTTCTATATCAGCAAAGAGTAACATGCCTAATTTCAATTTTCTCGTGTACATTTATTTCGTACAAGAGGTTAAAAAATAATTAAATTTACCATTGCCTCTCTCGACGCAAGAAAGAGAGGAATAAGTAGAATATATTTGCGAATGCCTTCACCGTGGCACGCGGAGAAAGAGAGAGAGGGAGAGAGAGAGAGAGAGTTCGATGACCGCGGAGGGACTCCAAGCTGCACCATCTGTACGCGCTGCAGCTTTTTCTTCTTTTTCTGGGAAACGCTAATAGTTTACACGCGTACTTGGGCGTGACACTTGTATATTATCGTAACGCGTACGTGCCTCGCCGAGTGTAATACCTGAAAGCGTCGAAGGCACTCGTCGCTCGGGTCGATCCATCTGCTAAAATCGGTGCGCATATCGCGGTTGCTCTACTTTTCGAAACCATCAACGTATAAAAGGCGCGCATGGCGTATCGAACGGACCGTTACCATGCCACTCTTGGTACGACGCCTCGCGATCGCCGCGACTGCAGGTCGGTAAACGCAAAATTCAATTATAATACGAGGCCGAGCTCGTTTCATCGCGCGGAACAGGAGAACAACACGGCTATCGGGGGAATTGCATTGCTCTCATTGCGCTTACCGCTTGGCCTTTTCTCGGGTTTTACGACACCCCCGGAAACCCCTTCCGATCGTCGCGGGTAGACTTCGTTATTCACTCTGCACCTATTTCCTATTTAGGTATACGTACGGATTTCTAAAAAGCAAAAATCCTTGGAGAATAAAATTAGCTTCTTATTAAAAGTTTCTTCAGAATGTTTTATCTGCCAATCATCTTCTAAATGTTTTAATGACGCTCCTCCCAGCATACGAAATACACATTTATATAACTTTCCATCATCTATTCATCTAATTAAAAAAAAATTGTTTAACCGAAGGAAAATCTTCCAACTAAACGTTCCATAAAATTGATTGTTGTCAAAAAGTGCATCGAATAATAATTAAATTTACCGTCTCATCGATCAATTTCGTTAAAAATTATTATACCTATGTGTATTATACCTTTTTGACTACATATTTCTTATATATATCTGTATATGTACGAATTTCTAAAAAACAAAAGTTCTAAGAGGTTAAAATTAGCCTCATCGAAAATTTAGTTTAGGATGTTTTAACTGCAAAATCACCTAGACCACATTTATGATGCTCCTTCCGGCATACGAAATACAAATTTTTCTTTCATTCAATCATCATGAAATAAATTTCTATCATCTATTCATTACATTTTCTAAACTACTGAAAACGAAGAATAATTTTCCCACTCAACATTCCATGAAATTGATTTTTATCAAAAAAAAAAATGCATCGAGTAATAATTAAATTTACCGTTCCGTCAATTTGTTTCATAAAAAATCATGATATACTCATACCATCTTTATTGCCAGAAACGCTAAGATTTACCGTACGAATTTTTCCGTACAGTTTTCCTAAGCAAGCAGGAAAACTCCGCAGGGTTCGCCGAGCGAACGTGCTGCGGAAATACGTCGACTCACCGCGGCTCGTTACACGGGTACTATTTCTATCCATGCAGAAATATTTACGACCCACGCCTATAGTTTGTATCCACACGTTTTCAATTTCTTTCCTCCTGCACAGATATAGGTACCTACCCCCTTTCGCTCGTATCCCGCTATTGCTACACAGGTATCGGTCTCGCGCTGCGGTGAAGCCGCTTGTTTCTTCCAAGTAACGACTTCCACCGTCCGTTTCATCGAACTCGCGCGTAGTCCTCTCCCGGTTACACGTATATTACACCACCCGAAAGAAATTTCCTTCAACCTTCGCGCAACCGAAACGATAATTTTCCTCGTCGACTTCTTCGCGTTGTTCTAATTGGTGCGCGAGTTTCTTCCCGGGCGGATTTACGAGGCTATTAGAGCTTGCGGGGGTACCGCGGTACCAGCCGTTTCATTACAACGGCCGATGGATGGGTACCCATGCGCAATTAAGCACCGACACGGTCACGGTCGGTCGTGACGTGTCGATTTGCCGTACAATACCCGCGCCCTCGATCGGTCGACCGCTAATTAATGACGCTTAATTAATATGCACACCCGGCGGGAGCGTGTAGAGCATATATTCCCTCCGCTCGCGAGAAACGCGCGCGCATAACTCCGGGGAACCACCTGCGTTTCCGCCTCGCGCTTCGGGGAGCCACCTCGCGGCGATGCACCCGCTGCGCTGCGGAAAAAGGTGATTATAGGAGAGAAAGAGGGGGGGGGGAGACGAAAGAGAGAGAGAGAGAGAGAGAGTGAGAAGGGGGGCGGTAGTGCCTTCAGCGTAGTCGTTATGATGAATAAGTGCAGAGCGGAACGGGATTAAATTACCTTCTGCTCTAATTAAATGTGCTGTTATGTGGGTGATGAAAATGTATATGAGTCTTTTAAGTTATAGTATTTAATAGTACAAATGCATCCTATAAGAGGATTTTTAGGAGACTAAAACTAAAATTACTGGACGAACGATAAAATTAAGGCGTTCAACTTTGTTACTTCTTTGTCGAACTTCAAAATGCTTTATAAATGTTTGATACATTAGAAATCTGAACAACACTGTGAACAAATTTGTATTAAATTTAATATAATTGTATATAAAGCGTCTATCTATTAATATACTCCGTTATGAAATTTATAAGCATAATTTCATAAGGAAATATATTAATTTTCATAATTACATATGTATTGGAAAAAAGCTTCATATAAAAGTATATTAAAAAGACAATTTCCGTTGACAGTGTCGATCTATATAGCTTCGTTAATAATTTCAATTGCGAACGATTCTTATCGACTGTCAGAGAGAAGAAAAATATCCTGCCTCTCCTCCATAAAGAAACACGATGAATCTCAGAAGTACACCCAACGAGAGAACTTCCAAAGACTAAAATTCCTGAAGAAAAGATTCAATCAGAGGACGTCGAGACCTACCACAATGGCTCCATAAATAATTACCAACAATCCTCCGATCGCCAGACGATCGAAAAATATCCCGAGGCCACGACGACGAAAGTCCTGCAAAAGTTCGGAGCATCATCCCCCGACAAATGGAGCAGCCGTGCGAAGGGATCGGGGCAAACGAGTTTCCCTGCCGAGCGCACGGAGTCGGACCACTTTGACGTCGTGCCAACGGTCGGATCGCACCGCGCGCGATCAAAGCTACCGGGTACGTGTACCCGGCGTCTGCAGCGCTCGAGGGCTCTCCGTCGCGACACCACCGCAGCCACGGTGGGCCCACGGCAAGTGGAGCCAGATGACAACCGTTTAAATTCCGAGCCGCGAGAGAGACGCGCGTCGATTCGTTCGCCGGGGGGGGACGAATCGTACCTCAGAGAGCGCTGAGAGCATCGAATCCTCGCGACTGAGTGGCTTCATCCCACTCCCGCGCAGTCGTTCAATCGAGACCTCGCGCGCACGCGCTGCTCGCTGTCGATGCAAACTTCTGTTGGAACTGATGGATAGCTTTTGCGGAGGACCGACGGCGCGGGTACAGCTATCAGATGCTTATCCGCGCAGGACCGACCTAAACAACTGTTAGGGAATGATGGATGATGCGTTCTTGTAGTGTCACGTGATCCGAGGAGTGGAAAATAGAGAGAGGGCATAATAAACGCAGAGAGAGAATAGAAGGATAGAGGTGCCTATGGGTTCCCCACGTATAGGACGTATATGTATGACAGTGTCGCTGCCGCAGTCCTCTGAATAATGCATGACGATAGTCGTCGGCCCGCGGTACCGACTTCTGACGACTCTCAGAAATTAAAGGGCCGCCGCGGTGACACTTTTTTTCTCGGAGGGCGTTTCCCGCGCCCTCAATTATGATAATTCGACGTTTTCACCCGCGGAGGGACATTCCGTTGATTCGTTCGTGAGCTCGTTATTGTCGCGCGTGGGTTGTCGGGGTGAATTGTCCTGTTTCGTGGGTTGTCGGGGGAGGGGGGCTTGGCCCAATTTCGTATGTGTAATGTGGTGTAAATAGTAAGTGGTAGGTGTATGCTTATTGTGGAGAATGTCGGGGGTTGCGCTTTATGAGGTGGGAGATATGAGGGGATGTGGGATCTATCTCACGCTTAGGTACATATATGTAACTTGTGTATTAAAGCGAGCTGGAATTGAAGTGACCACGCGGAACGCATAAATTATAACTGAAGTGTGCTATATGAGAGACTATACTTTTTTAATGAACGAAGGGATTGATGATGATGAAGAAAATTCTTTTCAGATATTTTACTTTGATGCTAAATGTAGAATTTACTCTCAGTATTTACCCAGTAACTAATCACTCGCATATTATGCGTATAATAAATATTTGTTTATTAGAGTGCCCGTGCGGAAATTTTGCAGTTGACAGAAATGGAAAACGTTGATGCAAACGATATGAAATGACTGTATGTTATGCGTTATCTTTGCCAGAAGTCAATTTTTACCTTCGATTTTTCAACAAATAATACAACGTGTAATTTTAAATTAACAATTTGTCAAAAGTAGAGAACTTAATTTTTAAAATGTAGAGAATGGGAGGAGATTTACAAAATGAGTTGGCTAATGAGGATCAGCTTCAGCAGAACGAGTTTTCCTTCTCTCCGGCGTCTCTCTTTACGAACAAATGAGCCACAAGAAGAGAACGATATCGAACGTCACCACCGATATCCGATTGGCTGCTCCGTTCGATTACGACCACGCCCACTTTTGCCGTAAACGCCGATACAACTCGAATATTGATTTGCGAAGTTGTTCACTCGCTCCAGGACTCTTTCGTCGCCTCTTCAAGCTCCCGCTAAAGAACGGCGCTTTCTCCAGCTTTCACTCGATAGTTCGAACGGCGTAAACTGAATTGACCAAATTGTATTTTTCGCGAGAGGAGGACCTTTTCTGGTCTGAATGGCGAACGCTACTGGCGATGTTGGTTCGCCAGGAAGAGCGGAGAGAGAGAGGAGAAGGAAGTCTCGGATTAATTTATTACGCCGCGGGCCTTTCAAGAAAAAAAAGAGGAAAGGTGAAGAAAAAAGGCGTTTGACGTGAAAAATGGACACGTCCACCTGCGTAAATGTGTATAGAATTGCGTCGTCGTACGATTAGTCACAAGAAATTGAAAAATTAATCGTATATACCCCCGCTCGACCATGATTATAGCTCTACTATATTTATAAGGTAGCGGCGGTATATATGGCCCGGCTTGTGATATGGCCCATCGTCAATAAATTATACAAAATTGTACATTTACCGATACATTCTACTTTTCTCAGTAACTGCAGTTTCCTTGAACACTTCTTAGCTCTTCTTAGCGCCATCTATTAAAAGTAAAATGTGTCGGTAAATGTACAATTTACAGACGATGGTCTATATCACAAGCCGGGCCATTTATACCGCCGCTACCTTGTATTGAGTATCAATAAAGAAAATAGAATAGCTGCAAATATTGATTAAAATATACAGAGGCAAGGAATAAAAGAGCCTCTAGAACGCGAAAATGTGTAAGGGCTTTAGAAATATCTCTAGAGTTATTGCCGCCAAAGTCGATTATATTAACTAATCGCATAACTGTCGCGACAATATTTTTAGCTACGTCCAAATAAATTGTCGAGGACTCTGAAATACATCGACCCTTCAAATTAAACTAGATATAACGTCCTACTTTTTTAATATCTCGAAGACTTTTTCCGAAGATTACATGATCTAACAACCGTATCAAACAACGATGCCGTTCGATAAGGCAACACGTGACGAATCCCCGGTCAAAACAAGCGACACTCGTACCCCGCCAACGGTCGAGAGTAAAAACACGCGAGGAAATTACCAGATTAATTAATTACCCCGTCCCTCTGTAAAGAAAAATGCCGAAGGCGTCCGAGAAGCCATAAATTAACTCCCGAGAAATTGAAAACCCAATAGCGCAGCCTCGAGGCTCGCTGGAGCGCTCGTCTATTCGTCTTCGACCGCTCGAATGCACGACGAAGGAAGAGGAAGGAGCCGTCGTAATACTAGACGGATCGAAAAGAGAGAAAAACGCGCCGATGCGCTTCGATCTCCAACACTGTCGAAGTGCTCATCCAAACATCCGGTTGTCTCTTCGACCTAGCCTTCTTCTCTTCGCTTCTCATCCAGCAGATGACGCCTCTTCCTTTTCAAACGACACCGCGAAAGTTCGAACAAAGGACAATTTACCGTATTGACGCTCGTTTATATTTCATATTCAAGCGTTATTTATTGCAGTAGAACGACGAGGCCGGACTGAATCTTTACAGCAATTACAGACCTTGTAACGCGTGCAACGGTACGAGCGTTGGCAAGCCGCGTATCGTTTATCGAACAGGCAAAACCGTCTCTGGTAGGCGGCGATTCCTTATTGTCGGATACGTACGCGCGGTGGTATATATCTATATGGATTTTTATTTATACAGTCGTATATAGAAAGCGCAGCTTAATTGGGGAAAGTTCCTTCGTTCGTACGCTCCGAGGACTCGTATTCGTTCCGAGTGCAGGAGGAAGGACGTTACTCGTTGGGTAAGGATAAATATGGATCTCCTCGTTATGCGCGTAGAAGGAATTTAACGAGGAAGAGTAATTTTGACCGTTTAAATTGTGTTCCGAGATTAAAATGAGGGTTCATTTGTTTCATTACGATGACTGCTAACCGGGAAAATGGAGAATTACATGTGAATTTTGAGTGCTGAGAAAAAACCGTGAAAGCTGCGTCAATTTTACTTGTGAATCGGAAAACTTGAGCGAAAGCGATGCATTGACCGGGATCGGTAAACGATGTGAGACCCACTCCAATCGTAAATCGGAATTGAAATGCGAACGAACCGTTATTATTTCGCGGAGAGGGTCTTTCTCGAGGTTAAAGTTGCCGGTGACTCGGTATGAAAGCGTGTATCCGATAGAAAATATTATCAGCGTTAAGGCCAAAGGGGAGCCAAAGAGGTTCTCTCATAAGATCACCGCGATTTCTACAAATAGACACCTAACGACACCTAACGATAGGCAGTCCGTCGTAAACGTGCTTTTTTTATTCGGATACGCGTATATTTATTCGATTGCTATTTTGAGACATCGGGGGAAAATAGCCGCGCGGAATCCAGAGACGACGCGTCGCGAAGTCTTACGTCGTATATTCGCCAGCTGTCGACGTCAAACGCCTTTATGTTCGACGCTGTTAAATATTACATAACCGGGAGGGTCAGTATAATGGTCCTCGGGGGACCTACAAACGCAACCTCCGTTCGTGAAGAAGCTGTTCTGTCGTCTCTCGTGGGACTGTATTGATTCGTGCGAATAGATGACGCTCGGTATCTAGCGATAGGCATAATGGAACAAATTATTTGAGATAAATAGAAATTTATTCACATCGAACAAAGTCTATTTGAATTAAATGAATGATTTGCATATCTTGTTTTTCCATTCGAATTACGTAGGTCATGGCCACTTGGCCTTCATTCGCCCGGGGTTCAAGACGTCTAAAAATGAAAACCTTACTGTCGGGGTCTTCGTCAAATTTGTCTCGCTTGAACTCACGGCATGGCGCATTTTTCAAGATCAATTTTCGTTAATATTTTATGAACCGGGGAAACATGACGTTTTTACGTATAAGGGAAAAGGTCTAGTTGAATACGAAACTAATAGAAAAATTTATTTCAGTTAAGTAGGAATTTGTTTGCATCGAATAAGTCTCCCAGGTAGCAGTGACACGTCATATTCACGTCGCTTGAAGGTGATTGTTCGTCGACGACGTCATATGCCTTAAATTCGACGTTTTAATCACGTGTTATTTGAAGATCATATTATGACGTCATTGAAATGACGTTTTTTTCACGTAATTTGTTGACGAAACAGTCACATAATTTATTATTTCCCTACGCATAATCAGGTGTGTAACTGTAAGAAATGTATAAGATGAAATACCCATCAGTTGAAAAGTTTGTGAGATATTTTCGTTCAAAGTACAAGAGTAAATTGCGCTGCGTGCGACTAAGTTTCCAGCGCCCAGCGAAATTTACTCTTGTACTTTGAGCGGAAATATCTCACAAACGGTTCAGCGAATGGACATTTCACCTTTTACCTTTTTTTGTTCATCTTGACGAGCTCTACTACTTTTGTAGGAATTAAAATACCGAATTCCACTTAAAAAGATGAAAGTAACCTTCATATCTCGTAAATAATGCGTGTCATTGAAAATCTGTTGCATCTACCATATGTATCTTTCAATACCAAACAAATTTTATTTGAAATATATTTTCATAAAATTACAAATAACGGAAATAAACGGGATTTTCCCTTGATACCTCTGCGGGATACTTTTTACAAGAACTCCAACGGAATAGAAAATCACGGCATTGCGGGTACCCGTGTTACCTGCCACTTTCCTTGGTATCCGCGTTTAATGAGTTCCATGTGCTGACCAAATGCCGTAGACCGAGGTGGGTCTTTCCCTATACTAACGTACCGTCACCACGGCAGAAACGGTTTATTTCTTTGAGTTTGAAAATTTCGGTTCAGTCACGTCGGTAGTCCCGTACAGTTCAAACGATATTCGAACATTCGTGGCATTTTCAGTGCAGTGCATATACGATTTCTTAAAGCAGCAAAGTGACAGGAAAATAAAAGTGAGAGCGAGCGAAAAAAGAGTGACTGTATAAGACGTCGCGTATAATGACATATGTAGGCGTCGAGTTTTCTGCTTCCGAGGAATGTGCAGGCGGCATAGCTGTAGTAAATAGCCGCTGGTTAACGCCACGAAAAAAAGAAGTCTTGTGGCCACCATGCAAGACGCAAAATGAATACAATAAATTATTAAAACGTGGGGAAAATCCAGATGAGGAGACCTGGACAGTGTATGGTATTTGCCGTCGTTTTTTTGAGTGCGGTAAGTACACACATATGCTTATTCCTTCTTAACAAAAGGGGGATAACAACGTAAAGCCGAATTTTTGGAGCTCCTCATTATCTTTTCTTTGTGATATGGTTGAGCGCTGAACGAATGCACGAGATATCGTTCGATAACATTTTTTTTTATTTCATCAGATTCTTCAATTCGATATTAAAAAACTATAATCATTATATTTCTATACAGATGATTTTGAAAAAGCTTCGTATAAAATAAAACAAGCCGAAGTAACCTCAGATATACAGTCAGGTATTGAAACACCAAAAAAAAAGCAATCGTGGAAGAGAAAAGTCTCTGCTACCCGCAAAATTTTGTCTGATTCGAGTGACGAAGAAAATATCAGTCTTCTTCCTAGACCACCGAAGGTAGAAATCTATAAAAAGTCTGGTTCTGAGTGCAAAAGATTGAAACTGGGAGAGGATGGTACGTACACCTGAAGAATTATTAATGAACATGGCTGATTATATTTTTCGCGCTGGCATTTCGATAAATTTAAGAAGATTTTCAAATTGAGCCTTCATTAAATAATTATAGGAAATTTAAAACTTGATTTGTATCATTTTATGGACATGATCCAACAATTACGAGCAATCTTATTACATGAAATAAGCTATTTAACAGTTTTGTATCATATCTTTGTATGAATTAGAAATGTATGATCTGAATATTTTTTAGTTAATTCCGATCCACATTCTATTAATACAAGAAATGATGATGATTATTCAGTTCAACCATCTCATTCAACGATCTCTCATCTTTCAAAAGTATCGCAATCTACCGGTACTTTGAATAATGATTTAGATGACCTAGCAGCAAATAATGTTAATAATATCGGTAAGCCTATGGTAATTATATTTGAAATCCAATATTTCAATATGTGCGGGTAAAATTGCCTGCACATATTGCAATACGACAAAACGTTTCCGCCAACCTAATATACAGATGTTATGTAGGAAAATTAACAGACGTATGTCTATATATTTTTACCAATACTTTGATTAATTTATTGTAGTGTTTCAACGGAAGTTATTACGAGAAATTTTTATTATAAAAGAACAAAATACCCAAATACTTCGATGGATTGAAAAGCAGTCAACAACTGCCACGTTAAACCAATGTCAAGCAGCACATTTACCATCAAATTTACCGATTAATACTACTGATGATCTAGATGGATTCGAACGTTATTTAGAAGAAAAAGAAAATTTGATTGGCTTCGTAAGAATTGTCTCTTTACTTATAAACATATTGACATATAATTTGATTCAAGCTTCTCTATATTTGATTACTTCTTTTTATTATCATACTTCGTAAATCATATGAATAGCATACATATACGTATACCGCAATTCAAGAATTCAATTTATCACTTTAACTCAATTTCAAAAGTCACATCACAACATATTTCCAGACATAAATAAGCCTATACAAAAAAGGAATAACGTTTTGTTTCAGTCTACATACCTATCACAATTGGGCGGTAAAAACACATCATCCAAAGTAAATAATATATTACGTCGATGCATAACAGACAATCTCGCAAAAGAATATAGTTTCTTTGGCAAGCGTGCAGATAAGAAAGTTTTTTCACAACTAAAGTTGAAGACTGCCGTCGTTCGTAAGTATTCTGACATACTTTGAAGAATGAGTTATGCTGCGTGCCGCTACAAATTCCCATTACACATCAGAGTGGTGGAACAGATTACTCTTGTATTTTGAGTGGCAATATGTTTAACAAACTTGTTTGAAATTGTTTAATTCCAGGTGCAATAAACTCAACTGATTGTTCAGAACAAGAAATCAACGACAGTATCAAAATTTGGCTTAAACACGCACCTCAACGGTACAAAATTCAAGAATTGAAGAAACAGAATCCTTAAACAATGAGCAGAAAGACGACAAATGCAACTACAGGGAAACGTCAGCGGAATAGAAAAATTGCAAAAGCTGTCGAAAATGCATTACATGAAATAAAACAGGAAAGTAATAGAATTCAAGTAACGAAGGAGTCTATTGCACATAATCATAAAAGCGAAAATGTATATAGAAGCGATTGTGATAGCAATGTTTCACCGCTACTTCAAAATAGTACCCACATGAATCGCGTATTTTTGAATGACAGTGCTACCACATCAGAATTAGTCTATAACAATGATACTTTTGAAATGCTTTCCGATAGTAGCAGTACGATTGAAACACCTGATCTCTCTCAGAAGCTGAGACTTTGGGCAATAACTAGGAATGTACCTCGCTCGACAGTTAATGATCTATTACACATTCTTTCGCCCTATCATCCAGATTTACCGCTTGATTCACGAAGTTTATTAGTAACTAAATTAAATATAGACACTAAGAAACTAGAAAACGGGGAATACTGCCACTTGGGTTTATTGAATGGAATTAAAAAAGTAATTTCCCCATATCTGAAGGATATTTCTAGTAATGTAATAGAAATAAGTTTCAATGTTGATGGTTTGCCCTTATTTGCAAGTTCGAAAACGCAGTTGTGGCCTATTTTGGGGTTAATAAAAAAAATAAAATGTCAACCTTTTGTTGTTGGAATTTTTTGTGGCAACGGCAAACCAAAGCCACTAACCGAGTTTTTAGAAAATTTTGTAAATGATCTTAGTCATTTATTGGAAAATGGCATTAAACTTGATAACAAAAAATATATTGTCACTTTACATAGCTTCGTTTGCGATGCTCCAGCTAGGGCATACTTAAAATGTATAAAATCTCATGGCGGATACTCTTCTTGTGAAAAATGTACAGAATCTGGCGAGTATGTCGATGGAAGAGTTACATTGCAAGGTATTCATGCGCCTAAGAGAACTGATACTTCATTCTCTCTACAAATAGATAGCGACCACCACTTAGGCGTTTCACCTTTATCGAAAATTCCAACAATAGGATTAGTGTCAAATTTCCCCATAGATTATATGCATAATGTATGTTTAGGTGTTGCTAAAAAGTTATTAAATACTTGGATTTCTGGTTCTTTACAAGTCCGCCTAGGCAGTAGATCAGTTCATCTATTATCAGAACGCTTATTGTCATCGCGATTTTACATTCCTGTAGAGTTTAACCGCAAACCCCGCAGCTTGGAAGAATTGCCACGCTGGAAAGCAACAGAATTTAGAACTTTTGTATTATACCTAGGTCCGATTGTATTAAGAAATATCGTAGATCCCTCGATATATGAACATTTCTTGCTCTTTCATTCTGCTATTACTATTCTGATTTCATACAAACACATTTCCACATTCGGCTGCAGGACTGCTGGCAATGTTTTAAACGTATTTGTTAAGCATTGTGAAAAATTGTATGGCAAACAATTTTTAATTCATAATATTCATATGTTATCTCACCTCAGCGATGATGCAGAAATGTATGGACCTTTGGATAATTTCTCAGCGTTTGTTTTCGAAAACTTTTTAGGACAAATTAAACGCTTAGTGAAGTCACCTAATAGACCACTACAGCAAATTTGCCGCCGTATAAGTGAAATTGAAAGTGCATTTATTAATGAAAATATCAAATTAAAAGGACCAATAATTCCTAAATTTGAATATAACTGTGGCCCTCTTCCTACAAATATTATTTTCAGAAACAGTAAACAATTTAAACAACTACGCTTGCAGAATTTCCAGATTTCTGTCCATGCATATTCTAAAGCTGATTCGTATTGCCTTATAAAAGAATCTAGATCAGTTGTGCAAATTCATAATATTTTGATGGATCACAACAATTCTTTTACGATAGTCGGGAAACGATTTTCATTTCATACATCATTATATTGTAATCCAATAGATTCTAAAGAATTAGATATTTATGTCATCACAGGAATTTCAAATGATTATGAAACATGGCCTATCAACGTTATTACTGCTAAATGTCTAGTTCTACCTATTACTCAAAAGAATGATAAAGATTGTTGGGTTTCGTTGCCTTTAATACACTCGATTTATACTTAGGAATAATTAATGTATAATATCCTTCAATAGTACCGAAATACATAACACGTACGTTAGAAGTTATACACATACCGTACGTTAGAAGTTTTAACATACAATATGTATTACGTACATATATATGTATATTCTCAAATATATGTAGATGTTATTTCTCGAATATGCAATTGTGTATTAATATTTTTCAATGCCTATTATTGTAATTCTAATGATCATATTTCACTGTTTAACAATATTGCGACTAGAGCTTTACTTACATTTTTTACACTCTTCTTTAAAATTTCCTTGAGTTTAAATAATATTGCAAAGCTTTTCACTGAGAATAAGATTTTAAAGTGTGACGTCTTTAGGATGGCATTATCACGTAACTTTTAACGTCAATATGACGACCCGAATCAATAAAAACGAACGTAAATAAAACGTGACTATAGTGACGACATATTGACGTCGAAGTATGACGTCTCTTTAACGAGACATAATCACGTCATTTATGACGACATTATAACCGAACTAATCACGTTATTTCGACGAATCGAGTGACGAAATATTGACGTGAGTTTGACGTGCCACTGCTACCTGGGCTATTTGAATGAAATGAATATTTTGCATATTTTTTTTAATCGAGTACAAACCTAGCAGGACATTTATTTAATTCAAATAGATTTTTGTTCGACCTGAATAAATGCCTACTCATTTCAAATAACTTTTTTATTAGGTTCGTATTCAACAAGACATTTTCCCTGGATGCAGTAGGTACATGTCGACTCGTCCAACGAAGACTGTAGTAACTCCAATTTTGTATTTTTTGAATTACAAGTACAGAACAGTAAACCATAATGATATCTTCCCCAGAAAAGAGTCGTATCTCACAAAATAGTAATGTAGGCAACTAACATTACCATGTACGTTTAATAGTATCTCTGATTTATGAACATCTTCCCTCGGAAACTATCGTATCTCAAAAGTACAAAAAATGAGTTACTACAGTCTTCGTTGGATGAGTCGATATGTCGTTAACGCGCTTTTTACATTAGGATGCGCACGGCGCGAGCCTCTTACCGCAAGGACATGTGTTCGTGGATGTCGCCTAACTGTACAGGTCGTATTCAGTGAAAGCTCGCTTGCGTATGAGCCGAAAAATAATCGAGTGAGAGAAGAAGAAAAAGCAGTTTATTGACTTTAGGACAGTTGTTCCCTAAGAGCAAACACCAGAAAGCGTATAGTAAGCATAGTATAGAGAGAAGCTAGGGTGCAGCATAACAGAAAGCAATGAAAGTACTAGAAATACTTGAAACGAAGAAATAATGAAATAAAATTATAAAATAGTCACATAAGGAAACGGTATAACTTTATAGAATGTAGTATCTTATAGAGCTTATAGTTTGCTACAGAATAATGCCATAAAACGACTATCATTACACATTGTAGTACTTTCAATGCGACGCATACGCGAAACAACTGATTTTCAAATTGCAGTCGCGTCGGTAATGCGGAACACACGCATACACACCTGTAGCGCTGCAGGTACGAAACTTCGCCACTCGCAGCGCTACGAATACGCGCGCTACCGGCGACTCGTAGATCAGCTGTTTTTCACTCGGTTAACGACTCGCGAAAGCACGCGATCTTTATATCAAATCGTAGGTAAAAATATACGTTAGCAATCGTTGCGTCAGTACAATCGCTTCTTATATTGTGAACGACGAATGGACGCAGTACGCAAGTGTGTCAGATGCATTTCGATAGAAACCGTTCGACTTGCGGGAGTAAAGTGAGAATCGCGACGCGGGTTTCGGGTTTCCTATTAGAGAAGTCGTGTTCTTTTCGCCATGTTCCTTATTATATATGTATTGAAACAAATCGTGAACGCATCGTGTGCGTTTTGTATTATAGCATTTTCTCTCGACCGTTGTGTGGATTATTGTGCAGTGAGAGCAGTTTACTGATACATAAAACGACTCTGGCGACACCGGCACGCCTTTTCTCGCAATCAGCTGTTTAGAATTCGACCATCGAACGGCCGAAAGGATGGGGTGAGGCGAATTATTGCGGTTCTACCATCCGAAAACGTCGAAGTGTAAGTGATTTTTCATTTTCAATCGACATGCGCTCGTGATATTTATCTCATTCGTGTAAATTCCATTTATGTTGTACTCACGATATGTTACATGATTACCTTTATTAATCCAATTGAAGTGCGAAATAAATTAGAGGTGGAAACGCAAAAAAATCAGAAAATATGACCTTCAAATTTTGCTAATGATAAGCACAGCGATTCTCTATATTCTTTCGTATACTGAAATATAAACAAATATTTTTGGGTGGGAGCTTACGAACCTATGGGAACACGTATTCGAGCCATGAGCGTAGTAAGCTTAATTGCTCTGCTCTTTATCAGTATAATATTTCATATGAAAAAACTACAAATAGGAATGAAAAAGTACTTTCATATTTTTTATACGTTTATTAAACGTATCGAAACGTCGACTCCCTGACGAGTTCATCTTCTCTGATAATAAGAGAAAAATTCTGTTCAATCAACTAAACGTTTATTCTTTTCGGTGTATTACTAACTAAATATTTTATTGGCTCGAATTATATTTTGTTGCAGCAAATAAACGTTACTTGAGCCAATGAAATATTTAGTCAGCAATATATAAATAAAGGTTTAGTTGATTCTACAAGCTAATATTTCGTTGGGACAAATTAATGTTACTCGGGTCAATAAAATATTCAGTTAGTAACATACAAATAAATATTCGGGTGATTCTACGAAAGTAGTATTTTGTTGGAAGAAATAAATGTTAGGTACTAGAGCCAATAAAATATTTAGTTAGTGATATACAAATAAACATTTTAAATTAATTTAACTTAACTTTCACTAGGTAATAATCAGGCCAAACAACAACAAGAATCACTACACGTGAAAGTTAAGTTAAATTAATTTTAAACTACTATACAGGCAACAGAAGTATTATCTTAAGAATTTTCAAATAAACATTTAGTTGATCCTACGAAATTGTTCTCTCCGTGCTTGACCTCCGAAGCATCACTTGTACCCGTGATAAAATAAATCGCCAGTTGAGATCGGCCAAAGTGCACTTTGAAACTTATGTAACGAAGAGTAGGGGGCGCCCTCGAAGTGATAACGGTTATTAACGCAGAGGGGAAACCCCGTCGAACTTTCCCCATTTTATACATAAAAATTGGCCAAACGAGGACCTCTTTTCAGACTCTTATCGCGCGCAATAAAAGCTGAGTGCCGCGGAGAGGAACAGAGGTGCGAAACAGGCCAACTGCATTAGCAGAGATCAGAGGCGGGCTCCGCTCTTTATTTCACAACGATGCTTAAAAGCATCCGTCTACCTTTCTCGTCGACTCCGACGTTCGCGGATAACGTATTACATATGTAGATTCACGCGGTGGCCTCGCGCGGAGGTGCGTCGGAGGCGATCGTAACCTGGCAGCGCTTCGAGGCGAATGCCAAACGAGACGCTTACCGTTTGGCCGGTCTCGATCGATCTCTGCCGGCGTCGTCCGGGGAGCAAACCCGTTTGAAACCCTCGTCAAAATTGTAGTCGAGACTGTTTCAGGAGATGTGTCTATTATTCGGACGTGTTTCTTATAAATAATGCATTTCTGCATTGTTCCCTATGCAGGCAACGTTTTCCAAAGAAAGATTGACAGCTGCTCTGTGATTCTGAACAAGGTCGACATTTGTTTTGTCCAATTAAATGTCCTTGATAGTGGGTCGCGATTTATTTGACAGTAATTATTTTCTTTGTACGGATTGAAGTGTAATTATTCTAATATAATGATTGTTGTAGTATTTTGTACACCTATGCTGAGAGAAATATTTATCTCAGTCGGATTAAATGTGTTTTCGAATTTTCCTGAGAGCAAATTTATTCGATTAAAATGAATATCGATTGGACGTACATATGTAAATATTGATTTAATTGAATATTATTTGGATCAAATCGGTACTCACATTCGAATCGAATAAATGTGTTTTTGTAGGGCTATCAAAATACGTTTATTTCGATAAAGTATATTTTTGTACTTTTACATCATTTCGATTAAGCAAATTAAAATTTTACATAAGTAAAAGTCAAATTTTCAATGACCCGAGGAGGGGTAAAATTTAAATGATATACGAGAATATATCGAGTCAGCCGCAAAAGCAAAAATGACTGCTTTTTCCGACAAGGTATCAACGATGATGCTAATAACCGCAAAACCTTCTCCGAGAATGCAACATGATGTCGATACTCCACGTACGATAAACCCTATCACATATACCTATGCGGATACACTCACGCGTGACTACTCGATCACCAAGAAATTCGTCATCATTCCGCAACCACGCCGCAGCGAAAGACCCGCCACTTTAATCGCGAGCAATCGACGCGGCTTATCGCTCTCCGCTCGCTTCCCGGTAACCCTTCCGATCGATAGATTGTAGAATTGGAATCGCGCTCGCGTCCTCCTCATTCGTCATCCACTCGATATTGAGAGGGCCGCCCCGAGCGTGAATGCCTTCCCGCCCGGAAATGACGCTCCTCTCTCTTTCGCTTCCACCGACTCACAATCCCATCCGCAGTCGAATATCTCTCGGCGCACCTCGCTCATTTCGGACTCGTTTTAATGCCTCCTCACTTCGAGGGAATGAATGAAGGCCAGAAGAGAGAGAGATAGAGAAAGAGAGAGAGAGAGTGGGAGGGAGAAAGGGGGCTTTAGAGAGAGAAAGATAAAGAAAGAAGCTCTCTTCTGCCGACGTCACGAAGAATACCGAGGCTTTGTCTTCGCGCGCGAGCACTTCGCCCACGTCGCACCGACGGAGTCGACGGGGACACCGCGCGCGTGCGCGCAGATACCGCAGCTCTCGTATCTTATGCAGATGCACCTCCGCGCGGGTCTCCTCTCCTCGCTGCGCCGCTCGCTCCTCTCTCCCACCGTCTGGATGTGCCCGAGGCACTCGTTTTATTATTATTTGTAATGCGGTGCGGGGGATGACCGCGCGTGAAATCGTCGAGCATAAGTAGGTGGGATATGGGACCACGCGGTGCGTGGGTACGTGCACGCGCGCGTGTATAGAAGCGGGGTCGGGCTATTCGCACTCGTGGCACGCGTAGGAATTAATTATAGAGCGGGGGGGGGGGGGGGGGGAGACCGGAGTCATCTGCCCGCTTCACTTCCTGAAATCTGCGCACGGTTATTATGTACGGATATACAAGGTGTCCCGCTCAGGAGATTCGTAGGGGGTGTGATTTAATTTCGTCGGCATTTATTCGTCAACAAATGGTAAGGCTGTACCGACTGGGCCAGAAATGCTGTCTTAAAAAGTAGATTGAAATAAAAATAGGAAGGAATCATTAGATACAATTAGCGATTCTCAGAGAATTAGAGGAAGGATGTGAGTTTTTGGGCAAGCATCGGTGGCAGCGATAAAAAAAGTGATTCAGCCCTTTCAGGTGGTAAGTTTGAGAAATGTGGTCCGGCCTTATGGACCTCCAATGATAAATTCCGAGTCGATGAAAATTATTTGATATCGTATCGAAGTCGCTTCAGGGGTTTTTGACCATACTGATATCATCGATAACTATTACAAATTCGTAATTGTATCTTCTGAGAGCAGGGGTGACTAGATACCCCTATTGCATGAAAGGTGAGCAAGAACTTCGAAAGCTCGTCTTTGGGGTAAATTGATAAGGCCGATTTCGAAACAAATAATTAAAAAATTCTATCTTTACCCCCCGAGCAAGGATGGCCACCCTTATTGCGAAAAAAATGGACAAAAATTCCTTAACTTTTGGAGCCACTTCAATGCATACACCTACTCGTAATTTTCATTCACTCGGGGTCAAACATTGGAGCTTCCTGAGGTCAGACCTCGTTTTTCAAACTCACCACCTGAAGGGGCTTGATCACATTTTTTTTAACGCTGCTATTGATGCTTGCTCAAAAACTTACATCTTTCCTCTAATTTTCTGAATTGTTAATCGTATCTAATGATTTTCTCCTATTTTCAATTCAATCTACAATACTTTTAAGACAGCATTCCGGTCCAGTCTTTATTAGTTTATAGAAGAAATATTAATCAACGCTCGAGTTGATTAATATTTATCCCACCGATCACATTGCAGTTTTTTTTTATTTGTCGGCGGTAGGTATAAGAATTGGCGAAATTAAACTCGCCCTATTCAATCTGCCTGATTGGGAAACCCTTTACGTGCAGGCATGTGTGTGAATGCGTTATTGATTGTCGGGGGAGAGATTTTTTCTCATCGATCTATCGATTTTGTATCGAACTGCGAAAAGGGAGGGGGGGATCGAGGAACTCATCGCGATTCTCTTTCGATGAGAGCCCGACGAACTCTAGACGACGAGTTTCTCCCCGACTCGTTACACGGACCGATTGATTTACTTAATTGGTCGTGTTCCTCTGAACGGAAGACGAGCAGAAACGCCGCGAATGCCGTTCCGCCGTCTCATATACCCCGTGACTCATTTGTACGCAGGGATCAACGTCGCTTCCGAGTAAAAGTGTGTTTTTCACCGTCTCGGGCGTTCCTCGAGTCCGGGTGTTCCTATTGGCAATTAGCACGAGGGCCTCGCCAGAGGTTCGCTCGAGTATTTATATCAGAGCGCGCGCGCGCGCGGTGCACGTCGGGGTGCGAGAGACAGGCGTTTCCTAGTAGACCCGGAATAGACCGGGCGCATGCAGCGCGGCACGCAAGGAGGAGGCGAAGTGGCGGTGGAGAGGAGAACGGCCTCCGCTCTTCGACGGCATTGTTGATCACAATTTGTTTTCGCCCGCGTTCGGGAGGGTGGCTCCACCTGTCGCCCGCTACCGGGAAACGTAGATGCGCGCTCCGGACACAGGAAGCCGACACGGTCCGTCTCGCACTTCCGCGAAACATCGACGCGTTTCTCGATTCGCCCCTTTCGTTTCTTTTCTTTCTCGTCGCCGTCGTCGTCCGCCGCGTAGACAGCGGGGAGAACTATGGGTGACCGCCGCGTACGCTATATCCGTACGGTTACGCGGCTATTAGGCGGAAGAGCGGTTTGGGGAAAACAGGTGTGGCGTAGGTGTACGGTTTGTCGGCGAGGGCCTGTGGAAACCGGATGTTACGCTTCGTCGATGCTCGTAAAGGAGGGAACGGTAGACGCGAGAGCGAGTCGGCGTGAATCGTGGGCAGGGATCGTCGGCGGCGAGTGTGGACCGGGTTCACACGCGGTGCGTGTGTCGTTTTAAACGTTCGGGAATTGTCGGGACGCTCGCTATGCGGCTGCCCACGAATGCCGATCGATTTGTAGAGGATGGTACTTATGTTAATTTGGCGGTTGAGGTTTCTTTGTTTTCGACGTCTTTTGTACGGGAACCTACCTCGGTGTTGGACGCTTACAAGATAGTGTGTTTGAATAAAATGCGGAGCCACAAGGGATTGTGATCTCGTCGTGTCGTGATTTTTTTAAGGGGGAAAATATTTTTCTTAAGGAAATTCTTTGGAAAAGTACGCGGCGTTTTCTACTCAGAAAGGCGGACTTTTGAAAGGAATTATTTAACATTTTCTCTGGTTACCTCGAGTTCAGTTGAAACTGGCTTTAATTTTGAGAAACTGATTATACTTCTTTTTTATAATTAAAAACTAGAGCCTCGTCAGATTTCGGAATAAATCGGCATATTTTAAGAACTCGCACTAATATAGACTCTCTTTGAATTTTGAAAAAAACCTTTTTTGAAACGCACACTATAGAACTATTTATTTTGTTAAAGGAACGTGTCTCAAGAGAACTGCCTCCAAACTTTACGAAGAGAGCTTTCAGAATGAACAAATTTTAACTTTTTCAGTGAAATAGCTCATTTTTCACGCGTTTACACATTCACGACTGTTTTCGAATATGTTATTATTTTATTCCTTAAGTAAACACGATAGTTCCATATTCTATAATGTTTGAAGAATATTTCATAATTTCTCGGTCTCACCTGGAGGGATATCATTCATACGGTTGTTATTTAAAAATTAGTCAGGATCATTTTTTATCTCCGTGTGATCACCATGAAACTATACGAATGTGTGGCCACGGAGTTTTAAACGTATCGTTTTGGAAAATCGCATCACGAAGTTCCAGTCTTACAAAAAAAATCTCAATCATGAATGTATGAAAAGTGAAAATTTTATAAAAATGCGTGGATAGCTTTATCTTTTAAAATTGAGTTATTATCAAAAGTAACTTTTGCATAGAAGGTAACGCATAAAAAAAACAAATTTACGTAATAGAATTAATATAACGTGGCTTGTGTTCTACAAATTCTTTAATTGTTGGACGTTTAGTTTGGCCCCTACTCAAAGAAGTATGGGCCAATCGATTCGAAGACACTTATAGATTCTATGGTTTATTTTCGTCGTGTCTATTTTAATCGACGTTGTATCGACCGACACTGACATATAGTTTCGCTTTTTCTCGCAGTCGTCGGGTCTTATTCATTTATTTAAATCGACCGAACCTCACCGTTATAAGAAGGTTCCCCGTGTACGTGACGTGCATGTCCGTTTAAACGTTCGGGAGTCGTCGGACGTTTAGTCGAACGGTCTACGGAATACTAATTGATTCGAAGCCAAGAAATTTGACAGTCTTAGCGCCATTTATTTTCAACCGGTCGCTTCAAAACAGAGCG
Organism: Xiphydria camelus; assembly: GCA_963678675.1. Taxonomy (NCBI): domain Eukaryota; kingdom Metazoa; phylum Arthropoda; class Insecta; order Hymenoptera; family Xiphydriidae; genus Xiphydria; species Xiphydria camelus. Next base: position 12,178,906 of record OY783201.1, read on the forward strand.
GTGATGTGCGAGGATTTGAAGTTTCTCGAATAGAAGAAAATTATTACTTAAAGTATGCAGAGTACCACTGTTGTTAAATTTATTACAATTTTTGGATAGTTACTATCATAATATATATAGTAATTTATATTACAATTGTTTATAACTATAATAAGACTTAACCTAAAACTAAGGGAAATGCAACTATAAATTTTTTTTCAAAATAAAAAATAACTTTTTTTGCCATCTGAAGTAAGTAGTTAAGAGACGTGAAGTTTTTCCCGGAAAAAATGTACTTTACAGCACATTACAAATTACCGCATATTTTTATACATATTATTTTTTTTACTGTATAACATGGTAACATTTATCCAGTTTATTTGTTCGTTTCAAAGTTATTCGTTAGCTCTCCCCGTTAACATTCCTCGCGAAACTCCGCGATAGTTGTTGGTTTGATAATTTATAGTCTCGCGTCACCACAATGGGTCTCGTTGAAGCGGTCAAACCTACGGTCACGCGCGTCTCGATGCACTTCGACAGAGGCGTCGCGCGTTATCAGCCGCACAACTGCAGGTGCAACGTAATCAACATCGCCCTCCTATTCTTGCGTAACGAGCTCTCTTATCCCTCTTCCTCTCCCCTATATGGAAAGGTATATACCAGGCGGCACTCTCTTTCATTCCCTTTTATTGTTAATGAGAACAAACTATAAATTATTCTTCCGTCCATTCGCGCTATAGTTGCGCGCGAACTATGAATCAAAATTTAAATTACTTCCGCGTCTACGAACGAATGCATAAATAAGCGACGAACTTTCCACAGACGACGCGCATTCTCACCCACACTCGCCGTTACGACATTCCTGCCCAGGAAATCGAGCGTATGCGTGTACGGGGTACCATCGTTTCGAACCCCGCGTTTACCTTGCCGCACAGTAATTCGGGCACCCCAAACTGGAGTCGTTTATGCAAATCGCTAAATTCTGAGTTGTCGTCGCTGATTCCGCCGTCGTGAATGTATTTAAATGTAAATAAGTTTGTTCCGAGGCGGGCATGGTTTCCACATTACCCACGCGGCTGTAGGAATAGATTTGAGGGGACTCAAACGACTCCGCTCGACGACCCGTGGTTGGAAGCGTTCGAGTAAAACGGGTGCGAAGACGACGTGGGAAAAAAACGTAATTTACCATGCTATACGATGTGCATGAAATGGTATGAGCAACCGTAACCGTAATATACTTATTACTCTTTATTTTAACTTCCTTATTTTTCTTCTTTAAAAATGGACCTTTCTATTCATACATCGGGAAAACAGTTTGTTCTTACAATGATAAATGTTTGTTCGAATAACACGTGATGAATACTTTATTGAGCTAATTAAATATTCGTAAACTATTACAATATTTATTTGGCACAATTAAATCTTTCATATATATCTTCTTGTCCTAACGAAATATTTATTTTGTCATATTTGAAATTACATTTATTTACTAGTAGCAGTTACCCGCGACTTCGTTTGCGTGGAATTTGAATCAGGTATTATATTTCTTTTTTAATTGACGGTTATCAATGGGGGATGTGCACCCTTTCACTGATGTCGCCTGCTGGATTTCAATGAATGTCGCCATCTTAGAGCATTCACCGTATTGAATTTATGATGACGTTACATACTCTATATACTTCTTCGGGTTTTAAGTTACCTCTCTGCCAAATTTCATCAAAATCGGTTCAGTGATTCAGCTTTGAAGATGTAATGAACATGCAGGCAAATTCATTTTTGTATGCTTAATATTAGTATGGAAGTACGAATGAGTAAAATAATACAATATAATATAATACTAGTTGAAGAAGATGGAAACGTAAATGCAAAATATATGGAATGATTGTAGATTATGCCTTATTTTTGTCAAAAATCAATCCTTACCTTCGATTTTTAAACAAATAATACAATGTGCAATTGTAAATTAACAATTCATCAAAAACGGAGAACTCAACCTTTATTAAAATGGTACCTCATTTACTTTTTTTTGGATTTCATATGAAGGGAGGAACAATGTTTATCACGCAATCCACCCCTTCTAGAAATAATATATTCGATAATATAATATTAATAGGGATATGGAAACTGTATTTCGGTAGTAAGACCCGATATCAATACACATTTCTCAACGTTGCCCGCTATTTCCTTGCGTCTTCTCTTCATTTGCGCGCCGCAAGCGATACAAGCCCCGCCGAGCGGCTTTCCCGCGGCGCGGCCAGATGAAGAGCGCGAAAAGGTAGCACTCTTACTTACATCTGCCTACGCGCACCGCGCGCGGCGAGCGTCCTACGCGCGAGCGACCAACGCGCGCTGATCCAACGGGGCGCAAAAACGCATTAATAAGCGGTAAACGCACGCAACACCGTCTGGCAGTACCGAGGAGGACGGGCCGTCTCGCTCGGAAAGTATGCCTACTACCGGGGTACCCGTGGTCGCGCTATACCGTGAAGCATGACAAGTTCAGCAAAGCGGATAGTGCGTGCAGGCTAGTTAAAGTCTCGAAGTCGTGCGCGCGATGCGGAGCGGAGTGGAATGGAACGGAATGGAGTGGAGTGGCGAGGAGTGGAGTTGAGTGGTACGGTCGGTGAGTCACTAGTCACTATACTTGCCGAGTAGTTGGCAGGAGGCCGCGCTAGGTCACCGCACCTTGCCGTTCGTTCCTCTCTCGGCCTGGAGTCCCGTCGCTGGAGGCACTCCGCCACTCATTGTCAGGACTCTCAATCTCGGTTGGCGAGCAGGTATATAGGTAAGGTATAGCCGGGGCCCCCCTCGCCACTCGCGCGTACTCCGCTTGGAGGAGAAACACTTTGGGCTCTTTCTCGATTTCGTTCTCCTTCGACTTGTCGATATACTTAGCGCGGAAATTGGAGAAGAGTATCGATAATGTTCTTGCTGATGGGATTTTATGAAAGTGTTGCTTATATTCGAGATTTTGACTGATGAATTGGTGTAATATTCGTAGTAACGGGATGAGAATTAATTTGGTCACGGTTATGTTGTTTCGTATGTATCTTTCTTTTTCTTTTAGATCAAAATATAGTCCTCTCAAAAAGTCATATATCAAGTTCAGCTGGATGGTCGTGGGTAATGTCGTTATCGTTATTGAACTAGACACGACTATCCTGATATCTTGCAGGATGTTGTTTTTTAAAGTACAGACAAATTAATTGATTTATATGTAGATCTTTTAATCATGCTGTCACTCCTGAAGAACTCGATTTTCTTTCATCTCCTCCGACTTGCATTACGGAAGATAAGAAGACTGTATTTATTGTTAGGTACATAGAATACAATGTAATATATTATGTAAGTTTTCCGTAATACTTATCATCAGAAATATGCTGTGGATACATATCCCCTATGTATTTATATACGAGGGCAGAGTGAAAAGTCCGATAATTTTCTAGTAGATGGTATATTGCGCCCCAAAATCTCTAAAGTATCCCCCTGCTGCGGCGATGACCTCTTCGTTTGATGAGAATTTCTTTCCAGCCAGCCATTTTTCAAGTCTGGGAAGAGAAAGAAGTCGCAGGGAGCCAAATCCGGTGAATAAGGTGGATGCGGCAGCAATTCGAACTTCAAATCGACCAATTTCGCCGTTGCAACGTCAGACGAATTGCATTGTGCATTGTCCTGGTGAAATAGAACTTTTTTTTCTTCGCCAAATGGGGGCGTATACTCATCTTCGCGATCGCACCACCATGTACTAGAAAAATATCGAACTTTTCACTCTGCCCTCGTATAAGGATATTCCGTATGGATATCCTCAACTTTGTATACTGAGATACATTTTATAAGTTGCACGGCAATGCTAGTAGTTTATTAATATAAGAATAAGTTCTAGTTAACCTTAGCAATACGTATAGCTATTTCAGCTATATATATATTGTAGTTATTTTATAAATACGTATTGCTCTTGTTACTATTTGGTATGGCTATATAACCTATATTGTCTAATTAACCCTATCCTCAAAGTATAGCTGTCATAACTATACTTATTGCTGTGGGACCTATAAGTTTCTCTAAGAGTGTATGAAGCTGTTCAAATACTTTCAAAATTCTTCGAATATTTCGAATGCTATACGTGGCTAGGTACCAAAACAGTTCTCTAAAACTTATTTCTCGCATTTCGAAGAACCTCCCACGATATTATTTCTCTTCGATCCGACTACAGCGGTGAACAAATGGATCAATGCAGTTCTGCATATCTATATATACCTATACGGACCCATCTTGTTGCAAGATTATTAAACGCCACTCTTGGCGCGGCTCGTGCACGCCCGGCAAAGAAGAGCAGCAGCGGCTACTCGCCGTCGCATGGGTATCCTTGCGATCGTTCGGTGGAACCCCCTGTGGCAAAATGCAGTGTGTATAGGTGCGAACGTAACTGCCGTGGTAGGTAGATGAGAGGCGAGCGGACACGGTTCCCGATTTCGCGTAGTCGGGCGTCGACACAGATAGGCGCCACTGCTTTTTGTTACGCGACCTTTAACGCCTCTCGCACCGTCGTCGTCGTGGCGTTTTTACCAGCTTACAGTGGCTCGCGAATTCGAGTCGCTTGACTCGGTCACGGTGCATTTCGACTATTTATAACGCCCCCGCACTACGCTCGCCTCCAGCGCTCACGTTCCATTCGCGCAAAGCGGCATTCCGGGGAACGATGTAATCATGAATTTCCGAGAGTGTGTTAATCATGATTCGTATTTCGGTAAACCTGATGTTATCTTCTATATTGATGCTTTTTATACACCGAGAAGATGGTTTATTAATAGTTAATAGAAGTAATTTCAAATGTGGCGAAATAAATATTTCGTTAAGACAAGAAAATATATATCGCATTATTTCCACATCGTTTCAGTCACTCAAAAAATGAATGTACTCCAAAAAATGTTTAAAAATCTAATTGTATAAGTACAAAAATTCTCCTATATTACAAACTAATCCTCCTATAAATCACGGAGCAATCGTATATTTTTATTTTTATTTTTGAAATTGAACACCAAGTCATATCGGCTGTGACTTTTTTTCATATTCGACAAGGAAAAACAAAATTTTGTGCAGTTACATCATGGAACTCCTAGTTGTTTAAGAGATACAGCAAATTTTTTATTTTCTTTTTTATAAATCGCTGTATCTTTCAAACAAGTGGGAGTTCCACGATGTATGATTATGATAAAAAAAAGATGCCGCCAATAGAACTAAGACCCTAATTTAAAAAATAAAAATAAAAAGATATGATTGCTCCATAATTTATGGGAGGATTGGTCTATAAATTGGCAGAATTGTTGTATTCGTATAACTTGATTTTTAGATACGTTTTAAAATACATTCATTTTTGGAGTAGCTGAAGTGGCATGGAATGCTCCATATATTAATTATTAAAATGTTTATTTAATTCAAACGGTTGCTTGGAAGGATTTAATTGAGCCAAATAAATATTGCCATAGTTAACGAATATTTACTTGATCCAATAAAATGTTTATTTTGTCATATTCGAACAAACCTTTATTAATTGCAAATAAACTGTTTTCTTGGTATATACATATTTCTTTCCCCTAAGTTACAGATTTTTCAGAGAAGCCCGAGCTATAATCTCTTTTATCCATGTATGTAGTTACTTTGTTCAACTCCTTGTAGGTACTTTGTATTATCAGCACGTTTGCTGCGGTTGGATTCATCGAGTCCCATCGGACGTTTCTTATTGTTAGTATGCCGATGCACACGGCTCGACGGCCAGCATAACTCGCTGAGTAATATATGGCAGACCCGAAAAGAATAATAGTTGGAATCTAGAGCGAACCTAAAATCTGACCCTCTCTGCACGAAACATAATAATTAATCTCTGTTCTTGGAAATTGTTATCTACAGTCGGGAGCAGAATTACGCCGTTGTGTCCGTTGACGTGTTTCATTTAAAATAACAAATCGAAATTTTTTATTACTTCATTCTACGCAATTTTTACCTATTAAAATACCAGGTGACCTTTAATAAAACACGAAGTTACGAAAGATAAATTTGACGGAACTGCATAACTTTTAAAACAATATGATGTCCACTCAATTTGGTTACTGACTGTAAATCATTTTCTGGAATTTCTAGGAAAAATTTGTTGACATTGGAGGAAGACCTATTTGCTTTCATACTCATAGTTGAGCTTCATCGGTAGATATTGTGTGCAATGCTGAAATAATTTTCTAATAATTTTTGCTAAACAATATAATTCTCGCATTGGAACTTAAAAAAATGGACCAACCATTGAATAATTCGTGTTTGATACGAGTTCCGAGTTAACCCCTTCCTGCATCTTGTAAGTACCATATATGGCACATACACCGATACCTACCTGATGTGTCTGTATAGGAATCTGTTATAAATCGTTGTAAATCTTCTCGACTGCAATATATATAAAAAGGTTATATGTATTAGTAGCCAATTATACGTACGTTATTGTTCTTGTTTATGGAGTACCACATATGGCATAAATAATTTTTTAAAAAATAAATGTTTATTTTTTCATAAATATTTTTAAAATTATTTTTTTGATGAATAATAGGAGCAAAGCTGTCATATTTTTTTCATGGAATTTACCAAAATCATGCAGGAAGGGGTTAAGCTATTCCGAGTTCAATGCTGATTTATGTGTCACGTCTGAGAGAAAACGAAAAACAAAGTATACAAAATATCGTACAGGTGTCACGTGACGGTATCGTGTAGAAGGAAGCCTCACAAGTCGTATACACATCGCATTACGTCGCCGGGAGGGTAGTCTCGCGCTCTTCTCGACCGATTTCCCGGCGATCGGCTTGTAACACCGTACAAAAGAGGCGGGCGGTGGGCATCGAAGAAGCTTAGCACGTACATTCTAATCGCTCGACCTGACGTACTAACCAGCACGTACGCCTAGCATATGCGTCCTCCCCATCTTTGTCAACCCTCTGGCGACTGGTCAACCGCTCGACCGTGTACTCCGTATGCGACCAATGAACCGTCCACCTGCACGGGGGGCTCGTTACAATTATCGAGCAATTAGCGATGGGAATCTCGTTTGCTAGCGGCCTACTATACTCGCTACCGTCGGCAGCGGTTATCTTCGAATCTTCCGAAGCGCGCGTTGGTAATTGCACACACGCTTTCGAAGGTGAAGCGTTCTCGTTTATTTTTCTCAAAAATCAAGCGGAATACATCAAATGTGCATTTCCAAAACGTTGTATGTGCTAAAATATAACATTTTTTCGAATTTTTCAGCAGAAAAAAGAATATCATTTTTTGAATGAATTTTTTTCTTTCTCCTGAAATATTTTTATTTTGACACCTACAACGTTTTGGAAGCTTCGTATAAAGTGGGTTATTGATGCTGTATTTGGCGTACATGGTTTGATTCTCCGCAAAATAATTTGGTCTAGAATATGGTCTTCGGTCTCTGTGTCTAGCGGTCAGGGAATTCCGGAAAATTTGGAATTGTCAGACAATTATGTAGGTCATGGAAAAATCAGGAAAAATAAAGCATTTTCTGGAATTTTTCGAAAATACTCAAATTTCTCAAATACCTTGACGTCTGGTGTGGTAAAATTTGTAAGAATTTATATAGAAATCTAAAGAAGTTCTAAAAAAAAGCCATCAAATAATATGATTTGACAAAATAAAATTATTTTAATGTTTATTTCTCAGTTTTTACAACCCGTTCTACGAATATTATTTAGTTAATTTGTTCATTCGATGTAAAATGGTTGATGCGTAACACTTTGTAATAGATCTATACCCATAGCACACAGTCAGGGAAATTTAGTTATTTCAGACTGGAAAACCTGGAAAAATCAAGGAATTTCTTTTTCACATTTTGCTAAACACCGCGACAAGGTCAATTTTTTAAAGTCCGAAGTTTGGGCATACTTAACGTAACCAATAGCGAGCCACCCCCATTTCCCCCTGCATCAGACATACCGTTCTTCGTGAGTGAAGCTATGACTCACAGCCAGAGTTGCTCTCGGCCCATCTAAGCCGATTATTGCACGACCAATACAAAAAGCGATGTGCCCGACGCGATGCAGAGATGCGTAAAAGGGTGACTCGCTATTGGTCGCACTGGACACGCCCTAGCTTCAGATCTTAGAAAACACAGCCGGTATATCGACAACGAATCCATGACGAATCCCTCTCGAACGGGGTTAAGCTACGTTAATTCAGGTCGGGTTATTATCTCGACTCGCAACCCGATCGAGCTCTCAAACGTCCCGCGATGATTGCAGACTTCCCGCTCCTACGCAAATACACGCCGTGGATACACGCCGTAATAAGGGAGCACGGGAGAATTGCCACTGTTTTCGCAATTAAGTATTTAGCCCTACGCCCGAGATCGACGGCGGAAGCGGAGCGTTATGATAGGTATACACCGTAATAGGGGCCCCTCATCGTCGGCCTCTAGAATATCGCGGAGTACCTGGATATACGATCGTAGGACCACCCACCTCCCGGAGAGATCGTCGTCGATCTCAGACGCATCGTGCGCGATATAGCCGCGCGGATATGGCCTATTTACCTATGCATCACATATACGGGTCTGTCGTCGAGCTATACGCGATGTCCTGTGGGCTAACGAGTCTGCGCCACGCGGTATCATTAGGCGACTTAGAGAAAACGCAGACGGAGCGAACTGAGACACTCTAACTAGCTCTTCGAGCGGTACATTTTTCTGATGAATGGATCATTTAAATGAAGGGTGATATATGTATTTTTGGGGTTGCTGATTACGAAATTGAAAATGGAAAACCCAATGGCGGTTATTTTAGACTAAAACTGGCGTATCGAAAATTTTGGACGAAACGTATTTTGTATTTTGATGCGCAAAGAATATGTAAAATGAATTTAGTGCCTCTACAACTGCGCATTCAAGCACAGTTGATTTTATGGTGAAAAAATGGACGTAATTTTTATAAAAATTACATACCTATATCGCGGATTATCAAGACTCCAGAATCTCCTAATATATGGTAATATGGTCGCTTCGATTTAAACTATTCCGAGAAGAGCACAATCGTCAAATCTATAGTGGATTGTTAGCTGTAAATAGATGGTACATAATAATTCGAGGACATTTACGACATACGAGTACATAAAGCAAAGCAGTCACAAAGAACTCACAGTACTGTAACTGATTTATTAAGCAGAAGAGTGTACCGCGTCTATGCACAAACCAAACCCACCCATTTTTTTCCCCCGGAAGAGAATTCTTATATACCAGTCCCGTCAGTTGCGTAAGCGACCGCGAGAAGGGACTAATAATAGTGATTACGGATGGATAAACTCGTTTCGCGTTGGTCAGTTTCCATGTTGAGAGTGTTCGGAAGGTTGTCGAGTATTAGCCGCTCGTAAATAAACATTTCGCTTACGCACCTCTTTTTTCCTCGATCGAAAGGTCTGAAGCTCGCTTATTTTTCAAGGATCAGCTCACGCGATCAACCTATATACGTAACTCACAATCAACCGAAGAGCGTGACGCGAGTTTTAAATAGAAACGAAGACTTTTTAACGCAATATTTCCATTGCGAGGAGTTAATGTAATCAGTATTCTCAATCAGTATAAAAAAAACTGACTGTCTCTGGCTACCATATACATAGCTATCAAGAGAGTGTCTCTATTTATGCTACTTTACTTTTCCACAAAGTACGCTTAAATTCCCCAAAATTTATTAAACATACGTAACGTGTCTCTTATTGAAGATGACACAATTTTTCAAAAGTCAACATCATTCTACAATATATATTCAAAAATGCTATATCAATAGAAAGTAAAAGAAATAACATTTTCGTATTATATGTGCGCATTCTATTATTTGAGGAAACAGAGATACGGTTCTTTAATACTTTCTCTCCGCGGGAGTGCTTCCCCCACTCTCCAGCCGAACTGCCGCCCCCTTCGTGACATTTAAATATATGTAACGGCGTAGAAGTGGGGGAAGCGCAGCCGGCGGAGAAGTAGAACCGTTATTCCCGTTCTCTGTACATTCGCACACCGCGCGTTCCCGAACGAGATGATCTCGTTATTTCGCAGGATGCTTGCCTCGTCCCGTTGTTTTCTTTTTTATCCACCTTCCCCTGCACACGCGGACGCGCGCTCGACAACAGGAAGATCCCCCTTTGCGGACCGCTTCCGTGTACGTAATGCGGGCTGGATGCAGCGGCTAATGTAAATTAAGCCGTGCATGCATATTAACTACGTGTTGTTCTCCGTGCAACGGATAGCTGCTCGAGATAGGATCTTTCATTCTCTCTTCCCCTCCTTTTCTTCCTCACCATCTGCTTCTCGCTCCGTCTTATTCTCTCACGTTGCCAGCGGGAACGTGCTACCGTATTGTTCGTAGGTTATGTGTAATTAGATGGACGCGTGCAATCGCCCTGCGTCGGTTAATGGGTGGTGGATATTTATGTGAATATTTCCATAAGCGATAAATTTGCGTGCGCATGGCTCGTACCAGTTTTTGTTTCATTTTATTGTGTATATCGTGCAGTATGGAATAAAGAATAAAATATTAAGTAGCGGAGGACCAATTGGACGCTGTTGAACAAAACAGTGTCAACCCAAGGGGGCACTCGTGTGAGTTGATACTTTATTGCTTATCAGTGTCCAATTAAATGTTTATCTATTTTGGAAAATAATTCGTTAATATATAACTTAATGAATTTTTATCTAACTTATTTCGCTACTCATTATTTTAATCGATTCAATAATGATTATCAATTTCAAATAAGAAAACGTAAAGACAGTAGGTATACAAATTCTATTCCTTCTTTATATGCAGGGTAAAAGTAGGATAAATGCCCTGATTGTAACGTAAGTTAAAGATTGATTATCTTGAAAACGATTGAAGAGATCGAAAAAAAGTTTAAACGAGAAATGTTTATTTATATTTGTACTATAAAAAAGCTACTCGTTATTTTTCATATATCCCTACTGCGTTTCGAGATAGTCACGTTCAAAGTCGAACAGAAACTGGGGCGTTTATTCCACTTTGCCTTAAGGTATGTAAAGTTCTTTGCTCCAGTTTCTTCGTATTATCAAACATCAAATATCATTCCGTGCACAATGGTTACGTATACTTTCAAGTACAATCTAAGCTCAAAGTGTTGGAACTTTCAGCAAATACGAGATCCAAAGAATGTCATTAATAATCGGGAAATTTGAATACTTGTCCACTAAAGATATTAATAATGTTTGAGAAAGGTCTCTAAATGCATGAAGCACCGGAACCTTCGACAAAGATGCAAGATAGGAAAAACGTTAATTATCGAGGGGCCTTAATGCGCGCTAGAGAAACCTACACCGTGCCGCGAGTGGTGACAACAACGACGACGACGACGACGATGACGACGAAAAACAGAGACACACCCGCGGTTCACTTTCGGATCGGCCCACGCACGTGTCACTCGTCAATAACGTTATCCGCCACGTCCGACGTCGCTTTCGGGTGACGAAAAAAGATATCGAGAGCGCGCGCCACTTCCGACCGTCATTAATTACTCGTTTTATCCGGTGCGCATTTTACGGTCGATCATCGGTCTGATCTCGGGTCTAATTTACACTCGTGTCATAAATCCATACGATAAGAGATGATAACGTCCCGCACGTACCTAATATGCGCGCATGTTATGTCGCGTAGGATGTACGTGCTTGTGAAATTTCGGGCGATATGACTCTATAATAATAAAAAGGAAGAACGTGTCACAAGGATAATGTAAGAGTGGGATGAACGCTCCAGTTTTTGTTCAACTTTGCACGCGATTATCTCGAAACGCGGTGAAGATATATAAAAAATGAATAGTATCTTTTTTATAGTAGAATCAAAGACGAAAGTCTTTCGTTAAAACTTTTTTCCGATATCTCCAGTCGTTTTCAAGATAATCGATTTTTAACTTCCATCTCACCCGGCCTGAGTACAAAAGTTTGATATCAGTTTGATCAAAAATAGATCATTCACGATGTGATCGAAAAATGATCCGAAGAATAAGAAATTGTTATAATTTTAATACCGCGTGGGTTACGTTTTTTATCTTATTTGTTTTCATTCTTGATTACATCTTGATCCATTTCCTATTTAGAAACGATATTTAAATAATATTTAATCGACTTAAAATGGTTACTTTTATTTTCAAATGAAAATGAGATCAAAATACAATTACAAATGGATTACATTAAAATCACAATATTCTTATTCTTCCGATGATCTATTCGTCATCATATTTTGACCAAATTGGCACTTAATGGCGCTTATCCTACTTTTACCCTACAGAGGAAATTATTTTCGAGAAGGAATAATAGCGCGAATTACCGCCACCCGTGTATACGCAATCGTCGAACCGCGATCGAGAGCGCCGATGCGCTCGCGTGCCCTCCTCCGAAACCACTTTACGGATAATTATCGTTATTACAGCGAGGCGGCGATTAATATCGCTTTCCTCCGGTTAAAAACCAGCTTCGTACGATGCTCGTGTAAACAGAAGCAGCGATCTTCGCAGTAATTGTCCTCTCCTTTCCTTCTTCGCTTAAGTATACACACACCGTCGTAAATGTCAGCCAATTACATCCGTTTTATCGGATGCACTTTTAGTCGGCTTAACGCGAGTGCCCGAGAACGCGACGGTTGGACGTGTCGCAGTAATTACCACGAGTTTCCCATGAGAGGAATCGATGTCACGATGTGGATGTGTATATTAAGGAGTTAATCCAGTTTGAAATTCCCTATAAAGTCGCCGTGTTTTTCGCTTGATTTTATACCGGTTTTCATTTGCAGATAAAGATTATTTCACTAGAGTGAACTAAGGTGTTTCCGACAAAGAAGATCTTCAAATTGTTACATGTGGTACGAGTTTTCTAAACAAACTTTTATTTAATAAAAACATACTGTCGTGAAAATTCCTAGGAGTGGATCCCCACCCCTTAGTATGGAAAAAAAACGTTGATTACTGGATTATAGTGTTTTAACATAAAAAACAAAGATCACGTGTAACAATTTGAAGATCTCGTTTGTCGGAAAAACCAAAGTTCATTAGTGAAATATTCATTATTCGCGACTGACATCAGCAATCGCTGGCTAGCTAAGTAGTTTCTACTTATGTCGCTAGACGGCAGATACATTTAACAGTGACGTATGAAGCTAGGAACGCACGGAGAGCTATACTATAATATATATTATTACAAAAATATCGCTCGACGTTATATAATGAATGAGACAAAATGTACCGAACTATAATATATAGCTATATCCGAGCGATATATTTTTACATGCCCTATAACGTTGGCTTCAGCGATATTTCACCAGGAAGCTATAATACATATTATAGTATAGCTCTCCGTGCGTTCCTAGCTTAAAAGGGGGCATCAAATTATCGGAAACTGAATCTATCTATGCTGGTTTAATGATATTCTTCTTCCACGGGTTTGCACTACTTTAAATCCCACATGATTAACTTTGCATTTCAGTCGCAAAGTGCGTGACGATCAGACCAGGTTCTAAATCAACCTGGACGCACCCCTTAAGGACTACCTTACGCGATAAACGAACTAGGCACTTCTCCTTCCAGCAAATCAATATTTATTCAATTCAAATCCACCCTTTCTCAGCAGCTATTCGAAGAAACGAAAATCTTCGATCAAACAAATCTTTTCTCCGTACATATGTGCGTCTATAGATATACACGCGTCCTATAAACAGTCACCGCAGAACTTACAGAATTTTAAACAGACAATTTTCTCAGTCGGTGGTCCCCTGCGCCTGCGGCACGGGACATCGTCCCGACATCGCAAAGAGACGCAAACATCACCGCGCGTCGTCCTTTATCCCCCCACCAAACAAGAAACTCAAGAACCCGACGACGAGCATCCGGTCTCGGACCCGCTCCAGGCAGCACCAAAGCGCATAGCTGCGCGATGGTAGCGGGGGCATTGATAATTCGACGGTACCGACTTGTCCCCCGTTGCGAGGTGGCCGCGCAGGTCGAGCCGATAGCGCCCCGCCTCAGGTTCACACAGATCCGTATCTGCTTACGGGGATAGCTGTTGAAGTGTAACTACGTAACTAATGCGTGTACGAAGCCTTGTACCTACCATACGCGCGTCCGGTTGCCCAATGTACTCCACCGTGTCTCCCTCTCCGCCCTGTGTGTACGCATGCTCATATGCACGCCGTAGGTTCATACCTATGTATTATATATACGCACGAGCTCGTCCCGCAGATAGCGTTACACGGGGCGAGAGAGGATGTACCTACCCGCGCGACGTGTACCTATCTGATGGTCGCTGACACCCCGTGGAGAATTCCAAGTAGGTAACCCGGTGGTGCACCTCTCTCGAAACGTACGCGCGGCACTCTCCCCCCCCCCCCCCCCCTCCTCTCTGATGCCGAACTGGTTCGCGCGACAGAAACGAGACGTGTGCATCGCTAACGTCCGTTGCGCCATCTATCCACGTGACTTGCGAGTATAGCGCCTTCACGCGGATCCGCACCGCGGTCCACGGAAGTGCATTTCGTCACTTCCGGGTTGGCACAAAGCTTAATATTGGTGGCACAAAACTCTGCGACCATCCCTCTAATCAGTGGCATAAGCTAGGATGGCGCGTTCCACTTTTTCTTGTAGTTATATAAGTACAGTAGACTTCCAATAGTCCGGCATCCAACGGTTCGGAATGCCCGATGGTCCGGCACCAGTATCGATTTTCAAACGATCGCGCTTCCGAACGGTATCGGCAGGCGGAAAAAGAAGAGAAGAAACAAATCAGTTGGGGGGAAGCGGCAGATGCATTAAATAAATTCATAACATTTGCTGGAACAAACTCACGTTATAATTGTGCAGAACTCATTAATTTGCATATTCTAAGAAATAACTTTTTTAAAAAGAGAGCTGAATCTACAAAACAAAAAGACATTAGAGATTTTTTAAAATAAATGTCTCATCAGTACATATTATGTACATACGTGTAAATTTGTAACACATTTCACTGGTTTAATTTGTTGTTAAGACATTTCATTGTTATGTTATTCAAAATGCAGGAATAAAGGTATGTTTTGGTTTGTATTCGAGTTTAAATGATTATCTCAGCATTTCTGGTAAACAACGCTTGCTGTCAAACATCATATTGCAGTTGCATTCATTCTACGACTTATCATTTAATAATCGCGGAACACATCTTCTGATAATCCGGCATTTTCGGTAATCCGGCACCGGCCGAGTCCCGAACGTGCCGGATTATCGGTAGTCTACTGTACTTAGAATCAGCTAAGCGCATTTATGAACGTTTCGAGTGAGTTTTCTAGCACTTCCGGTACGAAGCAGAACTCTTTCTTTATGGCACAATATTAATACTTTAATTTCCATAGGAAATTTATCTTGATCATATGCGGTTCCAACTTAATGCTAAGTTGAAACTCCACTCTTGTTTTTTGTATATCTCGAAATCCATAGTGGCGCAAAAAATTTTCGTTGTGGTACAAAATAGCGCAAAACAGTTACTTTAATTTCCGTAGAAACCGTTTTATCTTGATCGTAGGTGGATTTCAAATTAATGTCAAGATGGAACCCCGCTCTTATTTTTTGTATACCAAGTGTCCGCCGAGAAGCCCCACTTTTTGAGTTTCCCTGACATTTGACTTCGGTAGTGGATGGGTCGGTGCTCTAGTCCTGATAGGCCTGATATAGTCCAACTCTAACTATCAGGCCTATCAGGACTAGAGCACCGACCCAACCACGACCGAAGTCAAATGTCAGGGAAATTCAAAAAGTGGGGCTTTTCTCACACAACCCACTCTCAAACAACACAAAATCAATGCTTTAATTTCCATAGGATCCAGTTTATCTAGATTGTGTATGCTAGTTGAAACTTAATGTTAAGTTGGAACCCCGCTCTCATTTTTTGTATATCTACCTCGAAACCCGTAGTGGCATAAAACTTTTTCTTTATGGTGCAAAACAGCACAAAACCGGCACAATATTTTCAATAGCTTCTGTTTGTATTTGGTGATTGTTGGGTTCCAACTTAATATAACTCGCCCATTTGTGTCTCGTCGCTGCGCGTCGCGCGATGAATCCGCATACTTTCCCATCGATCACCACCTGTTTCCTCGCGTGCGCGAACAACAGAACGTGCGATCCGGCTTTCGTCTCCTTTCCGCGGGTCTACATAAAGAACCGGTTCGCGATACCGTCTAAATTCCGCTCGGAACCGTCGTTATTCGCTGCCCGATCGAAACAATGCGAGCTTTATTTACGGGAATAAGGCGCGCGCGAGAGCGAGAGATTGGTGTGCGGTGTGTGCAGCCTGTATAATCTCTATATAGGTACGGGCGCAGCGTAGCCGCGCGCGAGAGAAGAGCCGTGCAGTCGAACCTTGAGGGTCAGCGAGGGGACCACACGCGCTGCACGTGTCGCGAGCCGGTCCTCCCGAGATCGTACCTCATCTTCCGCCTCGCGTCTCGCGCGAGGCTTAAATCTCGCGTCGTCGAGGGTCGAAAGTCGCTCGACCGCTAGGCGATTCTCGACCGTTCGCCGGTCAGTTTGCGTGCGTTCGTTGCAGATGCGCGGTGGTGGTGGGTACGTTCTGTGACCGCGATATCGAGATAGCGTCTATTGTCGTACGGGGGACATAAACCATCCTCTCCCGGGAAGAACACGTATATAATGCAATAACACATTTTATTGCTCAGTCCGCCACAATGCGATACGGTTAAATCACGCGTGATAAATCGACGGCGAGAGTAGGACGTGGAAGGAGCGCGTTGGTATTGGAGCACGCAACGGGGTTTCGGTATTTACTTGGACGATTTGGAGGCTAGTGTGGAGGTATTACGTGGAAATCGGTATTTATGGATACGTAAATTCCACGTGGAATTCGAGGATGGGTGAATCCGTCGTTAAAATTGGTTTAATACGAATGTCAAATTAGATTTCAAATAGAAGTGATAAAACTGAGTATTCAGACTTTCTTTTTGAGGAAGTATAAGAACTCGATTTTCTTATTCGTTATTAATTTATTATTACTGAGATAGAATATATGGAAAACGACCATGTGATGATTATTCTACCAGTAATCCACGAAAAGAAATAAAACGTAACATTTACAAAGTTTGCGATAAATTTCGGGACAAAGCCAATTTATTGTCATTCATAACTACAATTTTAGTAAAAATTATAGTAAAATTTGTAAAAGTTGTAAGTATGCTGTAGTTTTTACTAAAATTGTAGTTATCGTAAAAATAAATTGGCCTTGTGTCGAAATTGACCACAAACTTTGTAAAAATGCTACGATTTATTTTTTTCCGTGTAGAATTAACAGAGCGATTTTGATCAAATTCGGTAAATCGAGAGATATAAGTGTTAGGACCTTTCCGTTAAAATTTTGTTGACGATTCACCCCTTCGTATAAAACATAAAAAATAAATATACAGATGAGGAATCATCACAAAAATTTAACTGAAAGGTCCTAACACTCAAACCTATCGATTCAGAAATAAAAAATATTAACAGCATAAAGATAAGGCATTGATGTGCTTCATTGAGAAAAAAAAAGTAGCCAACAAAATAATTTTGTTGAGTCAATTTGACAACCTAAACTAAATATTTGTTGGATTATCCAAATGTCTAGCTCCGCCATCGAAGTTTTCGTGAAATCAACCAAAGAACTTTGCGAATCCAAAAAAAACGTTTTGTTGGCTCGTATTCATTGAAAATATTTTGTTAGCCTAACCAAGAGTTCTTTCAGTATGCTTCTCATAAGGCTATGTTAAATGGGCATTAATTAGTTTATTTCGTACGTCTCGTACAAGTCAGTGAATCATCACAAAAATTTAACTAAAGGATACTAACACTTATATCTATCGATTTACCAAATTTGATTGAAATCGTTGTGTTAATTCTATTATCGACAAAACCTCATTAAATGAAAAGGCTAAACTTCCCATATAATTGATACACGCATCATATAAGTGAACGAATAGATCGATCCTCCCCGAGATAGTTGTAATTTTATAATTGAAAGATGAAATGATCGCGATAAGGAAGAGAATTACAGTTTTGTGGGGAGAAAGTGAAAGGAGGTGAAAGGAAAAGAAGGGAAAGATCGAGAGTCGACTGGTTTTATATGCGTATACCCACATGGAATCTATCCGAGTGACATCGCACATACGGCTGTACGATACGGACTATCTATAGCGACAAAATGCTCCGCGATAGCCGTACGAGACAGCGTCGGCGGGGCGGAATAAATTCCAGGGAGATCGCGCCGTTCGGCGTGTCCGACACGAATCAAGCGCGTCCCGAGTGACACTTCCTCGATTTGCATGATACAACTCCTTTATGCGGCGCTCGTAAACGGCTCGCTGCGTTTATACGACGACCCGTTACCACCGGGGAAACGGCGTGTAATAGCTGCGCGCGCGTGTAATCGGGGTCTCATTGTTGGACCGGAGTTCCAAGCGTCGACGAGAGGAACGAGCGATGCCCCCGTGTCGCCTCTTTTGCTGCACGTTTCCTCCGCATTCCTGCAGCTGGCCCCTTGGCTGCGGTATAAGAGGCACTTGTCCGTAGCCTACCGGGGCTAGACGTGGATATTATTTGAAAAATAACGCGTCAGTATGGGGATGTTGAGCTTTCATCCTCTGCGAATACGACCGATCGATTATTTTTCATTTCATCAATATCAATGTAGAAGCTATAAGGGTTCAAATGAATTTTATGGTCCAAAAAAAATGGTATAATCATTTTTAAATTCATTCTATACTTAGAGAACACTTTTTAAGTAAAGGTGGGCAATATAAAAAAAAAATGGAAAATTTGAGAATGTCAGGGGATTCGAAATGCATTTGA
This sequence comes from Xiphydria camelus, assembly GCA_963678675.1. Taxonomy (NCBI): domain Eukaryota; kingdom Metazoa; phylum Arthropoda; class Insecta; order Hymenoptera; family Xiphydriidae; genus Xiphydria; species Xiphydria camelus. Next base: position 12,197,773 of record OY783201.1, read on the forward strand.
GAAATCAGAAAAATGCCTCTCCCCCCCCTTTAAAATATGTACCCTTTTAGCCGGAGTGGCAACGTTCTGTGAACCTCGAGCGCGAAAAGTTATGGAGACAGCACTGTGTATAGGGTATTGGCCAGTACTTGCTCGCTTTGCGCGAGCTCCGATAAAATCGTTTACACGCGCCCGCAGCGAAGTAAAGCGAGAAGAAACGAACCCCGTACGAATTTACGACGTTTCAGTCGAAACACGTCTAGGTCCTTCGGGCTATGGGCTACGGGAGTCTCGATCGTACGGACACACTCGTTCGCGAATACATTGGCGCGCGTGCAGGCTGTACGAAATACGAGATAAAGCGCTGTAAAGTCTGTCAGCGACTCGCTAGCCGGAACGTTGTCAGACCGGTAATGAATTTATTGTTATCGAAGCGCAGCCGCGTCGTCACCGCTTCGGGCTGTACACGCGAGGATACGATAACCATCTGCGATTAGTTTGTTTGCAATTCGTTAGTCGCCTTCGTGAGGATAGTCTCGAGCCAGGGTTTAACCGGCGGCCGTATAAGAACATCCGGTGAAGCTCGCCGGACCGGTAAACGAAGAGCTGCTCCGCAGCCGAGAAAAGAAGAAGTCTGAATGCGGTTGGCTCGTGGTTCGAATAAAAAGGAATTGCCGACGAATCGATATATATATTTTTTTTTACGAGTCTTCGTCACACGAACTTTCTATGGCGCGATTGTTTCGAATGCTCATTTGTTTGTTTAGGAGAAAACGTTCCACTTCGAGATGAAACAGCTTTACCTGAATTTTTTTTGAGTAATTAGTGTGCATCTGGTTTATATTTATGGTCTGGATAAGATTGTCTACCAATCTCGATGAAGTCTATCCCTTGTACTGTATCTGCGATTAGTGGTAATTTTTACGAACCGATGTAGTTTTTACTTAACCAAATTGAACGAGAATTTTTGGAAAAACGTGACAAGCCACAAAATCATTTTATTGAGAAGACGAGCTTTGAAGTTTCAAAGAAATCCGTAAAATGCATATTTGATTAATATAACCCCTCAGTGTTTTTAACAGATGTACTCTAGCTCATGTATTAACGTCTACAATCTTAAAGTATGAAACAAAAATGCAGGGAACTACTATAAAGTAAGCTGCATATTTTTGAGCAGAGTGTGGCTTGTCACGTTTTTCCAATAAGCCCTTCAATTAATACTCGTAAGTGACGATACTTTAATGGTGATATATGTATGACATTAAATTCATTCTGATTTTGTGATAAGGCAAACTGTGAAAAATTTGTATTAAAATTAATATAATCTACATTCTAATATATTCAAAGTTTGCTACAGTGTATAGGGGCGACAGGGATTGCTCAGTGATAAAAAGTTGGCTCCTCTTTGCCATGAAATGTAATGTTAACAACGGGTCAACTTCCTGTACTAAACCGCATCAATCTCCTCTACATGCAAAGAGAAGAGGCGTCGGCGTGTCTCAATGACATTTACTGTCAACTATCAAAGCGGTGCTTTCCACTTTGAGTTTTATTCCCCACCCTCCTCCTCCTCGTTCCTTCCCTCCCTCCACTCTCTTTTTCTGCCGGCGGAAAGGGTCCGTCGTAAAAAAGACAAAACGGCATCCGGCTGAGAGTTCGCCCGGAAGACAATTTCAGGGGGAACTACCGGCTGTGCACAGAGTGCTGAATTTAATGAAAAATAGATGAAAGACAAATTAAAAACTCACATCCGCATGTCCTGATTGAAGTGAGACATGCTCGCATATGTTTTGAATTAGGGCCCCAGGCACCCCGATATCTTTTTTACGAGAGAGGGGAAACGAAGTACCATCTTCACGGAGGAATATATTACAAAAATAGAACCGTGTTGGAGGCGCGACACCGACTTTAATAATAACAAAGATGACATTGCACTCGATTGAGTGTACTGGATAGGAGTGTCATCAACCACAATGTAAATCTGCATCTGCGTAATTTCAAATAATGTATCAAGTACTCCATCATATTTTTCACGTTGAGGAATGATTTGAGTACTATTTTCACGCGGAAAACTGATATCGTAAAAATAATGCCGTACATTATTAAAGTTTCTTTTAGGAGTCAATTCTTTTTGATTTCCCTATGAAGCCGCCATGTTTTTCCGTAGATTTTCTAAGTTTTCTGATTTCGAAATAAAGAACATGTTACTTATAAGCCGCAGTTTTTCCAATAAAGGAGACCTTTGAATTGATACACGTGGTCTTAGATTTTAGAAATGTTTCTTTAATTAAAACACACTAGCACGAAAATGTCATTTTTAAGAAACTAAGACCATGTGTAACTATTCAAAGGTTTCCTTTGTGACGAGAACCATGGTTTTTAAGTGGAATATTCTTTATTTTGGAACAAGAGGACTTAGAAGAACTAAAGAAAAAACGTGGCGACTTTTTAGTAAAATCAAAGGGAACAGACCCCTTAATTTCCCGGTATGATAAAGGACAAATGTACATTCACATTTGTAAATTTAACTTACGAATTCATGAAATTGTAGGTACTCCTAATTTTAAGGAATAATCTTATCTTAATTTCAAGTAACAATATTCCATAATATTTCGATCTTCTAGTAATTTTAAAGCTCACGTGATTCTTTTCAAGGAAAAGTGTATATGATATTTAAGATCCACTTCTCTTTGATAAAAACTGAAGTAGATATTTTTCTGAAGTCTCAGTTAAAGATTTTTTAACAGTGATATTGCAGTGTTATATGTCGACCTTCAAATATTTTTATTCCAAAGCACATACCGCGAGATTTTATATTTCGAGTAAAGACTTTCTCTACCGAAATATACAGCCGCTACTGGTACTCTGCAATTTTACAGACGAACTCACTTACAGCTATGAAAACTGTGCAAGATCCGAGCCAGAGAATACCAATCGTGTAATTACTGCAATTTTTAGTTCCCGTTATTTGACGACCAATTACCATAAGCCATGAGAAAGTGCCGACTAATCATTGATCGTAAATCATGAAAATTGAGTAGGTAAAATTATATGTGATCGCAATGCTCAGAAGGTTTATATGTAGATATCTTCACAGAGGTGAAAATATGAAGAGTGAATAATAAAGTTTAATCTACCACAGAGCCCCCTTTCTTCGAATACATCAGCCGATTAGCCGACCTCCGTAAAAATAAATTTTAATGCCAGTTCAATCGAAATTTGATCTAGAATAGATTATTCTCGGTGTGGCCCAAAAATAATGCGAAGAATAAAAATATTATGATCTTGCTGTAGTTTGATGCAATTTTGATCTACTTTCAATTCTTAAATGATATTAAAATTATATTTAGTCGATTTGAAATAATTACTTTCATTATAAAATCAAAAGTAGATCAAAATGTGATTAAAAATGGATACAAATGAGATGAAAAAAGGCTCACAATTAGGATTCGTACTCTTCGGATCATTTTTATACCATATCGAGAATGATCTATTCTTGATCATATTTTGATCGAATGAGTATCCATTTTTTTTTATTACACACGCGTTATACAGACTCTCTGTCGTACTAAAAAATACTATTACACCCGGTCGCGTTGTTCACCTACGCCAGATCTTTCGGTGGGCGCCACCGCGCGTAGCCAGCGCGAGGTACAGCCGAAATCTACATATGTTTCGAGCACTGCTCCGCGGGCGCCCTCAAACACATGCTCCAGCGCGGCGGGGAGAGGATCCGCGCGGTATACGACGACTTCGCGCGGAAATACATTATGCAAATACAGAGCCGAACCGCGGTGCAATCTCGACTCTCCATCTTTACACCGGGGCACCCGCGAGATATCATCTCGGTCTACAACTTTTCGGGCCGTTCCCTTTTTAGTAAACTGGTTCCCGCGGGGCAACAAAGACTTTGTTTCCTAATGGGATTAGCGGGATTAGCATCTTATCCCGGTTACGACGACGTGTACGGTTATGCTGTAGGTGGATACCTATATAGAGTACCGCGTATCTCCGGTATCTCTATGCCGGGTAAAGGTAGAATTCCAGCCTATATAACCACCGGCAACATTTCCGAAGCGGCTGCACCGCGAGAGTTAAGGTCGAGGTTGACGTTTAAAGCTCTCGCGCGCGCGCGTAATCGTTCGGGGGATCGAGTGTCGTGGAGGGAATAACGTTTCTCGTTGCTCGACGCCACCGCGCGTACCTAGGCGAACGCGAGCGATTGTTTCGTATTCTCGACAGTCGCGAGTTACGACGGCTACTCTTGGGGTCCGGATGATCTTTCTTCGGGTAAATCATTTACCGGCTTGTCGTACGGTCGTTTTTGTTTAATTCCGGAGGAGGGACGAGACTATCGATAGTCCTGCTTCAAGTAGTCGATTAAATGCGATGGAGAGAATAAATGTAAAAATGGTTAGAGAAGATTACAGAATGCGAAATCTTATCGTTATTTATTTTCAGGTTGAACGTTGCAAAAATACATACAATTTTAAGAGTTTTTATACCAGTTTATATAATTTTTCATAATTATAATTTTGTGACATTTTTAAATTATTTTTGAGATCTTCTACGTAATTTTCTATTGAAAATTGAAAGCAGGAAGGAAATGGAAAATAAAATTACACGTGAAGAGATATTAGAAGATCCTTAATTAAGGTGGATATTTATATTTTCATAATTAAATCTATCCCCACGGTATACACAGGTATCTTCTATCGACCAGTCATGGTGACTGGTAAGTTTACCCTTTTGTTGGGACGGCTTAAGGTTTCGCTTCATTATCTTCCTTCTTGGAATGGCTTCAAGTTAAAACCAATTGTCGACAACTTCAGGTTAACAACCAAGTGCCGAGCGATAAGGGGTTTATCGTGTTATGCAACGCGCAACTTGGCTTCTTCACCCCTTTCGAACACCATAGATCTGCGCGCGACGTGGGAATTACGAGCGCCTCCGACACCCCCTACACTCAGCCCTCCCTCGAAAGCATCGGTACTCGACCCCTGTTGACCCGTCGGCTCCACCCACTTCTCAGTTTCCCTATTTCCTCTTTTGTTCGGCGCTATTACTTTGCTCTTAGTCAATTGAAGTCATCGTATCGGGAAAGAAGATTTATTTCAACGATTCAGCATCGCCTCCTTCTACTTTTCGCATGACTGACCAATTTACACCACCCCTATACTTAGTCAGGCAATTTTCTCCTACTCCTTGTTCAAGGACTACTTAAGGGCTTCGCTTTATTGCACAGTTAGAAATTTTGTGTTCAATTCAGTCCACTCAATTTTGTATATTGAAATCAATCGATTCTTCGTATTGATCCAACATTTTTTGCGCTAAAATTGATACAAAGAATGTCAAATTAACTTCACCAATCAGTTGATTGTAATCTGGTTCATTCATACAAAAATTAGTGGATCGATTCCAACTGAAAATTGTTTAATATGTATATTTTCTCCAATCGAGTATTACCCAAATAAAAAGTGTGATATTAATTCGATAAAAAATAGATCATCCTTGATGTGATCAAAAAATGATCCAAACAATGAGAATATTAGGATCTTAATGTAGTAGTGTATTTACGTTACATTTTTTATCTAATTTATCTTCATTTTTTATTACATCTTGATCGACTTCCAATTTTAAAACAATATTAAATGATGTTTAATCAACTTAAAATGATTGCTTTCATTTTCAAATGAATAGGTCAAAATGTGATTAAAAATCAGTCACATTAACATCATAATATTCTTATTCTTCGGATTATTTTTGTATCATGTCAAGAATTATCTAGTCTTCATCGTATTTTGACCAAATTCGCATCAAATTTGTTTACTCGTGTTTAGATTTCATTGCTCTAATTATGATAGTACATTTATTCTTCGTTGATTAATGATTTCCATCAGCATCCGACCAATATAATAAATGTGTTCTTGCGATCAGAGTTACCATTCCGTGTAACGTGAATGCGCACACTGAGAGGGAATATTTATTTTTCATCGACTCAGCAGCCCCTCCCAAGATTTTCCGTACGACTGACCGACCTACCCCTCTTTGGTCTGACGGTTTCCATATTTCTCATCCAAGGACTTCTTAAGAGCGACTCTCCTGGACTTTATCGGGTATTTTTCTTTTCTCTCGATTTTTCATCGTTCAGTTTTCCGCACCAATTTCTCGTCCCAGATACTTTTTCATCCCTTTCACAAATGTACCATTATTCAAATAACGAGGGTAATTTCGAAACATCTTTCAACTCTTTTTTCATCAATTAACGATTTTCATCAACACACATTCAATCGACGACGAATTCATTTTTTCGATTGCCTCGGAAAAAAAGTCCCACGGCTGTGAATTTCACCGAAAGAAAACGGAACAAAACTACCCTCTCAGCGATTTCAATTCATCGCATTCGGCATTCGCTGCATTGAACGCAATTGGCCCAGATTCCCTCAAATGCTATTGTGTGCACAGCGCAAGTGCACAAAAAAAGCGCATCGAGTGCAATCTATCGAGAGCCGCCTTAAGAAACTCCCATTGTGAGAGTACCGCGATAAAAGCACCTTCGACGAGAGTACGTCCCAAATCTTTTTTCCCCTCGATACAGTCGCTCTGCACCGCGCTGCGGTTCTCGATGTAAAGTCAACGCGTTAATCCGGCATGACGAGTAAGAAATGCCAGGCATTCGAGATCGTGATCCGTAGGCTTAAGGGTGCTCGAGGGGCTCTCGCTCTCATTCGAGAGGAGTCGAACCGCGACGACGCTCCGAGGTGTCACACGTGACTCGTACGACGGAAAGGCGGAGCGAGGGGATCGATGCGACTGTGCACCACGGAATAGAGAGATCGGCCGCCGACGCCGAGAGAGGTGGGACCTCGAGTGATTTCCGATCTCCGATTTCATCGTCCTCTTTGTAAGGGGAGAGCCCTGCTCGTATTAATAATAATGCTCCGGAGTGGCTCTACTCTCGGATTTCAGGTGTTAAAGGTGTCTCGGCTTCCAGCACATCGGTGTGTGCCTGATGCAGCGGCCAGGAACGTTCTCTCTATACGTTAGCTGAAGCGTACAGGCGTGCGCTGGCGTATAACTTTTACTTACACGCGCGCGCGTCCGCATCACACTCGCAGGAGTTCAACGATCGAGCGCGTGGTCGCACGTAATTCCAGAAACTCGATCCGTCGAATTAGTTTCTTTTCGAAGTGCCACCGTGTCTTCTCCTCTCGCTTTGGCTTTCTTTCTTTCTTTTTTTCTTCTTCTTTCGTTCTCTCGGCGGGTTCGGGGAAGAATGAATATCTTTCTTTCTCTCTCTGTGCGTGTGTTGTAAAAAACTAAACTCCGTAGGAACTTTATTGTAAGATCACAATTAATTTGTTTTATATAAATTTAATATATATGTTTCTTACTGCAGTCGTATGGTGAAGTCATACAAATTTTTAATAGCGTATACAGTTTGAAATGTGTTGGAATCGATCCACCGCTTTTTATAAGTTAAAATTAACCGATTTTTTATATTGATTCAATATTCTCTGTGTTAATTTTAAAATTCCTTGTATTCGTTCTGATGCAAAAAATATTGGATTAACACTGAAATTGTTGTGTTGACTTAAAAATACAACAATTGGTGGATCGTTCCAACAGACTATTTTCAACTGCGTGTATCGGAGTGGTCAGCGTATCACTGTTTTAAAACTCAAGTGTGTTTTTCCAGGTTCTCCAGATTATAAAGAACCATTTTTCAAGGTTTTATAAATACTAAATATCGCATTTTGTTTAAAAAAAAAAGGTAATGGAATGAGCCTTAAAACCACATGGTGGAAGTGAAACTTTTTGACGTATACATAGTCATAGTAGAAAGTAAAATTTTATTCTACTTCCAGTGTTCTTACATCTTTAGCTTGATTTACAAAATAAACATTTTGACCTTTATAATAAAATCTGTGAAGGAAGCTTCGAACTGTGAACCCGTTTAAATGAATCCATCTCAACATATGTAGTGTTCGTTTATCTTTATTTTTTTTGGCCTAAACGCGCTTAAAAGAATGTTAGGTACCCGAAGTAAAATCAAGGAGTCTTCTAGGATTTTTCAAGGTTCTTAGAAATTGAAGGGTTTTTTACGTTTTCTAAGATTCAAGGTTCGCTGGTCATCTCTGGTTGTATACAGGGTGTCCCGGAAAATGTGGGAAACCTCTCGGATTCAGATAGAGCATGAAAAAATAAGATGACAAGTTCTAATAAATTTTTTCCCTACAGGCCCTCCCTACGAAAATACAAAGATACGGTAAATATACGATGAGAAGTGAATGGTCTTATCGTTTATTATTATTTTTCTTGAAAACGGTCCTCTTTATCGACAATAAAAAAGGGTCCTTTTTTTTAGTGTAAGGTTCAAGCTACCTGATTTTTATTGTTTTAAGTCTTTATCACACAGGGTGTTAAAAATTTAGGCATTAAGTTGTAAAACTTAGTCCGCCACTGGCAAACTAAACAAGCTAATGTGTCAAGGACATTATTTCAAGCGGTCCTTAGTAGTGTCTAACATGTTCAAATTTTATAAAATTCTATTAAGTACTTTGAAAGTTATTCAAGAAAAACAGATTTCCAGCGGCGTCCCCTTCAGGGACAAATATCTTCGTAGGGAGGGCCTGTAGGAAAAAAATGTATAGGAACTTGTCATCTTATTTTTTCATGCTCTATGTGAATCCAAGAGATTTCCACATTTTCCGGGACACCCTGTATACCGTCTAACAGAGAAATTTTTGAAATATGTATCTTTTAGAAAGTAATAGAGATCAGACCTCTGAAATACGTCTATTATCATTCACATGACACCGATTACAAAAATTACCTACTATACCAAATGGCACGTACAACTAGAAGTCACAATACCTCCAGCGATTACCCTCTATTCTATCAAAAATGGTCTACATCGTTCCACTCCGTGATACATCAACGATCGTGACATATTGCGCCACTCTCGAATCTCATTGTCGTACAAACCGGGGGTCGTTCGGTCGTCATTTCCTTCTCGACGGCATTACCATACCCGAAGTGCCTATTTACCGGCAGTTACGGCCGATCGTTACCGATGGTCTCCGAAACGACCGGAGTAGAACGAATAAATCACTATAAAAAATGGGGAGGCACATTCAATAACCCCGGGCAATAAAACCGGGGCGGAAACCGGTAACTTTATTAGAAGACGCACGCACCGGCGATGGTGGGACCATGAATTTTGGAAGCGGCGCGGGGAGTCCTATCGTCTGCCGTTAAAGTCGCGCCCTATAAATTCCGAGATTAATATTTTCAACCTGGAACGACGGGACCTGGACAATAGGGGTAGGTACGAACTTTATGATTTAAGGACCTCGCGGGTTTCCGACGGCGCGCGGTAGCCGCGCTGCTCGAGTGGGACGACATTAGGTGAACGTAAATATCGTATGTCTTTTATCTGGAAATCAGACGTGACCTCTCCGTGCGAATAAAATGACGATAAATGAAGGAATCGTAATCCCTGTGTCTAGCTTAGGACGGAACTTTATGCTACAAGAGCTTATATGTACGTATTATACATTTCATTTCAAAATAGACATTCTATTCTCTGTCACATGCCGGGAAAAGATACGATTAATTCTGGCAGTTCGTAAGATTAATATTCGTGGACCCAGCTGAGCAAATCTTCGAATTATTCCATATCTCATATAGAGTAAGAATGATATACCTAAGTACGAGTAAACGTTCCAGTTTTCGTTCAACTTTGAGCACGATTATCTCGAAATGCAGTAAATATATGTAAAAAATCGAAAGAACTTTTTCATGGTAAAAATATAGACGAATATTTTTTGTTTAAACTATTTTTCAATATCTCTCATCGTTTTCGAGATAATCGATTTTAAACTTGAACTTTTCAATCAAGGCGTTTATCCCACTTTTACCCTAATGTTGCATAGGTATTCGAACGTGTGTATATCAAATGTTATAGCTCTTTAATTAAGACGTGCGGTTTTATAATAAACATATATTCAAGTACCGTCATTTGGGGTGAAATTGATCAGCCGGGGGTGAGATTGCTCACTAAAAATCATAGTTAAATATCTTTGAATCTAGCGCCAAAAGTTTTAAAACCCGTTTTGTATCGTCGCGAACGTAGTGCCACTTTTGGCGCTAAATTCAAAGATATTTAACTGTGATTTTTAGTGAACAATTTCACCCCCGGCTGATCAATTTCACTCCAAATGACGGTACGAGCATTTTTTCCAGACATTCCAATCACCACTCTATTGTTATTTTTCGTTCAATTTGAAATTCTTTCACTTTATTCCCTCATATTTAATAACTTCCAAACTCGATTGATTTCTTTGCGAAGGAACGACTCGAGATCAGGAAATAGGTCCCTAGCCCTTCCGTTTCGCATAGATATTCGCGGTTCGATTTTTCATGTCGAACAACGAATCGTGGGCGTATAACATGAATCTCGCGAGGTGTCAGTGAAAGCATTGTAAAATCCTGCAGTCTACTTCGGTTCGATGGACCGTATATTATCCCGGTTGCAGGGAGGGTGGCTTTGGCGCGCGGATTTCGGTTCATTCATGCGCAAGGAGTCTGAGTACAAATTGGCTGAATTGGATATTTACAATTGATGCATTTTTTTTTCACATAGCTATACTTGTTGACATAAAAAGACGTGGGGGATAAATGTCTGTACTGAAGGGATACGCCCATTTATTTTACATTGATGACGCAAATATAGATACATGATATTTGTTCGGGAACCAAAAATAGATAAATAAATAAACTTTCTCGACAAATAAGCTAAAATCGTCGTTTTTGGCTTTTTTCCCGGCATTTAGATCGCCAGACTTTCAAATTCGACTCAACTATTAAATGTATTCCTATAAATTGTTTAATTTACACTTTAAATTCATTTTAATTAGGATACATTGAAGAAATTGTTACTATATCATTAAAATCAACAATTTTTAAACCTTAGATAAGTATCTGAACGTCTTTACTATTCGTGAAATGCATTTCGAAAGAGACTAGATTTTTGTCGTTATATCGTTTCCCTTACGCTTCGCAAAAATCCAGTTGGAACACTACACTGACCAAAACAATGAGATATTCTATATGAAAAAGGTATTTATCTTTTAAGAATTTGCTTTTGATCTTGATAAAACTCGGAAGATTGGACGTTTATTTAAAAAATGAGAGATCTACCTTTCTACACAGCCGTTCAAGTTTGATATAAAATTGCGAATCAAACCTTTAAAGTTCTACCCCTCCGAAACATCTTTTATACAAAGCGAAATACAACAAAATCTTTTATACAAAAGTTGTTTAATTCCTAAAGTCGAACAACTTTTATCCAACAGCTCTTATTCTATCTTGCTTCATTTCCAACATAACCAACTCCCCAGACTTGACCCACCTATATCTTTTAAACGAAGCGTAACACGATAAATGTTTTCATATGTGTATAAAATTTCTTCACACTTAAAAACAAAGATACTCCTGTCTAAAAAATTCTACCGTATCTCGCTGCGCTTAAAAAATACCGTAACCCTTTTGAGTACCCCTGTATTTTTGATAGGTAGCATCTCACACAGAATGCTTGCGTGTCGACGCACACAACTCCCGATGACAAATCTCAATTTGTCGGATCTACGAACGGCTCGCTTATAATATAAGGGATGAATCCCTCGCGCGAGTTTCCACGCTGCACTTGTGCAATTTGACGTATAGATCAGGCGTAGGTATCTATAGTTCTCAACACAGAGCGAGAGGACGGGATTCGTGGGAGAAATTCCGAGACCGGGGATGATTCGACCGGAGGAGAGACTCGACTCGAGAAGTTATACCGAGTAATAACCCCGCGATGGAGTTGAATTGCTTTGGGTGCAATTCTCGGCGTCGGACCGGAGGCGGATCCGGCGCCACGTCACGTCACGCTCACGCTAGCTTCACCGGGCACGCCATCTTCCATCCATTGCGTGTTTCCTGGAATTTTATCCCGCGGGATATCTCGACGTCTGTAAAAATAACCGAGTCGGACGTTATACGCGAGGGTCGGCTGTCGCGAGTAGTGGACGAACGTGCCTTCGAAGACCCGACGGCGGACTTTATTCGTTCGGAGAGTCCGCGGAATCGAAGTGGAATCTTTTTGGCGCGCGGAGGTATAGTGGAAGGAAACGTCGGTTCGGAGCGCGGGGAACGCGCGTATTCACCCGAAAGAATCGTCGCGTGGGGTGACTTTCACGTATATTCCGTCTATGCTGGTTGCAGTGGAGCTTGTAATACGCTTAAATACAGGGTGTTACTTAATGATAGGCCGTAATTGCAAGGGCACATTACTGAATCAATTTCCAGTAGAAAAGTTCATATTATCATGTGTCCTAAAAAATGTCTGGTTTTCAAGATACAGGACGTCAAAGTTTTTTTAAAAAAAATCGGTTTTTTAATAATATCTCAAAGATCCTTGTGCCGATTTTGTTGACATTTGGCACTGTTGTTTATTGTAATAAGACGCTAAGTTAGCACTAACTAGAAGATAATTATGAGTTCCAGTGGCGTCCCGGGGGACAGTCTCACGAATAATATTGACAAAAAAAGTGTACATTTTAGGACACATGTTAATATGAACTTTTCTACTGGAAATTGATTCAGTAATGTACCCTTGCAATTACGGCCTATCATTAAGTAACACCCTGTAGAAAAGCGCTTAGCTCTCCTCCTATATATATTATTTTCTAAGAGTCTTTAAAAGGGATTTGACTATTATTTTTTCAACGTCCTACGAGCTTCAGCTCGTCACGCGTGTCGTGTGAAACAAGATAAAATATAAATATTTCCAGTGAAAATGGTGAAATTTCGATTTAATGAGACGAAAGAATAATATAGATGAGAGAATGTTGTTGTGGCTCGTAATAGAATTGTAACAACCCAGGTAGAAATCTGTCCAGGTTGTGCAAGGTTGAACCTTGTTACAAGGTACGTTTTGCAAGGTTACGCTGCAAGGTTAAAACAGGGTTGCTGCAAGCCTGTCTGTTCCTTGCATAGCCGAAACTGACCACTGCCCTGTACCGTTAGCCTGTTTCAAGCTTGCAATAACAGAGAGATACCAGGTTCGCGCGACAAGGCGAAAACAAGGCGAAAACAAGGTTGTGCCGGCAGTTTAGCGAATCAGTGCCGCCTCTAGATGTTGAGACGTCTTCATGCTTAGCGCCCTTTTCTAGTGTCGGCGCCCCATGGCTAGTGCGCCTTCGTGCATGGCACGAAATGGCCCCTCGTTAGACACGGCCCTGCGCTTAGCGAATAGATATCATAAAAATCCGCGGCGTGGCGTGCGCATCGCCTCAGCTGTCAGAGCCCTTAGATTGAGGTTAGCATCAGTGGCGATCAGTTTGGTTCACGCGTGTTTTTTTTTGTTTAAGAAGCCGTCAGTGTTTAATGTTAACGCGTGCAAGCGTTTCTTTAGTGCACGTTGAGTGTAAACGTTTTTTTAGTGCATGTTGAGTGTAAACGTGGGTTATTCGTGTCCAGCCTTACTTTCTTAAATACGTTCCAAAAAATGTCAAAAGGATTCCTCTAGAAAAAAATACTAACGCAGCAAACAGTATCGAATTATTTAAATAACGATATAATTAACCATAACGATTGTGTGTACTGCATCACGCAAATGGTTAAAAATCGCGTGGACACGAATGACCAACGTTTACACGGAATGGATTAAAACATTCGGGGCAAGATCTTTGGAATAAGGACCTACGAGCAGAAAATAAGTATTATCCAGCTTCCTGCATAGAAGGGTAAGTATTAATAGCTAATTTCATGAAATTATTTGCAAGAGGCAGATAGATGAATAAGTTTCTTTATTATCTCATATGCTTGTCTTTCATAGAGTTGCAGATCCAGCGTTACCGATGCAGCCAGGATGGAAAAATTGCCCGGAGGAGGTACGCGAGGTTCAGGAAGGCCAGAGATTCCATCGACTCGGAGGCAAAGTAACATGGAAAGGGGACCGCAGGCATTGGTCAGTGCGGCAGCTCAGCTATCGAGTAAGTAACGTCACTGAGGTTAACAGTAGGCAGCGAAAAAAAAATTAATATCTTATAAGGAGTATTATATCGAATTCGTATTTCAGATCAGAAGAAGGAGCATAAGATCCGGTGCTCTACAGGCTACGTCGTAGGACCATGCAGAGCAATCCAGTCGTGACTGAAGATTTGGCTCCACATCTCCCGAAGATTCCTCGACAGCGATATCTGGTTCCATTTGAGAGGAATGTGCATGTTTTCTCCAGTGTCATTAACCAATTTAGTCTGAAACCTCATAGATTACTACATAATCGAAATTGAATAAGTCATCCGTCAAATTGACAGGGTTCCCTAATTTAGTGTAAAATCTCATAGATTCTTAAGATAATATTACTTCTGTTGCCTGTAGTTTAATATATATATTTAACTTAACTTTTATTAAGTAATAATCAGGCCAAAAACCAACAAAAATCACTACACGTCTGACATTTCGGTTCCTTTTCGAACCCTCTCCGGAGACACAATGAAGGATTCGTTCGAAGAAGAACCGAAACGTCAGACATGCAGTGATTTTTGTTGTTTTTTGGCCTCATTATTACCTAATAAAAGTTAAGTTAAATTTATATTAAACTACAGGCCACAGAAGTAATATTATCTTAAGAATCTATGAGATTTTAGACTAAATTGGTGGAATACTTTTCCGTACATTATATTTCGCTGTACAAGAAAGGTATAGGTATTCAATTTCGATTGTTTAATAATATATGAGGTTAATTTAACTTAACTTTTATTGGGTAACAATCAGGCCAAAAAAGCAACAAAAATTACTACACGTCTGACGCTTCAATTCCTCTCCGAACCCTCTCCGAAGACACAATGAAGGATTCATTCTAAAAAAGAACCGAAACGTCAGACGTGCAGTGATTTTTCTTGTTTTTTGGCCTGATTATTACCTAATAAAAGTTAAGTTAAATTAATATTAAACTACAGGCGACAGAAGTAATATTATCAGAATCTATGAGATTTTAGACCAAATTGTTAGAATACTTTTCCGTACATTATATTTTGCTGTACAAGAGAGGTATAGGTATTCAATTTAGATTGTTGTAACTTTTATTGGGTAACAATCAGGCCAAAAAAGCAACAAAAATTACTACACGTCTGACGCTTCGATTCCTCTCCGAACCCTCTTCGGAGACAAAATGAAGGATTCGTTCGAAGAGGAACCCAAACGTCAGACGAGCAGTGATTTTTGTTGTTTTTTGGCCTGATTATTACCTAATAAAAGTTAAGTTAAATGAATCTCATATATTATTAAACAATCGAAATTGAATAAGTCACCCGTCAAATTGACGGGGTTCCGTAAACCTAGTGATAGTAAAGTAGGAATAATAAAATTTTACTCGTCTTAGTATTATACATTATTTTTCTAAATTTGTAATGCTATCGCTATATATTGTAACCCAATTTTAATTATCAATAAAATATAAAAATTTAATTCTAACCTCAAATGTTCTTCATTACCGACTCATTACCGACAACGCAACCTTGTCCCAAGCGCCATAGTCTACCTTGAAACAAGCTTGCATAGCATACTGTCACAACATTGAAACGCGTAACGGATTTGCCTTGCATCAGCCTTGTTTTGCAACCTTGCCGCAAGGTTCTACCTTGCCGGCCAACCTTGTAACAAGCTTATTTCGGGGTACGATTTCTACCTGGGAACTTATCGTGATTTATCGTACACAGTTGGGGTTCTTAAATTGGTCCACATATTTTTGTACGTTAAAATTAATTGATTCTTCGTATAATTTTAGTTTTCTTTGTGTTCAAATTAACAGAGAATTACCTAGTTGTTGATTTTAATATACATACAAAAATGGGTAGACCGATTTTGACACAAAATTTCAAATTGTGTGCGAGTTAACGATCACTAGTGTGATCATACCTATACAGGATGAGTTTTCTAAGACCTGAAGTCCCGTTTATTTCCGTTATTAATCAATTTCCAGTTTAAAAAATCAAAATGATCTTCATATCTCGTAACACGTACACGTACCTAGAACAATCCCTTACATATATTGTCCCTCTTGAAACCAAACAACTTTTGTTCGAAACATTTTTTTGTAAAGACAACAGATAAATAACAGAAATAAATGGGGCTTCGCGTCTCAGAAAACTCACCTTGTATATAATTGCCATTCGATAAATCCGATAATTATAGATCGTTAGTTTTCTAAATCCCAATTCATGTTAGGATCGCAATGCATTTAGAACGCTTTTTCCAGCAATTCGAAATACCAAAAATGTAGTCCTCGTGTGTACTAGGTATATGTATGTACATCAGTGGAATCAAGATGAGATATTACCCGTACCAATGAAAATGATGGAGTATCGGTTCGCGATGGAAGATAGACAGATATAGTTGCACGCATTCAATCAATGCAATTCAGAGTGCAATTTTACCTATCCCACGAGCCGGCGATCATAATCGTCGTTCGACAGGTGTGCGATGGCTTTACGCCGATCATTATCGTTCCCCGAGAAATGCTCGGCTGTCTAATGATCGGTATAGACCCTCGCGATAGAAAGACCTTTAAATTCTAACCACAGTGTACGTTAATATCATTGGATCTATTATACAGGCGCAGGCATTATAGTCGCGCCGTTAGAGTATCAGGCATAATCGCCTCCCGCGTTCATAAACCTTAATAGCCGCGCGAAAGTGCATTTCGACGCGCGTCTAAAAGAGCACTTCCACACCAGAATCGTTTCGAATCACCATAAATGGAGCTCTCAGACCTGCCCTGAGAATCTCTAACCGTTTCCCGTGCATTTATCGCGGTGGTGGCTTTAATGGAAACTTTTCCGAGCGGAGTAAAACCTTTCGCGTTCGTGCATTAATCCGTCGAAGCGGAAATGGAAGGTTTTCCGTGAAAATAATCAGTTGAAAGAGACGAGGGATCAATGTTAAATTAATGTAATATTGTCTACTGTGTAGCTGTGCCATGATAAGTCGATGACTGTAATCGTCATCGAATACAGATGTGACGGAAGTTTCATCATGTTGTTTCTCGGGAAACATATGACCTCACGTATAATAAATCATAGAATATAAGGAGGAAAACATAACGTCTTAGAGTAGAGTCTGGTTAACTTCAAACGCGATTATCTCGAAACGCAGTAGAGATATATTAAAACTCGAGAATAGCTTTCTTATAATAAGAATATAGGCAAACATCTTCTATTTAGACTTTTTTCTCTAATATCTTCAGTTGCTTTCAAGACAATCGCTTCGCAGTGTCTGTTTAACTTCAAATGCGATTATCTTAAAACGTCGTAGAGATGTGTAAAAATTCAAAAGTAGCTTTTTTATAGTCAAAACATAGACAAATATCTTTTATATAAACTTATTTTCATATCTCCAATGAGTTTCGAGATAATCGAGTTTGAACTTCTATTACTGTTGTTCGCATTAAAGCGAAGGCGAACACAGGTCATGGTCTAAAATCTTCGACGCACGAACGTCCGCCGAAACTGTAATCGTCCATCCCAAATAAACTACACGGGCGTACAAGCGTATCGCGTCTCTGGTGCGCGATAATAGCCGCGCGAAAGCTCGGCTCGAGAAGCGCGCGTCTAAAACCGCACTTCCCGGCAGAATCGTTTCGAATCCCAACAAGTAGAGCCCTTAGACCCGCTCCGAGAATCTCCGTGTCCCTACAGACAGTATGACGCTGCCGCTTGTGGCTATGAGAGGCTCTCTCGCGCGCGGCCCGACCGAAATAACTTCCTAATATTACGCGTCGCGCGATGAGTCGACGGATTGGCGTGGCAGGTGCGGCGGGCCAACGGATTAAAGCGTATGCGCGCGCGGCGTTCATTCAATTTCAGATATTCCTGCACATCCTAGAAGCCCCGGGGTCAGCATCGCTGAAACAAAACGCAGCGTTGCGGCGCTTATCGTCATCCGATCGCCGCGCGCTGATGTACGTAAACCATTGGTGTTCGGGGATCAGGGAATTCTGGAAATTTTCGAATTGTCAGGGAATTATGTAAATCAGGGAAATGCCAGAAAAATTAAAGATTTTTCTGGAATTTTTCAAAAATATTCAAACTATACCATTTTGAAAGTTAGAGTTTCTTATGAATAAGTATTTTTCTTCCTACCGATAGTAATATGGATATTTATTAATCTGTTCATTTGACGGCCTGACTGATGCCATAATACTCCATACTGGATCTATGTCCGTAATGGCGAGGGAAAACTTATTATTTTAGACTGGAAATCCTGGAAAAGTCAGGGAATATTTTTTCATACTTCGCTAGACACGATGTAAATAAAACGTAAACAACGGTCGGGAGGGATCGGTACCCTTCGAGTCGACGAGCGAGAAGGACGAGACGCGCGCCGCGTCGACTCTACTTACTCGGCGGAGCGTGCAGATTAATACGTGTAGATAATAGACGCGCGTTAAACGCGCGGAATAGATTTGCGGCAAGGGCGATTGCATCTACTTCGAAATCCCGTCGGATCGGGCACGGATTAAGTCGTCCGTAGAGAGGGCATTCCACGCGTGTCGCCCGTGCCTGACTGATTCGGATGTATAATAAAACGTATACGACCGCGCGTCGACGCGATGAACCTAATTACCGTGCGATGCGCGAGCTGCAGCGGTCAATGGGAAGAAAAACGCATCGGGGAATCGCCGAGGAATAAATTCTGGCGAATCGATCTCGCGATCTCGAACTGTGTAGGCATTCCTGGACGACATATATATAGGTATACTATACAGGGTGTTCCACTCATGATGGCCATCCCGTTTATTTCTGTTATTTGTCATTTCGCGAACGAGTCTTCTAAATGAAAATTATTTGGTATCGTGGAGTTTACATATATGATACATGTGCAATACATTTTTGTTACGTAACATGTGCTGTTTACGTGATATGAAAGTCACCTCCATTTTTTTGTACGGAACTTAATGTTTTTCTCATAAAAGTTATAGAGTCTATGAGACTAATAAGAAATACATAAAATGAATCGGTTGACGGTTTGTGAGATTTTTTCATTCAAAAAGCAAGTTTAAGTTACACTGCGTGTGACGATGTTCCCAGCGCTCAGCAAAATTAATTTTTGTACAATACTTTGAGCGGAAATATCTCGATAACCATTCAATGGATTGGTATTTATCTTCCACATTTCTCTCATTAGGCTCGATAAGCTCTATAACTTCTATAAGAATAAAAATATTAAGTTTCCTAGAGTAGACAGGGGTTAGATGTGCCGGAGGTAAAAAGTGCCATGCCCTGAGATTTTCATAAATAAATCGTTTCATTTATTTATAATCAGCGTTCTCTAGCAACTCTCGCATACGGAGACTATTTCTACGTAACGCAATTATCAAATAGTCATTTATTTTTGAATATTAGCCGAATGGTACTTAAAAAAAAATAAAATAACTAAAAATAAAATTATATTTTTAATTGTAAAATAAATATGAAATGGAATTTTATAAAAATTTCTATTTATTCCTAAAATATTAGATATTCTTATTTCATGTAAAAATATTAAATTTTTATCCCGTGGCACGTTTAGTTCCATTCTATCCTACAAAAAAAACGGAGGTGACTTTCCATCGCTTAAGCGACAATTGTTGTATGTTACATTATGTACTCCTCGACACCAAATAACTCTCATTTATGACAAATAACGGAAATAAGGAGGACGACTATTCTGAGTGGAGCATCCTGTATATGAGTACCTGTAAGATGTCGGTATGTGTAGGTGCCTTCTCGTAGGTCCTATCCGGCCGGTTAGGTGCAGCGCCGGCACGAGCGATCGAGACGCTCGCGGGATAGATCCCGACGATCCACATTCGATACGGGCAATTTAAGCTCACTCCTCGGATATCGAATCTCGATCGCTCGATCCGATATCGGGCCTCCGACATCGCGCTACTCCGACGTCCAAGTAGAGCTGGTATAGATATACCTACCGTATGCGCGCGCGTGCGATTCTATCGAGATTTCTCGGGGAGCATGTATTGTATTTTTTTCAAGAGGTCGTTGGATGAAAGTAGCGGGTATTCGAGTTAAGGTTCTCGCGTATAATACACGTGTACTCTTTTATATATACGGGGGGGGGGGGGGGGGGGGCTGTACTGAGAAAACAGTTTATTTGTAGTTAATAAAGGTTTGTTTGAACATGGCGAAATAAATATTTCGCTAAACCAAGCAAATGCTCGTTAACTATTACGATATTTATTTGGCACAATTTGATCCTTCGAGACAACTTTTTGAATGAAATAAACGTTTTAATAATAATTAACATATATTTTCTTGTACTAACGAAATGTTTATTTCGCCGTATTTGAAATTACATTTATTAACTGTTAATAAACTATTTTCTCAGTATACTTATTTCTACGAAAGGAAAGTGGCTAATCCTTACAATATGGTCTTTGTGTCAACTTCCATATATGAATTTAAAGCACATTGTGTATCGCATTACCCGAATTAGAGAAGTTTGTAGAATTATTCGGAGTTTGAACTACTACGCGTCATACATGAACTGTTTAATAATAGATTCTTTGGTACCTATACAAACTTTTACATAGTGTTTGCTCTAACTTTTTTCTCAGCAACGAATTTCCGGCACGATTGTAGGACAAACGTAACGTGTCGTCAAGTAAAGACACTTGTGATGAGAAATGTGTATTTTGGCACGGGGTAAAAGTGCAGCGCAAATATGTGAAAAGTTGAAAGAGACTTGTTCACGGTAAAAATATAGGCGAACATTTTTTATTTAAACTTTTTTTCGATATCTCTCATAATTTGCAAGATAATCGACCTTCAATGTTCATTTCACAACCGGAGCGCTTATCCTTCTTTTATCCTATATCAAAGGGGGTTAGTATAAAGCGCCTGCACGTTGTTACCAACGATATATCCGCTTCGGCTTCTCTCTCTCTCTCTCTCTCTCTCTCTCTCTCTCTCGCCTTCTCTCTGTCGTAAGTGCAAGCTTCTTTTTTATATTTCAAACGCCTCGTTAAGGAACAAACGGACAGACCGAGTGGCATGCGCGGACCCACGCATTATAAACGCGCATTACTCACGCACACACGGGCGCAGCGAACGGGCGAGGAGAGGAGGGAGGGAGGGAGGAGAGCGCTGCATGCATCGTATCGCGCTTTCATTATTAACATGCACGCTGAAAGAACTTTTAATCGAGTCTATTGTGCGACACGGACAACACCGTAAGAGTTCCGTGGAAATAAAACAATATGGCGCTAGCCGCGCGGAGTGACGGTCGCACAATGGCCGGTAACAAAACCAACAATGGCTACAATAACCCCGCGCGGTACGAGCACCTACTCTCGGGTGAGAAGGGCTTTGCGACGTGCTCGAATTAAGTTCAAATTTGGCGTCGGTCCCCAATGGAGTTGTGCCACTGGCTTCTCTTCCGGGTGAGGTTCACAAGAGCGAGGTGGAATGTCGGAAGGTCGTATTCTCTTGATTGTCGCGTGAGTTTGCGCATCGGGCTCCGCCGATCGAATCGATCCCGCGAAGTTGGCTCGTGTTGAGGAGACTTAAATAATCGAGGTTTCGCGAAGCGCGGAGTTTACTTGGGGCGTTCAAAACTTTTTCGGAGTGCGGCTCGCGTTATAATCATGCAGTTTGGCAGCGCGAATATTTTGAACTTCCTTCCGGATCTTCTCGCTTGTTTTACGACTGGGATATAAAAGTGGAATAAGTGTCCTAGTATTCGCTTAACTTCGAGCGCGATTATCTCGAAATGCAGAGGAGATACGTGAAAAGTCATAAGCAGCTTTTTTATAGTAAAAATATGGACGAATATTTTTTGTTTAAACTTTTTTTTCGGTATCTCGCATTGTTATCGAGAAAATCGGCTTTGAACCTGCACTTCAGTCATGGCGTTTAGACTACCTTTATCCTATGTTAAATTTGTACAATATATCGACCATGGTGCATTGTGAAAAATAATTAGTAATGTTAACCAAACGTCTGGCTGATATGGAAATAACGAAATATTTGTATCGGCACAACAAATTTTTGGTTACGGCTAATAAATGTTGGTTGCGGCAACGTAATGTTTCTAAAATGTTTGGTTTTGATGAACAAACATTTGTTGTCGCAATAAAAATATTTCGTTGTCCCCATGTCAACTAAACATTTGGTTAATATTAGTAATAATTGTTCTCAGGGTATTGAATCAGTGGTAATCGTAACACAATTGCCTCCAGAGTTTCCCATTAAAATATATTTTACAAAACTAAAGAAGACAATTCCTCTTCTCGATTATGGTTAATATATGTTCGTTATCTCGCAAAATTTATCGGCAGCAATAACAATCCGTTGAGTCCGTCCAACCAAGTCGAGCGAAACGCATTGAAAACGACGAAGTCGGCTTCGACCTTTCTTCCCGGCTCTCCTTGGTCACGTGCTCGCGTCCCTCGCTCGTCGACCTCGCCAGGTTGACCTAGGTCCGGAGTGACGTATCGCTTCCAACACGAGTCAACAAAAAATCCGGAAGCGAGTAGTCGAGGATAATGTAGACAAATTGGAGCTCCCCGATATGTCACCACAATCCTAAGCGAAAAGAACCGCGTTGCATGTCTACACACATAATATATCTCATACAATCCCGCATTTCCGGACCAGCCGCACGCGTGCCTCGATCCCTGGATTATCCGCCTCCTATCCGGTAGAAGGCAAAGAGAATGCGATAATACCGCGACGAGAGAACAATCTGTGCCTATATCTGTATAACTGTTATTACAATGTGTATCGATAAACCATATAGGAGGCGGCCGGCCGTGTACTACTGGGTGACTCAGCCGAGGAATGCTGCGCGCGCGCCCTGCCTTGATTGCCTATCAGATTCTCAGCCTGGCCGTTCTATAAATAATGCGGCGCACGAACGTGTACATTCGTTCGGGAGTAGAAGTGCGTACCTGGCGACTCTACGCGTAGCGTTGTCACGTTAGGCCCGTATTGCGAAATCAGTTCGTAATTAAGACCAGAACAAGCTCCATGTAGATCGGAGGGCTGGGGGGTAGGCAGGCAGAGAAGAGGAACTCGTTCCTCGCCGAGTAGAGGTGACTGACTCGACTACGGATGCGCGATGAGAGGTAGAGGGAGATTCCAACATTGTGTATAACCGTTAATTAGTAGGGTTTTTCTGTCGGGAATGCGTGACGAGGCTTTGATAAAATTTTGTTTTAAAGGAGAAGAAAAGTTGAGATATCTGGGTCGAGAGACAAACACTCTTTTTTTTTTTTAATTACTCGTTTGGAGATGGGAGAGTTAATACGAATGAAGGTCGACAGGGAGAAAATATACTTGCCTCGAGGTATCCCTATTACATTATCGAAGAAGGTCGAAGAAATGACATAATTATGATTTTTCACTTTTTTCACGACTAATTAAATTCCCAGATGATATATTCGATGTTACATTGATGTTTATATCGATCAAATATTTCTGTCGATATGTAGAAAATATATTTGCTTCGCGGTATCCCTACTGTACTGTCGAAGAAGGTCGAAGAAATGATGTAATACGATCTTTGACTTTTTTATAGTTTAATTAAATCTCTAGACGATATATTCGATGTCAAATTGATGTTTGTATCGAATCCAACATTTCTCTCGATAGGTAAAAAATATATCTATGGTGTCAATACAATACTTCGTATCTACACCATCAAGGTTTCTGTTGCCTTTGGTTGAAACATATATTACAAATGAATCGATAGATTGCGCCACAATGACCTTAATTGACATTAATTCAATTAACAACGTCAATTAATGCCATTGTGGTGCAATCTATCGATTCATTTATGATGCGTTTCAACCAAAGGCAACAGAAACCTTGATGGTGGAGATACGAGCTATTGTATTGACACCATCGATATTTGCTTCGCGCTACCTCTACTATATTATCAAGGAAGGATGAAGAAGTGACATAATCACGATTTTCCATGTTTCTAAAGTCTAACTAAGTCCCTGAGCGATATATTCGATGGCAAATTGACGTTTATATCGCTCCAATATTTCCCTCAATCGAAGCTCTCGACAAATGACATCTTCCTCTCAATTTCTATAGAACTCACCTTTATATTATTCACCCCTCATCGTTCCAACAGACAGACACAAGTATAAGCTTCGACCTCGACCTTCCACTTCACGCACGGCAACCTTGAACCCAGCCTTGTTCCAGTGGCGAGCAAACACGTAGGTGGAAATGCCCTGAAAACGGTGACGCGCGCTCTCGCCGTGGCGCGGTAGGTAGGCGCGCGAATACAGGCAGAAAATAATATCAAGACGTGACGACAATCCGTAACTCCCTATAACTATTATATATATACTGACGCGCGCGGTCGAAGGAGGGCTTCGAGCGCGCGAGCTCCAAGCGCGCCTACCTACACCTACAACGCGCGGATACGACCGGCGCGCCGTATCGCGCGCGAACCAGATATATAAGCGTTATAAACAGCGAATGCCTGTAGCGCGATACGCGCATATGGTAGCAACGAGCCACGTCCGTACGCTCGCAATAAGACATAACAGTCGAGGCCGGGCGCGCGCAATAACACCTCGATACGGGGTGCTGTATATCTGCATATAAACGGCGCCCGGCAATGCGCATCCGGATACTACGAAATCCACTCACGCCCACACGTGCCGATATAACGTCGGCGATCCGACACGAGCAGAGAGCCCTGTACCGGTCATTCGCGACGCGATCGCGGTAGTGCGGCGCTTCGCGAAAGAGTAATGCTCGTCGCTTCTTCCGCGACGGGCTATCCGCTATCCCACGCACAAAGCAGCTCGCGGCCGAGGTCCCCGACGGGAATCCGGGATGAAAATTGACCCGTGTGCCCGCGCCGCGTCGTGGAAGATACTTTATCGTTCTCGCGCGCGTTCCCGTCGCTGCCGGGGCTGACCCCTCGCGAGAATTGCCGCCGCGCGAGAGGCGGCGAACGGGATTCCTCGGAATATAGACTGGAATTTATTTCAGGCCCCGACGCGGAATTCCAGGATGGGGAATGGTATCCTTTTGTTCCGCTGCTTCTTCTCGACGCGTTCGGAGGCGAATCGTGGGTATCATTCACCTGCTGTGGCATTTGTTTTTTTTTTTAAAGGGGATAGCGACATCCGCGTAGGTACGGGAATTAGAGCGGTGACGGATTTTTCACTTTGAACGCGATTATCTCGAAACGCAGTGGAGATGTGTGAAAAATCAAGAGCAACTTTTTTACGGTAAAAGCATAGACGAACGTTTTTCGTTGAAACTTTTTTTCGTTGTCTTCAATCGTTTTCGAGATAATCGACTTTAAACTTGTACTTCGGCTGGGGCGTTTCTCACTTCTATCCTATAATTTGTGTTATTTGATTCAACGTGGCCTATGTAAAAGCGTAACTTTTAAAGGAGATAAAGTTGCTTGAAATCTTCGACAATCTCCTCGTCGCGGAAAGAAAGATTTTCACAAAACTCAGATTTTCAACGTAACAAGATTCTTTTCCAGAACGGACGAATTAATAGTAAACAAATCGGAAAATTGTGAGAGCAAAAGAAGTGCCTCTCACGCTGAAAGCCTGCTAAAGCTTACCATTGTAACAGGGAAGCCCGCGAAATTATACCAGAACAAATTTAATAACCGACGAATCGGCTGCTGCCGGGATTAAGGCTTTAGAGGATCCGTGAATGAAAAAAGGGGCGGGGCACATGATCGATCCCGTTTCCCGCGGCTTCCGAGTTTTTGCCTCCCCGATATGTTCGCCCCGATCGAGTTGGAAGCGAACCAAGCCAATTACCAAACCTCCGTCCCCGGAAATTAATGGAGCAATCTGCAACTAACGAAATAAACCGGGTCTCCCTCGCTCGCGCGCCACGGGACGAAAGAGTCACGGCGACACGACGCGAAGGATTGACGTGGCGCGACAAATCCACGATCGATCTGCACTCGCTCGTAGCTGCCGCGGGAAAGGACCCCCGGGTTACGTCAAAAATGACCGGTGGCAAAATACTGCGCGTTCCCGACGAACCACCCGCGGCTGCGACCCACGCTTTAACTTATCAAGTTATTATTGCGTCGTACGTGTGCGTATACGCGTATATGTTTTTATGTGCTCGCGAGCGAAGAGCTCGCACGAACTAATCCGCACACATATTGCACGCTACATCGGATACGATAATAAAAAGTATTACGGAGCGTCGAGTTTATTACGTACTAAAGGCGAGCCCTGGCTTCGGACTGCAGGTAGATACGATATGTCTTCGGTATAAAAGCATTGATAGCGTCGTTCGGGTATATTTACAGTGTCGCAGGAGGAGTTGGGGATTGAGAGAATTCGTTTATTGGAATTGGAACGTAACTATGAAATTTATTGAGTATAAATAGGAAATAACTTATACCGAGTAAAGGTATGATTCGAGGAAATATGTAATTCATATTTGAATCTTTCAAATATATGAACTTAATATTTCGTGTAAAATTGCTTTGACATCTATAGGTATAAAAAGGAAGTTAATTATATCGAGTAAAGATACGATTCGAGTAAATAATTAATTTTCTCAATTTTTCAAATGTAATATGAACCTGATATTCGTGTAGAATTGTTTGTATATGAATTAGATATAAATTGTACGATATTATTTAAATTATATTGAGTAAGTTATTAATTTTCTGAATGTTTGAAATTTTAGACGGATCTAATATTCGTTAAAAATTGTTTATATATGTATTCTATATAAATAGGAAATTACTTATATCGAGTAAAGGTATAATTGGAGAAAATAATTAATGCTCTGAATCTTTCAAATTTAATATGAACCTCATGTTCGTATAAAATTGCTTATATATGTACTTAATATAAATAGGAGAAATTACTTATATTTATTTTCCGGATGTTTCAAATTTGATATGGACCTAATATTCGTAAAGAATTGCTTTCATATACATTCGATGTAAATAGGAAATTACTTATATCGAGTAAGGGTATGACTCGTGTATATAATTTATTTTCTAAATCTCTTTTAAATTTAATATGAACTTAGTACTCGTATGAAATTGCTTAATTATCTGGATAAAACAACGACATACCATTTGACAAATCCTTCAACGGGTCTTTTTTCCGTGATCCGTCAACAAAAGCCTCTCATAATACTTTAATTTCTTTATAAGGGATTGCGAAATCAAACCATTAATATAATAATGTTTTGGTTTCGCAAGGTGTCCGCGCATTCATAAATGTAAAACAAGCTATGAAGTTTCTATAATATATGCGTGAACGTATCTCCCCTTCCAGGCTTTCTTACAATACATACTTAAATATATGCTTGTATACATATGTATACATTTACTCACTAAATCCTCGTCGAATATTTGCACGCGCGAAAATTGCACGCGTAACTCATAAATCAACGTGTAAATATCGAGCGTGGAAACCTGAGGGAGCAGCCGTGCGCGCGCGGTAACGATACAAATCCGATCCAAATCCGATCAGAACGAAAGCCGAGAGAAGAGGGGATTTCGCCCACCTCCCCTCCCCCTTCCCCCAAGAAAATTCGCCGACGTTCTTATCTTCGAGGAATAATAATATTTTTAAAGCCGCGGTATATCGCTGCTCGAAGTATCGCGAACGAACAGCCTTTGTCGCGCGCACGAGTCATAAAAAGCCGCGGGCGTACGAATAATCTTATCCTGGGACGTCCGTCCGGTGCCTGCAGGCGCCGTTTCGTGGCGTTTTAGGGCGTAATATCGGATCGAACGGATCTGACGGGGCTTTGCATTCGAACGAGAGAATCGCTAAGTCATCGGTCAAGGGGTCCGGCTGCTCCGGAAGAGTGGAGCGTGGCCCTCTCTTTTTTTTTGGTTAATTATTCCGGATGAAACCCTCGAGCAATCTGAGAATGAATTTCGGCTTTGCGCCTGGCTCTGTACACGCCGAAAGTAGATTATCGACTTTCTATCTTGATCTCTTCTACTTCCCTCGAGAGACATTGGTCATACAGTGCAATATTTATTGATACGTCGAAGAAAATGGTCCATATTTACAATTGTGGAAATTAAATTATCTATCACTTGTGAAAGGTTTGATTTTTAACCGACTTCAAAAAGGAGGAGGTTCTCAATTCGACGCGTGTTTTTTTTAATTATCTCGAAATAAGGTGTTTTATTGCTGGAAGCGATTTTTCAAGATCAACTCGGGGTTCGACTATGAGTACAGATCTTTAATCGCGATAGAGTATGTTCACTGAGAAAAATATAATATATTGATGATCCAAGTAACCGTCGACATGATTAGTGCCAAGAACATATTTATGTTCAACTGAACATATTGTCGTTGAATCAAGCATACGTTATTTGGATCAAGTGCGAATAAAGTGTAGATTCATTCAATTCAATGAACACCTAGGGACAGAATATCTGCCCGATTCGAACATTGGCTTCCCATGCAATATCACTGCATTACTTACTCACTTTGAACTACTTACACGATAAGAAAAATTTGTATTAAATTCATATAATATTCTATGTAAAACTTGAAATATATTTAATAAATATTTCATATGAGGGAGTATATTAATTTTCATAATCAAATAGAGGATATAAGCTTTGTATTATATTAGATTCAATATAAATTTGTCTGATAATGTAGCTCTAGGTATTTCTTCGATATTTTTGCAATATACTTGCAGTTGTAGCAATTGCAGTTAATTTAACAGAAAGTTCTTTCTCTGCCGTTAGCTAAACGTATGGTTTGAAGTCCACGAAAATGTCAGTTACGAAAAACCATTCGAGCTGACGACCGCAACATTGGAGACGGCGAACAAAAGCCGCGTTCGATACTTTTAATCGTATATTGTATTCATACAGCGGACTCTACTTTTCGATTCCATTAAACAACTGCGTTTATTAAGAAACGCAGTGACGTGTACAAATGTTCCCGTCATGAAATTGCACGCGGATTGACAACCGTGAAATTCGTGAAAGACCCCATCCCGTGGCGCTATTTAAGCCGATAAATCGGCGCAAGAGTAGAGCCAGAGTTTCGTAACTCGACTCTATTCACTCGACGCTCAGATCTATGCTTTTAACGGTATTGCATCGGGGTGTTACGCTTTGGTCTGGTAAAGTTACTGCGTCAATCGAGAGATGCAATGTGACGTATGCACGCTTACTCGATTGCTTTTGCTTCTCCGCCAACTTTTATTACTACCTCTAGCTCCTATAAACCACTGTTTTCAGTTGTTTTTCATAATTACTGCAAACCGAAGGAATAGGAAAAATCTTACATTTTTTTAATGAAGCGTTTCGAGCTACATTTTATAAAATTCGTATTATATAAAAAATAAACGCCCCAGTTTCCGTTCAACTTTGAACGCGATTATCTCGAGACGCTGTAAAGATATGCGAAAAATGAAGAGCAACTTTTTTACAGTACAAACATAGACAAACATCTTTTGTTTGAACCTTTTTGCGATATCTTTGATCGTTTTCAAGATAATCAATTTTCAATTCGCACTTTTTTCAACCGGAACGTTTATCTTACCTTTTACCCTATACAAATTACTGTACACCAAGGGAAAATGTTTAATTGAATACGAGCCTAATAAAAAACTTTATTTGAGATGAATAGGAATTCATTCACATTAAACAAAAATCTATTTGAATTAAATAAATATTCTCTGTACTAGGTTCACATACTCAATTAAAAACAGGTGCAAAACATTAATTTACTTCAAATAGACTTTTGTTCGATGTGAATAAATTCCTATTTATTATCTCAAATAAATTGTTCTATTAGATTCGTATCCACAACTAGACCTTTTCCCTCAGTGTACAATCCGTAAAAGCCTACATATACAATAAAAGTACGAAGAAACATTCTTAAAAGAAACCTTTTCAAATCAACCCCGGTAGACAGCAGACAGACTTTCACAAGACGACTCTGACTACCTAGAATGTACTCGATTAAATTGCTTCGCTCTCGCAAGGAAACAAAAATGCGAAGCGACGCAGACAAACTCCTCCATTAAGAAATCCGCCTCAGACGTATGTCATTAACCACACTCCTAAATATAGGCAAACCGCGCAATGCGCTCGCAGCACTACGTATAAATCATATACACGTTGAGGTCCGCGGAAGAGGTCGTCGCGTGGCACTAATTAAGTCGACGACTGTACGGCGCGCGGAGATAGAGACGCCATGACGAAAGCCAGAGAGTTTCGTATATCGGCGCGGCGCGCGGTGAGGTCGAGTTTAATCTTCGCGGCGATGACTTCCTGTCACTTTGATCGCGGCCTCCGCGCAAGGGACAGTCACTGTCAAAGTCACTCAGCGTTCGACGCGCCCCGGCCTCGCGGTTCCGTGCTGCTCGCGCGCGCGCGGCGGTCTTACTTATTGTTAATTTCGTACGCGTATAGGTTCTCCTTTTAGTAGGTGGCGATTAATCACACGCGGTGCGCTTATGAGCGTCCTCGTCCTATAAATACGCGCTCGGAGGCGGCAGAAACGCGCGCGTGAGGTCTGCGTTCATTCATGCGCGGATGGCGCGCCAGACGGCGATGCCGCGACGGCGGAGGGCGTGGAGTACGTAGTGGGGGACTCCCTTTGAGGTCGCCGCATCGAAAAATGTGCTTAGGAAATCGTTCCTTGTAGACGATCGGTCACATTGCGCGCGCGCGTCGCAGTTTTGCGGGACGTATGGCACGAGCGGGGTATGGGGTAGTATATCGTTAGTTCGGGTAGATATTTACCAACTGGCTATATCAAGCTTTACACAGTGTGTCCCCTATTCCATTTTCTTCCACTGTTTTTTTTTAAGTTTCCCCCTTTTCTCCTATAATTCGATATTTTCCCTCTGAAGCTACTTTTTATTCAGCTTCTCAGTTGAATTTGTCTTTTCGTCGTTTCAGATTACGTGAAATGGGTCAAAATGGTCAATTTTTTTTTTCGCTACAATAATATAACTCGTATCTGCTTTATCTACCTGCATCGATATTTCGTTTAAAATATGGTAACCTAGTTGAATGAATGTTTCTTAACAGAAACTCGATTCGAGATAAATGGTCTCTTTCGCTTAAATCAAATTGTGATGCTCAGATTTAAGTTACGTGACATAAGATATAAATTTCTAAGTTACGAAAACGTTATTCACTTAATAAATATTGGTATTTCATTATATATCTTAGAAATTGTTATTTTTTAAAACCACCACATTTCTAATTTCGTTTAAGATTTCCTTTTTTAATCAAAATTGTCCCTTTTTTTTGCCAACATTTCCCCTATTTCTCCTAAAATGAAATAAATAGAGGCTGAGTAGCCTGCTATGTGTACAGTACTGTCTCCTTAATTTTTCGCGCTCGGGATTTACAAAATGCTCCCAATTAGGTTAAAGGGGCAGTCTGAAGAGAGAGGGGGAGGGGGAGAGAGAGAAAGAGAAGAGCATCTATCGCGTATTAATGCGCATAGAAAATAGTGGGGGAATTCCTTGGCGCTCATCGGTCGAACATTCAAAGGAAGCGAAAATTACGAGTGGTAAAGGTTAGGGAGACAGTACTATACGTATATAAGAGCTTCTTTGCGATTTTCTTCTACGTTGGAAGAAATTGAGGTGATGTAGATACAAGGTGGAATCGGGTGGTTCCTTTGATGTGTGCCTCTACGGATCAAAGGGAGTCGAGTAAAAGTATATATTCGTGGGTCCACGAGAAGAAGTGTATCGTAAAATGTATCATAAACTCGGCGAGTAGCACTCTTTGGTATTTCACGCGGTACAAATTAGTCTCGAATGCCGACAAAGTAAAAAATATGATTTTCTTCAGACCCATGTAAAAGTATTTTATGTCGAGTTTTTTGATCCACATATGATAAAGAATATGATAAAGAAAAATTCTTGATAGGATCTAAAAATAATACGAAGAATAAGAATATTATGATGTTTATGTAGTTACTTTTTAATCA
Source organism: Xiphydria camelus (assembly GCA_963678675.1). NCBI lineage: Eukaryota > Metazoa > Arthropoda > Insecta > Hymenoptera > Xiphydriidae > Xiphydria > Xiphydria camelus. Next base: position 12,229,772 of record OY783201.1, read on the forward strand.
CATTTTGATCTACTTTTAATTTTAAAATGAAGTTAACCATTTTAAATTGATTGGATATCGCTTAAATATCATTTTCAAATTAAAAGTGGATCGGAATGTATTCAGGAATGGATACAAATGACATAAAAAATATAATACACGTCACGTTAAAATCACACATAGGTAATATTCTTATTTTTCTTATTGAATCTTATTGGATCACATTGAGAATGATCTACTTTTTATCAAATTGGTATTCATTTTTTTATTCGGGGAGGTTTTATCGATACAGTATCTACGTTTTAATTTATATAATATTATTTTATTATAAAAAAGCTGGTTTTGGTTTTTCACATACCTATCTCAATTGCGTTTTGATATAATCGCGTTCAAAATTAATTAAAAACTAAGGCGTTTATCCCACTTTCATCATTCTATTTATTAATCAAACGTTTCCTCTTTTATGATAAATAAAACTGAAAATAAATACGAAGAAAGGAAACCCAAGAGCAACGGAGAATAGAAAAATTCGTAAGCTTCTCGATCCGCACGAATTACAAGTCGCGCGCGAGTATCTGCCACTTATCTACTTCACAGCAAAAGCTGCGCGGCGCGCTCAGCTTTTTATGTCAACCATATTTTCAATCGACGGCCACTAATCACACGTACACGGTTCATAAAGTGGCACGCTTGGTGCGCGCACATGTGAACGAGGCACGCGTCGCTGAGCGCACCGAGCACGCCGTTGTTTAACGAACCGGACAGAGCGACGTCCGAAGCCGCGTTTTAGGTTCGATCGGCGCCCCGAAAAACTGTCTCGTCGAAAGAAGTGGAGCGAATTGAGGCTTCGGAAAGGAGGCTAACGACTTTACGACAGGAGCGCCGGATATACATCGGGAAAACAGTTTATTTGTAGTTAATAAAGATTTGTTTGAATATGGCGAAATAAACATTTTATTGGACCGAATAAATATTCGTTAAGTATTACAATATTTATTTGGCATAATTTGATTCTTCAAGGCGATCGTTTGAATGAAATAAACATTTTAATTAATTGCTCTAATGGAATATTTATTTTGCCGTATTCGAAATTACATTTATTAACTATTAATAAACTGTTTTCTCAATGTATCTATACGACTTTTAATCTGAGATGATGAGAAAATTTGTCGCGACTTGGTGAAAGTTTTTTTTATCAGCGCGCACAATCTTTGCGCGATCGCGTTGACAATTTTTTTCCATTACAGATATCTCGAGATACGGGATTCGGATGTAGATATGAGTTATATCTTTCTCGATCTCACGATGAGATAACTTTATTCTGAGGTGTTTTTTTTCGATATTAAACCGTTTAATAAAAAGTAACCTTAATCCTTCTTAATTCAAGTTTAATTAAAATAACTAAATATCACGAAACAATTTTTTTTTTAATGCACTAATGCCAGACTATGAATATTTGATTTAATGAAACAAAAGTCAATCATTTCAACCGAATTATTAATAGAATTAACCAACCGCTGGTACTCCCGCGATCGTGACTTCCGATTTAGTCGAATCAATCAATTTTTTAATCCCTGTCTAGCATTCGACATAATCTATAGATATATAACAAATATAAATACCTATCGAAGATTTCTTTTCCCACGCGTCTTCCCGAAGACATTTTAGGATGCCGCCAAAACCCGTACACGTATCATATACGCGAGTAAACGAAGACCCGATTGTGATAACCACGCTGAAGAAGGAAAAGGTGAAGGAGGAGGAGGACGAGGGAGTGCCCGCTTATGCAAGAGAACGAGCAACCCGAGCGTGCGAGCCATAGACATATCTCGTATATACGTATGTATATGTACAACGCAAGAGAGCAACGTCGGTGTATAGATATAGATGCAGGTATAACCCCACATAGATATAGCCCCTTCGCGGCGGACAAGACAGCAGACGCGGCAACGGGAACCGTCCTACATGGCCCACGCATGGTTCTCAGCTCTCTCTCTCTCTCTCTCTCTCTCTCTCTCTCTCTCTCTCTCTCTCTCTCTCCCTCTCCTTCGTTCTCTCAACGTTCTCCGATTAACACACGTGCGTGCACCCATAGGCCGCGGCTTGAACTATCGCCTCTCTAATGCGTTATTATTACTCATAGGCCACTCGTAATTTATCGCCGGCCGATCCTTATAAAACGCTCCTTTAAGGGCTGTCGGGGAACCAATTTGCCCGGTTAACGGCTGTCGGCTAGCGCGCGCTTTATTATTGGGTGGGCCGGGAGGAAGTGGACGCGGGACCGGGAGAATTCATGTGTTGTATGTCGGTATGTCTCTGGTGAGGCGGAGAGAGGAGTGACGATTAGTGGGATAATAACGAGCGACTGTCTATACGTCATATCTCGAAGCAGTGGAAATTATATGTATGTATCTACTGACGACAGTCGTCTGTAGTATTCATCAAACCGTAAGGATAGGGGCTACTTTATTTAGGGCATAAACAGACTCCAATATGCCTCGGGATTTAATTAGGGTTGCAGCGTCGTTTACGAGATAGTTTCGTGGTCTGAGTTATTGAAATGCTTTTTCGAAGAACTCATTTTGAGGTAGAGGAAAGTTCTGTACCAAAATGTGGGTCAAAGATTACTGTATAGGTATGGTGGAAACTGTCTATTATGAGCAGTTGATTCTCTGGGCGGAACGTCCATTTCATTCCAGAGATTTCGATTTTTGCGAAAATGCCAAGAGCTGCTTTTCATATTTTCGAACAATAATGAACATTTCGGAAATCGATTGATCTCGATCACCCTGACTTATTTACTTTTCTGTGCTGATAAGGAAAAGCAAAGTTATTAAATCGATATCTCTCAGAGAAAATATGAGTTAGTAGTGATGTTTTATGTACGAGAAATTATTCTTTCATAAAAAATCATTAATATCTTGATATTCCATTGAGGTTTCCTTGATAATTTCGTGATTTTCAACATCAGCACGAAAAAATACATCCGAAAGGATACTCCAGAATTAAATTCCAATAAGATTTCTAATTTGCAAAATTGTCAAGGCGTACATTTCGAGAGATTTCGATAGAAATGTTTGATAGTGAACATAATAAACGATTCATTTTATTCAAGTTATACGTCTCAAATATCTTGTAACAATGAGCGAAAAATTAAAAAAATTGAATATCTACTGATGTAACTTGCAGTCGATTGAATTAACTATCGCTTCGTCGATTCAATAAAAATATTACCTGAATCAGTTATAGGCAAAGATCAACTAACAATATTTGATATCGAACTCCATACATTTTTTTATAAGTGTATGCGACAAAACACATCGATGACCAATCGCCCTGTACATTCCCAATATCCTCGTCCTTCCACCATACGAATCTTCGTCCCGCAACTCGCCGCGCGGAGATAAGGCCGAATTCGTTATGCGGATCGTGCTCGACGCAGCCGAGATGCCGGCAATAATCTCGATAACAATATACACGGGCGCGCGGCGTCGATGTCCGCCGAGAGGCACCACACCGCGGGCTCACCTACACCGCAACGCGCTCACCGCCGGAGAAATGCGAGCTGCAGTTAGCAGGAGGCGAGGCAGGTTGGCCATCTCTATAATTTGTAGCGTCGGCTATCCGAGCGTGTAACTTCGTAATGACGTAATGACTCCGTCAGTCGGTGGAAGTGGTAACCTTAGGCGCTCGGTTCGGCGCCCCCTCCCCCCTCCCAACCGTGGCAGGAGGGTGAGAGGGTCGAGGACCGTGCGCAGGAAGGAAGGATGGTCGCTCTCCGGCACGGGTATACGTATATATATATATAATCGCGCTATCCATCCTTTATAAAAGAACGCGCCTGTGCAACGCGCGGGCTCGACAGACGCGGCGGGACTTTCTCCGGGGACCGTGCGGCGCTCTCGGAATTTTCGCAAAAATTGAAATCTGGAATGGAATGGGCGTTCCGTCCAGAGAATTCACTACTCATAATAGACAGGTTCCACCATTCCTGTACAGTAACCTTTACCCCGCATTTTGGTATAGAACTTTCCTCTACCTAGGTACATACCTCAAAATGAATTCTTCGTAAAAGCACCTCAATAACTTAGACTATAAGACTTCTCTCGAGCGGAAGGAGATAACTTGTTGCGAATCTGCGTGCAGCAGGGAAGAATGTGACTATGGGACGAGGTTCTAGAATATATAAAACGCAGAAACGATGGTTGACTCGGTTACATTGACGTCAGCTGATTCTGTGATAAGCGCAACTTTGTACACCGCCTGCGCGAGGCTCTTACAAATTCTCGCGAGTTCGACATTTCTATTTTCCATTCCGTTCCACCGTATCCTCGTAAGAAAACTTCACAAACACGATCGAAGATATTCTCTCTCCTCTCGACGTACATATGCGTACAGCTGCATCTACCGAGACGTTCTCGAGCTCCAGGTGGACCGCGTGCGCGACTTTCTCCCCCCTGGTCGAGTCTTAAAAGTAATATAGTGTTTCCGACGAGGGGAGGGTGATAATATTCAAATGCGGGCAGTCGGTCTGGCGGGTCGCGAGTGTAGGCTGCCATCCACCCACTTAGTACTTCGAGTCTTTCACGCGCGTGCGTTCGATGCGTGTGCACGCTCCACACACGCGTGCTGGGCCGATGCAGTGCCAGTTACACGAGATTCGAACCGGGCCGGTCGTTGGGACTCTTCCACGCTTCCTGTCTGCGGACGACGACCCAGTCGAACCTCGCGTCACGTCCGCAATATTATCACTTCATACATTATGCAGCCCCGCGACAGATAAAGCCGCGTGGCGAACGAAAGTTTTGATCGACGGCCTTCGTCGTGGCCCCGATAAGCGAGAGCTCGTGTATGTAGAATCGCTGGTGCATGTCCGGTTATAACATTATCGCGTGTAAAGACATCAGCGTTAACGCGATGGGTAATTATCGGGCGTGGTACGTAGTTTTGCAATTAATAATGGATCGCATCGCCGTAATTCGATGCGGCGATGTCGTGTGGTCATTCGTGCTTTAAACTAGGAAAACTAATGTGGTGAAATTTACTAGAGAAGCAGCATGAGATGTAAGAGATTTTTAAAGAATTTTCGGTCTTTGCATACAAAAAATATTCATATTTTTAAAAATTCAATGTTTAACCTGTACACCTACATATTAAATATTATGCAAAAAAGAAAACCTACTATCTCTACTGTATTATGACGCCATCGAAACGCCAGAGTGATGCACTTATGCCAAGTACAATAATAAAACGAGTGCAAGAGAGATAGACTTACTATACTTCGACGTATGCTGCATTTTTAACCCTTCGTTGTGCTCACGTGGGGTGTAGGAGACACCCCAGCCTCCTTTTTTTGCATGCCACGCCTAGTTTTTTTTTCGAGGTTGGCACTTGTAAGTACCTTTCGAGAACATTTCATTAAAGAATTTGGCACCAAAAGCGCAAGACAAAACAGATTTATTTATCCGACAGAACGTTGCAAAGTGTTAAAAAGTGATTTTTAACAATCTGTAATTAACTTAATATTTAATATTTTTCTATAAAACTTGTTCCAATTTGTTAATTTGTCCTTCGTTAATAAAACGAGAGTATGACAACTATCCTCAGTCTATTATTTATACTATTTTTTAATAAAAATCGGCAGAGAGATCTGAGCGTCTGAAAACCGAGACCTCGAGTTTTATTTTCAATTAGAAAATTACGAAATTAATTTTTTTAAATGTTTAGATCATTAGGCAATATCTAAAGGTTTACAATAAAAAAAAGGTATTAAAAAATTTCAATTTTTCACTAAGAAAACGTTAATTTTTAACTGGGGTGTAGGATACACCCCAGGTGAGCTCTTATGTTTCAAAAACCCACGTGAGTAACGAAGGGTTAAATATCGTTTTCCAGCTCAAATAAGGTCGAAAATGAAAAATGAAAAAATTCGAGGTAAATAATTTAGTCCAGATCGTTTGAATCCGTAATAAAGAAAATTGGCGATAAAATCCAATTGAAATAACCAAGTACCTACATCTGAATGACTTCTTACTATTATAAAAAAAAACATTAATAGGAGTATGCTACATCATGTGCTGCAATCCATACGATTAAAGTAAAAGTGGGATAAATGTAAAATCCCCAGTATCCGTTTAACTTTGAACGCGATTATCTCAGAACGCAGTGAAGATACGTGAAAAGTAAAGAGTAGCTTTTTTGTAGTAAAAACATAGATGAACATTTTTTATTGAAACTTTTTCTCAATATCTCCAATCGTTTTAAAGATAATCGACTTTGAACTTATACATCAATCGGGGCGTTTATCCTAGCTTTACCCTAAATCCAACGTCCTTTCGACCAAATAGTGACTCGTGTAGAGGGCACTCAAAGGAGCAACGATTAGCGCGCGTCATGTTATCGCGTGTTCCTCCCGCGTTGAACTTATATCTGTCGTTGCGACGGCATGCGACGCTGTCAACGGTGCAATGACTCACGCAGTATGCGCTACGAAATAAGGAACTCGAGTCGGTGCGAGCCCGACACTCACTCCCGCGTTGTATGCACCGGGTTATAGTAGGAACGGTTATGATTCAGCCAGTAATTATATTCAACGCTATAAGCCACCGAAATAGATTCGCTGGAAGTTGGAATGCCGTTGGGCGCGCGTTGGGCTCCGGGGATTGCCGTTGAATTAGAAACCGGAGAACTTGGATACGCTTGTTAGCCAGCGTCTTCTCTCCCCTCCCTCCCCCTGCCCTCCGGTAGTCTCATCACTTCGGAGTGGGAACGTCCTCCCTCTCCGACTGGACGAATAAATTTCAGCTCGTCCCTCGTTTGCGCCGCTTCCTCCCGCGTGTTACGATTACATTCGCGCCCGAAAAAAAACGCTCTGTTAACTTTCGTCCATTTATTCGCTTCTTGCTGAGATAAATATTCCATTTTACGTTCCTTCGTTAAGCGCCGGTCGCGCGCGCGTGCGCGGACTGCACGTTCAAATAATTAATTGGGGCGGTGCGTTGTGTCTGGTTGGAGTGGATCTAATTTGTACATAAAAAATGGGTTTTCTTCTTTTTTAGAATGGTTTCATCTTCGGTGGGAAAGAAGATCGAGTCGTATTTTAGATTTTACGCGAAGGCGGGTTTCTCTTTTCGGGGTAAAAGGAGTGATCGTAAAGTTCGTGATGATTAATTCATTATCGTTAATTGGAACGGTGTTCGAGAGCCTGTACTTACAAGTTTAAGCCATAAGTAAGCTAAATTTATTATTGTTAGGCGAACTGTATTTAATTGGCAAGAAGAAATTGCTCTCTTTTGGAAACTATTTAAAATTTTTCTCCAAGAAAGCTAATCGCGTTCTTCATTAGATTCCAGGTGAAGGTGGGACTTCCATTTTTCGAGCAAAAGGAGAGTACTGGTAATTAATTGAAATAGTAACAGTTTGTTCTAGATTTACGAGAGCTATGATGCATTACCAAAAGACTAATTGCTCTTTCGGAAAGGATTTAATCCTCTTCGGGGAGTAACAAATTAAGTTCTCGATTAGATCAGGAAGCGATCGACCCCGAAAACTGCCGAGGATTAATTCTTGCACGAATTAGACTTGACTCGGGGATTCGGATAACCTTATACGCGGATTTGTATTCAAATACAAAATGTCGATGAGCCCCTTTTTCCCGTGTACCCTTCATTTGCTTAAAAGGCAAAAATAAAATTTAACTTTTGATCTACAGTTCTTTCCCTGGATGTGTCGGTACGACACGGCTAACATGATGACTTTTCCTTGTTATTAAATTTTAACGCTGAATCGCATTTTATTCGCAAAGATAATGCATAATCTACACAATCATTCCATATCTTTTGCATTTACATTTTCCTCTTTTATCGTCTGCGGAATTTCCGCATGGGCCCGCTAGTTGTATATACTGATATAACGATAGCAATAGATACTGAATGACTTAGTTTTCGGTGAAAAAAGCGATACCTCCAATTATAGGAATACATTCGAAATAACCGTTATTCGTAAAAGTCGATCGCGCTATTTTTCATCAAAAACTTATCACGGTGCGTTGATAAAAGTCCTGCCGCATGAAAATGATGAAAGATCCCTCGTGTTGTATTTACGGTCGTATTTCTCGGGCAATGTTTTCCGCGATTTATCATCTATAAATTCAATCTTCCTCCGACCTAAACGCGCGATCCACTTATTCCGCTCCACGGCGAGATTATCGAGTTAGGAGGCAATTTTCAGCGGATAAAGCACCGTCGAATTCAATCCATACACCAATATACGTAAGAGATATACAGTTGAAACTCTCTCTCTCTCTCTTGATACTGCTTCAAGTTGTTTTTACTACTAGTTTACTTCAAGAATTCGGCAAAAAAAGAACCACCTCTGTATTAACCCTCTCATTATTAATGGTTTCTGCAATTGTTATGTTAATGATATAGAATTTAATTATTATATCCGTAACATTCCTCATCCTGTCGTAAAAATGAAAAATACCATAAATATTTACTCTACTTTCCAAATATGAATCAGCTTAAATAACTGAGAATCAGTGAAAAGCAATTAACAATCATCTAAAAACATACTGCTGAAAAATTGCAGCGGTATGATTTCAGCTGATTATCGTCAACTACTAATTGTCAGTTATTTTGGCTGATTCGGATTTAGAGAGTAAATGAAATTTTGATTAACAATTATTTTATTTATTATATCTATATCAACAACTACTGAAATATTTCAACAACTATTTCGCACGAAGCGTCACAGATATTTTCGGATTCCTCCAAAACCGACCGTGCCTAGCTACTCTCTTCCTTTAATTATTTCTCTTCAAACAATTTACTCATACCTAACGAAACGTTCCGTAGGTACAAAGTGAGCGATATGAAATAATTGAGTACTCCAGCCGTACCATCGAGTGCACCGCAGTGCATGAGAGATTCTACATCTATGTCTCTCTAGGTGTGTGTATGCATGCATGTGTATGCACTTCGTCAAAGTTCGACGTGACTTCGAGCCGTCTCGAGTACGTCTCGCGAATAATAAATTAAAGGACGCCGCTGCAGTCTCTCCGCAGGCTTTGCGTCTATCTTCCCCCCGGCAAGTATAGGAGGAGAAGAAGGAGGAGATAGAAAATTAAATTACGTGAAAAGAATGCGAAGATGGCGCGAGTATAATAGCCCGCAATTTTTGCACGCCTCCTTTCATCCTTCGCAGTGCTTTATCGAGCGGTTTCCGAAAGAATATACTTACGGGGTGCGGCAAAATGATAGGTACTATTTGGGATGTCGATGAAAACCAAACCATACAAAGCAAAGAAAAAATTTTTTATTTTTGGAAACTACATATCATGCCATTTTGAAACGTTATGTTTGAAAATTTACATCTCTTAAATGACGGCTATTATTGTCGATACACTCTTGAAAAATGAAAAATGAAACAATACGGGGTAAATAATATTGTCTAAATTTTTCGAATCCGCAGTAAAAAATTTGTGAGAAAACTAAAGTAACCGCTTACGTCGGTATTAATCAGTAAATCTCAAGTGCTATTTACTTTCCACGCGGAGACAGACAGAGAGAGAGAGAGAGAGAGAGAGAGAGAGAGAGAGAGAGA